>CM036615.1:17143179-17593551 GCA_020745705.1 Hemiprocne comata
TATACCCCCTCTCCCAGAAGAAACACCTGATGAGTGGGATGATTCGGTGGATGAGGGCAGGGGGCGGGGGGAAGGAAAGAGACTGAGCGGGACCAGCGGGAGGAGCAACAGCGCCATCCAGTGACCCCAACGAGAAGGCCCTCTGGGGGTCACTTTCAGAAAAATGTGTCTCGGTCATGGGAATTGCCTCCGGCACGTATTACTGTTCGTCCTTGCAATCCTTTAGCCTTTTGGCAGAGGGTCAGGGCGCAGGCTCTTCAGGAGGGGAATTGGGAGTTGTCCGAGGCGATACCCACCCCAGTGACGGAGCCCGCGGCTGATCCTTCTGCGGCAATGGCATTTTCTGTTGTAAGGGGGGACCCTGCACAAGGGATAATGGACGAGCACAAATCGTATTCCTGGAAAGTAATTCGGGACTTGCAAAAATGTGTCGCGCAGTATGGTCCGAATTCTCCAGCGACTATGCATTTACTCAGACTGTTAACTCTGGAGGAAATGACCCCTTTTGATATTTCTATGTTGGTACAGATAATGTTTCAACCAGTGCAGTATTATGTTTTTAGATCAATATGGGTGCAGAAGGCTGATGCCCAGGCACTTTGAAATTTGCAGTTTCCACAAGATGATGTTCGTTATGGTAACGATTCAGATGTATTGACAGGGACGGGACAGTTTTCTAACCCACAGCATCAGGCAACGTGGCACCCGTTGGTTTTGGAACAAGTCAAGGCTGTGGGTGTGGAAGGCCTGTTGCGGACCGCCGAGCTCGCTGAGCCTAAAGCAAGGTATACCACCATCCGGCAGGGGGAGCAAGAACCGCTTTTACAGTTTGTTGAAAAGTTAGAAGCTGCTGTGGAGCGACGGGTGTTTGATGGTAAGTTAAGAATGATGCTAGTGACTCAGCTTGCGAGAGACAATGCAAATGCTGACTGCCAAAAAATCATTGAGGCATTGCCAGGGGATCCAACCCTGGATGTGATGATACAGGCTCTGTGGAACATAAAATGACAGCCCTGGCCACAGCCATGGCTGCTATGAAAACACCAGAGCCAAAATGTCATGCTTGTGGCCAGAGTGGGCATATTAAAATTACCTGCCCTAATAAAAATAAAAACACTGGAGCAGCAGGTGCAGCAAGGATCATATGTCATGCATGTGGAAAAATTGGTCATTTTGCAAAGAACTGTAATTCTAAATTTCGAGTGAACGGCCAGCCTCTGTTGCAGGGAAACGGCAAGAGGAGCGCGAGGGGGCACACACAGACACAAGTGCCAACCAGACCAACACACAACTCATTCCTCAACCACCATCAAACCCAGGCCTTTGTGAGCAGCTGTCAGGAAAGACCAGAGGATCAGCAGGCATGGAGGTATCCACCGCCAACACAGTAACTGTAAGAACATACGGGGTACGTAAAGTCCCTTGGGATGCTTGGGGACCCATTGGAAGTGGACTAAGTGCATTATTAATTGGATGGTCAAGTGCTACTATACAAGGGATTATGGTACATGTGGGAGTCATTGATGCTGATTATGAGGGACAAATCTGTGCTATGGTTTCAACACCCACTCCACCTGTTACGGTGGAAAAAGGCACTCGCATCGCTCAACTTGTACCTTTTATGAGTTGTGTTCACAGGACTGAGCCAGTCACTCGAGGCACTGGAGGATTTGGATCCACCGGGCCACCGCAAGTGTTCTGGACGCAAACACTGTCTGACAGTCGACCACAGATGGTGTGTGTACTATCTATGGACCAGACATCACCAGTGTCATTAAAGGTAACGGTTTTTGGACACAGGTGCAGATGTTACCATCATTTCTGAGCGAGATTGGCCTTCCTCCTGGCCACTAATTTCTACCACCCAAGGCGTTGTGGGCCTGGGAAGAACTGCCAACAGTTTCATGGCAGCGAAACCAGTGCTTACCACTAACCCAGAAGGACAAAAGGCTACTGTTCGACCCTATGTGACTGTGGCCCCTCTGAATTTATGGGGAAGAGACTGTCTTTCACAATGGGGGGTTCAAATAACTACGGATTTTCAGTAGGGGTCACTGTGTTGCAGGGCATGAAAAGGCCCACAATGGCTCTGAAACGGTTAACGGAAAAGCCAGTTTGGGTAGGTCAGTGGCCCCTCAGTTCTGAGAAACTTGTAGCCCAGCGAGATCTGGTAGCAGAACAATTGGCTGCGGGTCATATTGAACCATCTCATAGGCCGTGGAACACCCCAGTGTTTGTCATCAAGAAAAAGTCAGGAAAATGGTGATTTTTGCATGATTTACGCCGAATCAATGAGGTGATGGCAACAATGGGAGCCCTGCAACCGGGAATGCCCTCTCCTACAATGATCCCCATGCAATGGGAAATTGTTGAAATGGATCTAAAGGATTGTTTTTTTACTATTCCATTAGATGTGAATGATACGGAAAAATTTGCTTTTACAGTTCCATCAGTTAATCATGCTGAACCAACACAAAGGTATCACTGGAAAGTGCTTCCACAGGGGATGAAAAATTCACCTACTATTTGTCAATGGTTTGTTGCTCAGGCTTTGAGTCCAATCAGGGAAAAATACTCAGCAGGGTACTGTTATCATTATATGGATGATATTCTTTTGGCTGCTCCAACATCTCAAGTGCTATCAACAATGGAATCTGACACACGAGCTTCACTGGAACAATCTGGCCTGGTAGTGGCTCCAGAAAAGGTACAACGCACTCGGCCATGGCTTTATTTAGGCATGAGGGTGCTTGACCGAACTGTGCAGCCACAAGCAGTCCAATTAATGATGGAGGTAAAAACCTTGAATGATATACAGAAATTAGCAGGAGTTATTAATTGGTTACGACCTTATCTAGGTTTAACTCCATCACAACTGAGACCTCTTTTTGAATTGTTAAAAGGGGACACTGATATTGCAGCACCGTGATCCTTGACCCCTGAAGCAAAACAAATGGTTGAGCTGGTGGAGCAGGCAATACAGGAAAAGCATGTTTGGAGAATTGAGATGACTGTTGTGGTACAGGTATTCGTTTTAATTAATGACACAATACCATTTGCTATGATTGTACAATGGAAACCTGGGTGGGAAGATCCACTTCATGTACTGGAGTGGGCTTTCCTGTCTTGTCGCAACAAAAAAACTGCTCCTGGTCTATGTGAGTTATTGGCACAAATTATCATTAAGACCCACATGAGATGCTCAGAGCTATTGGCAAGGGATCCAGAGAAAATGGTATTGCCTGTGCAGGTGGATTATTTTGATTGGTGTTTAGCATTGCAAGCTGCATTGCTGAACTATACAGGACAAATTGAGTACCATCTTCCCTCTCATCCGCTATGCAAATTAGGAAGTCAGACTTGTGTTGGGCAGAAACAATTAAATCAGAGGGAGCCTGTGACAGGACCCACAGTATTTACAGATGGATCAGGAAAAACCGGGAAAGCAGCTGTTGTCTGGTATGATGGTCATCAGGGGCGACATCTAATTGAGCAACAGGAAGGTTCACCTCAAATAGCTGAGCTTCGTGCCGTTCCTTTGGTGTTCCAACGATTTCCTTGTGCAGTAACTGTTGTTACAGACTCAGCCTGTGTGGCGGGGCTGGTCCAGGACTGGATAAGGCAATCTGAGGGGCTGTGAGTAATGCTTTGTTATCTGGTGTATTGTGGTTATTATGGCTGACAATTCGAAAAAGATCACAACCCTATTATATTTTGCATATTAAGAGCCACACCAATTGACCTGGGTTCTTGGCAGCTGGTGATGCCCGAGCAGACCAATTGGTCTCAGCTGTAGCACTGGGACCAGTGCCTGATGTGAAATGACAGGCAATGGAATCTCATCGGGTTTTGCATCAAGGCTTTCGTGCCTTGAACCGTCAGTTCCCTTTGACAACTCCAGAGGCCCGTTCCATTGTTGCAGCCTGCCCTGACTGTCAGGGCCAGCATGTACCTGCGTGTTATGGTACAAACCCCAGAGGCTACAGGCTTTACAAATGTGGCAATCTGATGTCACTCACGTTGGAGAGTTTGGTAAACTCAAATAGGTGCATGTGTCTATTGACACATTTTCCTCAGTCATAGTAGCTACTGCACATACAGGAGAAACAGCTCGAGATGTTATAAGACATTGGCAAGGAGCTTTTGCTATATGTGCTGTTCCATCTCAGATTAAGACCAACAATGGTCCTGCTTATGTTTCCAGCCGAGGGAGAGATTTCCTACAGCTTTGGGGGGTTACCCATGTCACTGGTATCCCTCATTCTCCTACTGGACAGAGTATTGTGGAACGTGCACATGGCACACTCAAACGTATTCTTCAAAAACAAAAAGGGGAATGATTGTTGAACCCCCTGAAGCTCAGTTAAATAAGGCCATGGATGTGTTGAATTTCATTAATATAGCAGAGGATTTGCAGGAGCCACCTATGGTTCACCACTTTGAGTCACTACGTAAATTGTCCACCGTTTCCCCCGGTGTCAAGGTTAGGGTGAAAGACCTACAGAGTGGCCAATGGTCACCTCCATGTGATTTATTAACCTGGGGAAGAGGGTATGCTTGTGTTTCCACAGGTACCAGCCCCGGTGGGTTCCTGCTCGCTGTGTTTGGCCCGTTGTGAATGACTGACACAAGTGAAGGAGGGATGGTTCAACAACCAAAGCAGAATATTCTTTATATACATATTCAGAAATGTTACAGCTTGGTGTGATTATGCTTCTTCTAACATGTCACATTTTTTTCTCTTTTCTGTTCTAGCTGCTTTGCCTGTAGAGATGCTTTTAATTTGTGGGGATAGAGCATGGGGGAAGTTCCATTGAAACTTAATGTTGGGCCATGTAGTCTTGGGCAGCTTACACCCAACCTTACTATGATCACAAACTTGGGATGTTGGTTGAGTAAGCAGACCAATGCTGCACTGATTATGCTGAGTGTCTTGTTTATTGATGTTGATAGTGTTAGATATGCTATATTATAAAATAGAGCTGTAGTAGATTTCTGTTCAAATGAATAGCTTGTTTAAGGGATGGGGACTGTCAAGGTGGTTGCTGTTTTGATAAGAACTGGATTGTTGGTTTTGTTCCTAAATGTAGTTGTGTTATTGATGTTGCCATGTCTTGTGTCTCTGCTGCAAGGGGCCCCGCAGCGGATGGCACGGGCAATTTTTGTAACATAAATACAAAAAGGGGGAATTGTGGGAAACTTGGGCTGGTCCGAGGGACTGGAATGCAAGTTTGAAGTTGCCCTTGAGCAGATAACCGTGCCCTTGAAGAGGCCTGAGAATCTTGAGAAGAGCTGAGTAAACAAGATAAGCGACTGCCAGGTGAAACATCTGCCGAACCACCAGATGGGACGTGAAAAAGAAGTCTATCGAAGTTACAGCAGAGGAAAGTTGTCCAATTGTGGACTGTTGATTTTCTGCTTAACCAATGAGATGTAGACAGACATGTATAGGAGAGGATAGAAAAGGGCTTGGAACAAGAATAAAGTGGCCTTTTTGCACACAAGCTTGTGTCGTGTCCGTCCCAACAACAACATGAAGTGGTTCCTAAGCTGATGCCATTTCATGGTCCAGGAGAAGCTGGAGAAAACATCATTGGTGGGACAGAGCTTGGAAAATGAGGTGACCTTGATTGTGCCCCTTCACTTTTGGTGATCCCTGAAGTGGGTCCGGCCATGACGGTTGAGATTCGCTGTCTGACAAAACCTCTTCTCATACTGGGAGCAGCTATAGGCTCAGTCTCCTGTATGGACCCGTTGATGGATCCGCCAGTTGGAACGTTGCCTGAAGCTCTTCTGGCACTGGGGACACATGTAGGGTCTTCTCTCCCGTGTGGATGCAACGATGTTGAATGAGTGTAGAGTTCATGGCAAAGCTCTTCCTGCAGTTGGGACACGTGTAGGGATGTTCACCCATGTGGACCCGCAGGTGACAGATGAGGCTTGAGCTTCTTGCAAAGCTCTTCTGACTCTGGGGACAGCTGTAGGGTCTTTCCCCTGAGTGGACACGTTGGTGATGAATCCATGGACCACTAGTGCTGAAGCTCTTCCCGCACTGAGTGCACTTGTAGATGTTATTGCCCATGTGGATATGGCAGTGCTGGATTAACCAGGATATGGAGAGAAAGCCCTTCCCACACTCCAGACACCGGTAAGGGGTCTCTCCTGTATGCACACCATGATGGTTGTATGAGTGTGGAGATCCTGGCAAAGCTCTTCCCACAGTCAGGACACATGTAGGAATGTTCACCCTTGTGGACCTGGAAGTGATAGATGAAGGCAAAGTAGTTTGTGAAGCTCTTCCCACACTGGGGACACCTGCAGGGTCTTTCCCTGGTGTGGACACGTTGGTGACATATGAAATTGCTGCTGCTAATGAAGCTCGTCTCACACTCACTGCACTTGTAGGGCTTCCCGTGCTGGATTAACTTGCAATTCTCAGCAAAGCCCTTCCCACACTCCAGACACCTGTAGGGTCTCTCGCCCATGTGGCTTCGCTGGTGCCTGGTTAAATCTGAAGGAAAGGGAAAACTCTTCCCACAGTGGTGGCAGCTGTGGGACATGGCACTGGGGTGAGGGCATCACCGTGGGACCAGACACGAGGTGGCTACAACAGGGCCACCCCTATAGGGCCGCTCACCCCTATGGATGTTCTGATGGCCGAGATGGACTGGGTGGATCCTGACCTTTTCCTATGTTCCTCAGCAATGGAAGTTCTTCTCCTGGGTGGATTCAATGATGTTTCACCAAGGTTGAGCCATGACCAAAAGCTCTCCCGCCCTCGGGGCATCGAGAGGGTTTTTCACCTGGATGGATACTACGATGGGTCAATAAAGCTGAATTCTGGTTCAAGCCATGGCTGCCCTTGGGTCACACTTCCGGGGTTGTGACCTGGGTGCATCCATCAGTAAAGCCAAAAAACTCCTGAAACCTTTCCCACATTCGTCGTAGCTGGGGATACCCACAACCCCCTGCCCCCCAGTTTGGTTTCTGCTGGGAGGAGATTGGTGGGTGGAGGAAGTCACCCTGAGTCTGTAAGAGAAGCCAGGGGGGCAACAGCGTCGGGGTGGGGCCCTTCTGGGAGAGGCTTGTTGGGTACTGAGGGGGTTGTGGGCTGAAATCCCAGAATCCTGCTGCTTGGAAAAGACCTTGAAGATCTCAAGCCCAGCCATAACACAACTCTACCAAGTCCAGTGCTTAAACCATGTCCTTCAGCACCACCTACAGGGCTTTGAAAAACCTCCAGGGATGGTGACTCAACCAGCTCCCCGGGCAGCCTGTGCCAGTGTTTCATGACCTTTCTTTCAGGGAAGAAGTTTCTCCTTATCTCCAGTCTAAACCTCCCCTTGAGGCAACTTGAGCCCATTTCCTCTGGTCCTGTTGCTTGTTCCTTGGGAGAAGAGACCATCCCCTCTCCCCACTCTAACCTCCTCTCAGGCAGTTGCAGAGAGAGAGAAGGTCTCCCCTCAGCCTCCTTTTCTCCAGGCTAAACACCCCCAGCTCCCTCAGCTGCTCCTCAGAAGTTTGCCACACCTTTCCCCAGCTTTGTTCCCCCTCAGTCCCATGACTTCAATGGCAGGGTCCCCACCTACCCCACATCCCTCTCATAGGCTCACAGAATCACTGAGGTTGCAGGAAACCTCTGGGGTCACCAAGTCCAACTGTCAACGCAACCCCCCCATGCCACTAAACCATGTCCCCAAGTGCCACATCCACACATTTTTTTGAACACCTCCAGGGCTGGTGACTCCACCACTGCCCTGTGCAGCCTGTGTCACACGGGGCCCTTCACATCTGGATCCACTTCACACACCACTCCCCCCTCCTCCCCCCTTGTGAGAGACGGACTCTATTATGGCCTTTAATCCAGCGACATCTACTGACCATTCCTGGTAATGCACTCCCCGGCACAAGAAGAGGCTAGAGGCAGCAGGCGCATGCGCACAGACTCAGACTACAGCTCCCAGGGGGCCCGGCGAGGCCGGAACCGGAGGGGAGCAAGGGGAGTGACAGGGAGTGGTCCTCAGCCCTCGATTCCCTTTGTGTAGGGCAGTGAGTCGCAGTTTCCCATCTCGGTTTGCGACACCCCTCCACGGCTTTTTCCCTTCACGTGACAGCCCCTCATCTCACCCACTCATCCCTGGTATGATTTGGGGGTTCCCCATATCAGCCACTCCACCCCTGGGATTGGTTAGGGTCCACTGGTATGATTTGGGGGTCCCCAGTTGCATCCCCCTACCCTGAGATGAGTTGGGATCCCTTGGGATGAGTTGGTGGATCCCCAGTTGTCACTGAATTGACTGAATTTTGATCATTTAGGAGGCCAGGGCCTGGTCAGGCCTGACCAAGACAAGGCTTTTAGGAGAAACTGTTCTCATAGGAATTGGGAGGGGGAAGTGGGTGATTGTGTTTTACTTCAGGAGTCACAGAAACCACATGTACTAGACAAGTGGGACGTACAAGTAGTTAGGGTCTGGGATTACATGAAGAATAAGATGTTGTGCTTAAGCAGCTACCATGGAAGGAATAATACAATAATAAATCTTGAAGCTATCCCACGGTAGCCAAGGTCACAGTAACCAGTTGTGCTGCTTGGAAATCCCCTTTTCCCATCCCATCCTGATTTAAATATCAGGGACTATGATCAGTAGGATGACAAATGATTTTTATTAAAGATGAATATGTATCAGGTTATGTAACTCAAAAGATCATAAGGGGGCCAATCAATGTAAAGGTTAAACTTAATGAGTAATTGAAAGCGAGCATTATATGTGTTCTTATTTTAAATATTTTAGACAATAGAAATTGAATATATAAATACCTGTTGATTGAAATGCAATGGAGGATACCCTAGGAGGAGTTATCCCCCGTATCCTCAGCGTACTAATAAAGAAGTGTCTGCTGATCTACATCACGTTGGTGTCGATAAGTTATTTTCATCCTATTTGGTGACAGTTTTCTTGACCCAGATGCGACCTCGCTGAGAGAGACCAGAGGAGTTGGGGACCTGATCGGGTCCATCCGGCACTGAGGAAATTCTCGGGGATACCCATCGATCCCCGATCCGCAAGGCTCTTGGCGACATCCCCTGGAATTGGTAAGACACTTCTCATTTGGTTTGGGGGGGGGATAGAGTCCCCCAGTCTGCCTGTCAGATGCAGTGAAAGCTGCGCAGGGTTGGACTAGAGGGTTCCCGTTTGTGGGAGCCGAGGCGTCTGCCCGTGAGACATAAGCGAAAGCTATTGCAGGGTTGGACAATCCGTGGTATTGGAAACTGAAGTGCCTATAAGTCTTTGTCGGTGTCTTTGTATATTTGGAGCTATACATATACATTTTGTTGGCACTATTGGGGTGTGTGTGTGTGTGACTGAGACGTGCAGTTGAGCACGAAGCGAGTGCGGAGTTCCGATCCGCGGTTCCGTTATCCCGCGAGGGGAGCGGCCGGAGACGAACCAAGTGAAAGACCGAGTGATTCTGTGTGAACTTTAACAACAGTTATAATGACTGCCAAGTTGACACATTTGTTTAAGAGTAAAAGTGTTGGTAATTTAGCTCCTGATGAAAAGATACCAAAAACCTCCCCATTACGGTGTTTATTGGCCCATTGGGGAGAATTACAGGATGATTTGTGAAAAAGTCAAATGATAGAGTATTGTAATCATTGGTGGCCCCTGTATGTGTTAGAAGATCAGGAAAAATGGCCCACAAATGGAACTTTGAGTTATAACACTTTATTACAGCTAATGTTGTTTTGCAGAAGGGAGGGGAAATGGAATGAAGTGCCCTATGTAGACTTGTTCTTTTATCTGAGGCAACGAACCGATTGGCAGAAAGAATGTAAAGTGCTTGGCCGAGACAATCTAGTAATGGCTTTAACTTCTGAAAACAAAAAGACAAAGAGATGTTGCTCTGCGTGTGATATTGGAAAGAGGTTTATCAAATATATGGCCACAAAAGATGAAATAGAACTGGAATTAGATGTGGCCCCTTCACAAAGAGGATGGGAACACCATAGACAGAGGCAATGGTGTGAAAATGAATCAGTAGAAGTAATGGATCCTGAGAGTAGTGGAATGAGGGATGAGGAAGGACCTTGGGAAGTTGTGGTGCATACCCCTGTATCTCGGAGAACTAGACAGCAAACACAGATGTTAGCCCCTTTGAGACAAGGAGTTGGTCAAGAGGGACCTGTATATGTGAAAGTACCTTGTTCAATTGTGGACTTGGTGGCTTGGAAGCGGCTGCAGGACCTTATAGGGAAAATCTGGAGAAGGTTAGCAGGATAATAGACACAATTATTAGAACACAGGACCCAGATTGGAATGATAGGCAAGTGATACTGGATTATTTGATGGATGGGACAGAGAAGCAAATGGTATTGAGGGCTGCTAAGACACAGGCAGAAACAGCCGTGCTGAATGGGACAACGAGTGGGACGATAGAGCAAAATATTCCTTCTGGAGATCCAGAGTGGGATCCAAATGGTGTGGAGCATAGGCAGAGATTGAATGGGTATTGGAATTGGGTTTTGTATGGAGTGAGATGTGCTAAGGCTGTAAATTGGTCAAAGCTGCATGAAGTGAGACAGGAATCTCCTTCTGCATATTTAGAAAGATTAAAAGAAGTGGCCAGAAGGTACACTAATTTAGAAGTAGATACAGATGAAGCACAAATGCAACTGGCCTTAATCTTTATAGGACAATCTGCATCAGACATAAGGAAGAAAGGAGAACTAGAGAAAATAGGCTGTTGGCAGGGGTAACAGGAGCACCTGTGAGAGGTAGAGGACGTGGGGGAAGAAGGGGGGCCACAGGGAGAGGTGGAAACCAGAAGTATAATGCTCCCTTGGGAATAAATCAATGTGCTTACTGTAGAGAAGAAGGGCATTGGAAACGAGAGTGCCCAAAGTTAAGGGGAGGTCAGCAGGAGGCTGCAAGATTGATGATGTTAGATGAATGAAGGGAACCGGAGGGGAACCCAGCTGAACCTCTGGTTGTAATTAAGCTGGGAGAAAAAAAGAGGTTACGTTTTTAGTAGACACTGGAGCAACATTCTCAGCTTTGAATACTTGTAAAGGGAAATTGGGCACCAAAAGAGCAAATAGAATTGGGGCCACAGGGAAGGAGGAAAATAGGCCATTCCTTCAACCCCTGAATTTAAAATTTGGAAACAAAATAATTACACATGAATTTCTGTATGTACCAGAATGTCCGATACCCTTATTAGGGAGAGATTTGTTATCTAAACTAAATGCAAAGATTGTTTTTGAAAATGGAGAGCTCCTCTTAAAAATACCTGAATCAAAGACAGGAGAAATTTTGATGATACAGGAAAAAATAAAAGAAGAAGAAATTCCACAAGAAGTGGATTTGGCAGTAATCCCTACAGTATTTAAGAACAGCCTGGTGATTTTTGGAAAGCAGCTGGTCAAAGAAATTGAATCATGGAAACAGGATGATTCAAGAACGAGACCAGGACATCTGCTTCTACAATACGTGGATGACATCTTGATTGCTACAGAAGAGAGATCTGCCTGCATAAAGGTAACAATAGAACTTTTAAATTTTCTTGGACTAAACGGGTACAAGGTATCCAGAAACAAAGCCCAAATAGCAAAACAGACTGTAATGTATCTGGGCTTTGACATTTCAAAAGGACAACGGCAATTGGGAACAGATCCTAAGGAAGCCATTGGTGGCATCCCAGAACCCAGAAATGTCCATGAGCTGAGGGTGTTCCTGGGAATGGCCGGGTGGTGTCGGCTGTGGATAATGAATTACGGTCTAATAGCCAAGCCGCTGTACGAGGCCCAGAAGAACTCTCCCTTTCTGTGGGGTCCAGATCAGCAACAGGCCTTTAGAGACCTGAAACACACACTAATGTCTGCACCTGCCCTAGGACTTCCAGATCTAACCAAAGATTTCCAGTTGTTTGTTCATGAAAGACAGCATCTAGCATTGGGAGTGCTGACCCAGGGGATGGGAAGCTGGAAGAGACCAGTCGGATATTTCTCCAAACAACTGGACACTGTAAGTAAGGGATGGCCTACTTGTCTTCGAGCAGTTGCTGCTACAGTGATGCTTATCCAAGAAGCCCAAAAACTGACTTTGGGAAGAACAATAACAGTGTCTGTCCCACACATGGTAATAACTGTTTTAGAACAAAAGGGGGGACATTGGTTATCCCCTAGCAGAATGATGAAATACCAGGTGGCATTGACTGAACAGGACGCTGTGATTTTGAAAACGACTAACCTGGTGAATCCTGCAGTTTTTTTAAGTTTCTCACAGGAAGAAGGACAACTGGAACATGACTGCCTCACCACTATTGAACATGTGTATTCCAGTCGGGAAGACTTGAAAGACACACCGTTGGAAGACCCCGACTGGGAGCTGTACACAGATGGCAGCAGTTTTGTGGAACATGGAGTTGGATACACTGGATATGGGGTAACAACTGCAAACTCAGTCACAGAGGCAAAAGCACTGCCTGGCACCACATCAGCCCAAAAGGCAGAGCTTGTCACCCTAACCAGAGCCCTTGAACTGAGTGAAGGAAAGAAGGTGAACATTTGGACTGATTCACAATATGCCTTTGGGGTAGTACATGTCCATGGGATCCTGTGGAAAGAAAGAGGATTATCCTCCTCCCAAGGATCAAATATTAAACATCAGAATGAAATTTTGCAATTATTGCAAGCCATTCAAAAGCCTATCCAGGTGGCAATCATGCACTGTAAAGCACATCAGGTGGGAAACACAAAAGAGATTGGAGGGAATAACCTAGCAGATAGAGCTGCCAGAAAGGCAGCAAGAGAAAAGTCTCTGCAAATGGCTTTAATTCCAACTAAAACAATAACTCTTCCAAAGGAAAAGCCTAAATATTCAGAAGAGGATGATAAGTTGGGAAAATTGTTGGGTGCAAAGAAAAATCCAGATGGATGGTGGGTCACACCTAATGGACAGGTAGTAGTACCACCCCTCCTAATGAGAGAAAGAATTCTGAGAAAACACCAAGAATGTCATTGGGGTGTGGAAGCTTTAGTTACCCTTTTAAAAAGGCAAGTGGTATCGGTCAAAATGTTAGGGATAGCCAAATGGTAACTGCAAAATGTGATCTGTGTCTAAAGAATAATCCAGTGAGAAAGAAAAAAGTTCAGATGGGTAAGCTCAAGTCTGGAACAGAACCAGGACATTATTGGCAAATAGCTTTTTCAGAGCTACCCAGACAAAATGGGTATGGATACATTCTGGTGGGGGTTGACACTTCCACAGGGTGGCCAGAAGCCCTTCCTTGTCGCACTACACAGGCTAAAGAGGTTGTAAAATGGCTGTTACAAGAAATAATTCTGAGGTTTGGTGTCCCTGTTGGGATCCCTTCAGATAGAGGTCCACATTTTGTTGCTGAAGTTGTGCAAAGTGTATGCAAAGCCTTGGGAATCACTTGGGATCTACATACACCATGGAGGCCACAATCTAGTGGAAAAGTAGAAAGGATGAATCAGACTCTAAAAAGACAAATTAGCAAAAGATGCCAAGAAACTAATCTGAAGTGGCCTCAGACACTTCCATTGGCATTGCTGCGAATCAGGGTACAGCCAAAAAGTGGCACCTCAGTCAGTCCTTATGAACTACTATATGGGAAACCACATGAATCCCCAGAACCAAATCCAAACATGCATGTCAAAGGAAAACAGGATGTGTATAACTATCTGCTTTCTCTAGGAAAAACGTTAACTGCAATTCAGAATGCTGTGGTGTGGAACAGACCCCTGTCCTTAGAAAATCCAGTACGTGATTTTCAATGTGGAGACTACGTCTGCATAAAAACATGGACCTCTGAACCTTTGCAGGAACGCTGGAAAGGACCCTTCCAGGTGCTGCTAACTACCTTTACAGCCATCAAGATCACAGAACCAGAGGCATGGATCCACTACACCAGAGTGAAGAGAGCACCCCCTTCATGGAAGATCATCAATAGGGACCCAGAGACCTTAAAATTGACTTTAAAACATGTTTGATTTCACATATCAGACTAAGATTTCTGTTACAGGTCTGATTTTGATTTGGAAGCTGATGTTAGTGGGAGCCTGGGTTGAGACAGCAATTAGGAGACAAAATGAAACTGAGAATTATGGGGATAAGTTAGATCTGAGGGTGAGGAACAAAAGGCAGGTACAAACGAATCAGCTGATACACCTCCCAGGGAAAGCACCAGAAGAAAATTTGATGGTTGGCTTAATTAAAGAATTTGCCAACTTACAGAACATACCACAGATTACTGCTTGCTTACCAATGCCAAGAGCAGTAGGTGAAGCTGTTCCATGGGGAATTTTAACAATGAACTTGACTAATTTGTAGCACAAAAATGAGACCACCCATTGCAAACAAGTTCCCCTTGTTGAGTGGAGAGAGCAAATACAAAACATTCGAAAGAAAAGGAAATACCCAGGGAACAGAGCTGACTGCTACAAGTTACCAAATTCATACTTGGAATCAATAAGAGATCTCTCAGCCCAGATGCGTTTTCTTTGTAGCAGACCAACCTGTGAGGAAAGTAATAGAGGAGATTGTTCTTATACTGAGCCAATTAAGAGGAATGTTAGCCAAATAATTATGGAATATAAATGTCAGGAAACCAATCAGAAGAACAAAGAGACAGAGGTGCGATGGGATTCTGTGTGGTCCATGGCTACCCCCGTATCCTCAGTGTGCTAATAAAGAAGTGTCTGCTGATCTACATCACGTTGGTGTCGATAGGTTATTTTCATCCTATTTGGTGACAGGATGAGTTTGGATCCCTCGGGATTCCCCCCCTCCCACCCCACAGATCTGTGTTGTGGCTTCTTTATTCTTAGTATTGCTCATGAATACAGTCACTTGGGCCCAGCAGCCACCAGAGCTGACCCGTGGCAGGTCTCCCCAGGGGATGGTTCCCAAAGCCCACCCCCCTTTGGAGAAGTGACCCAGAGCTGAGATGCAAATGAACGACCAAAAAGAAATTCCCCTGTGGTGCCCAGTTGGTCATTGTCCTCCTGACTTTACAACTGAAAGCAGCGATTTCACATCCCCTTATCTCCTGTATCCCTCGGGCTTTGCCTTCAGGTGGGGTCGGGAAGTCTGTCCCCACCTCCACCTCCCATTCACCTTTGCAAACCTGGAATGAATGGAATGAACTTGGTGACTCTTAACCCTTTCCTTTGGACACCACATCCCCCTTGGAGACTTCTGGGGATGTTTGACACATCCCCAAACATCCACTCCGTGCCTGGAATCCCAGAGTGGGACTTGAACGATCATCCACTCCCAACACCCTGTCCCACCCGCCGCTTTCTTTCGCCCCTTCCCCTGATCACGCAGCAGCTCCCGGGAGGTTTCGCTCCGCAGCCGGGACCCCCCGACTCGTGACCGAGAGAGCATCGCCCCCCCGGGCTGGGCTGTGCCCCCCAGTGCAGGTACCGGGGGTGGCGGGTCATGGTGGCCGGTATCCCAATATTCCCCCACTGGGTGGGAGCACCCCAAGTTCGCTGGCGGGGCAGTGGGTAGGAGGGGGGACCCCAACTGATCCCGAGGGTGGGGAGGCTGTGACTGGGGACCCACCTACTCATCCCAAGGGATCCAAACAAATCCTAGGGTAGGGAGCTGTGATTGGGGACCCCCAAATTGATAGAAATTGATGACCTTGCTGTGCTAAGTTAGCAAAATGGGTAACTTTTGAAACAATGTGCTTTGTGTCAGTTATGCCAAGCATCCTGCTGGTTGTGACAACATCAAGTCTCCTAGGACCTGTCTCAGACAACATTCAACATTCATGTTGATTCTGGACCCACCTGGGTGATCTACCAGCAGGAGACTGGAGACAGGACCAGGATGGAAGACAAGAGAAAGAAGACAAAGGACTAGAATCAACAAAGAAACACCCCCCCACACACACAGGAGACCCTCGAGCATGCATAATTACAAAGATAGCTAATTCCATAAATAATAATGACTATGTAAAAGAATTCTGAGAACTCATTGACACAAAACTGAATATGCATATTTTTGGTGTATGTTAGTTGGGCTGTTTTGCTAACTCCTCAGAGCACTTATGGTGGAGAATCCCCAATGCTGCCCAGTGCTGCAGTAAAGAATGCCTGCTCAGTAACAGCTTGTTTGTTGTTATTGGGTTTTCATCATGGAATCCTTACCCAGCCACATTCAGCCTTCTACTTTTGTGAGGAGTGTTAGAAAGCAAGGGGTTTGGAAGCTCCAAACTTTGTTTCAAAATCATACCACTGGACCCCAACTAATCCCAAGGGTGGAGGAGCTGATATGGGGAACCCCCAAATCATACCAGGAGTTGGTGGGTGTGATGAGGAATGAGTGGAAGAATGATGTGGAAGAAACAGGGGGTGGAAGGAGTGGTGTGTGAAGTGGATCCAGATGTGAAGGGCCCCGTGTGACACAGGCTGCACAGGGCAGTGGTGGAGTCACCAGCCCTGGAGGGGTGGCTAGGGGGCTGCTGTCGCCCCAGAATAACCCCACCCCTATGCTGACACTCACTGGCTTCTTTTACAGACTTCAGTTGACACGCCTTCATCTACCCATGCCCCCAACAGAAACCAAACTCGGGTTGTCCTCCCAAGACTGAGTCTGTCACCCAGAGTGCAAGAAGCCAATCCACACACAGGGTTGAGATATTTGCTTTCATATGCAGTTCTGATAAGAAAAGGGAGCAGGGGGTGTTTCACTCAGCTTCCTGAAACACAAGTGCTACTTTGATACCCAAAATGTGAGAAAGAACTTATCTCTAACATTGTTTTGTCACTGGCACACACGATGGGTCACTAATCCCTCCCCTCCATTCCAAGTGGCAATGCTCAGGAATGTCACTGTGTCTGCCCAAGGAGTGGGGGGTTGTTGTTAGCAGGGGTCCCTCTAGCCTGTGGGTGGAATTTTAGTCTGCTCATGGCTCATTAATATTCATACCGGGATTTCAGTTACTCAAGGTGTTTCTCCCCGGGGCTGTCTCCAAGCCAAGCTGTGGGCAGTGCTCCTTTCCATCCCTTCCATCTGTCCTACAGGCCTGTCTCAAGGCCGGGCTGGTGACTCCTTGGAGAGTGATTTTTCTCTAATTGGAATCTGGTTTTGTCTCATTCTCACTATGTCACTCTTATCTGGGCTTTGTTCTTACTCTGTGTGTCCCTTAGGTTCTCTTTGATGGAATTTTTCTCAAATGTGATTTTTCCCAAAAAATTTTATTTATTTCAATGAATAACCGATATCAGTCGGAGTGAGACAGTGATGGGACGGAATTCTGGGGTTGGCACCTGCCCTGGGCTTTGCTCCTCAGTCCCTGTGACACCCACATTCCAGAGCCGCGGACAACCCAACCCTAACGCCTCTGATATCCTTTGTTCCCGCAGAGTTGGACTCTACAGCCTCCCCAAACTGCAGTTCCTCTGAAGAGAAAAGAATTATTTGCTCATTAATTCTGTCCCAGCAAACCCAGGACAAGGACCAGGCCGGGGCTGAGATGCAAAGGAAGGACCAAGAAGAACCTTGCCTGAGGAAGTGTCAGGTCGGTCATTGTCCTCCTGCCTTTCCATCTGAAAGCAGCGATTGCCCAGCCCCTTATCTCCAGGCTGGCGCGGGCTTTGTGCTGAGGTTGGTTCGGCGCCAGCGAGGTGGGATGTGTCCCCTCCCCCCGCCCATGACACCAGCCTGATGTCCCCCTCCCCATGACACAACCTTGATATACCCCATGACACACCTCGTTTCGAAAGGGTTTTATGACGGTTCGCACACACGCACACCCATGTACACCCATGTACAGTCACACATACACACACATACACACGAGAGCGTGAGCGTATCAAACCCCCTCCCCCAAAATTCTCCCCAGGCCCCGCCCCACCCCGCCGCTTTATTTCGCCCCTTTCCCCGATTGCGCTGCAGCTCCCAGGAGGTTTCGCTCCGCAGCCGGGACCCCCCAACTCGTGACCGAGAGAGCATCGCCCCGCCGGGCTGGGCTGTGCCGTGCCGCCTGCTGCAGGTACCGGGGGTGGGGGGTGATGGGGGGTTATCCCAATACCCTCCCTCTGGGTGGAAGCACCCCAAGTTCCCGGGTTGGGCGGTGAGCACGAGGGGGGACCCCAAGTCATTGGGAGGGTGGGGAGGCTGTGACTGGGGACCCATCTACTCCCTGAGAGGAGATTGAAGCGAGGGGGAGTCGGTCTCTTCTCCCAAGGAACAAGCAACAGGACAAGAAGAAATGGGCTCAAGTTGCCGCAGGTGGAGGTTTAGATTGGAGATAAGGTGAAACTTCTTCCCTTCTGAAAGAAACACTGGCGCAGGCAGCCCGGGGAGATGGCTGAGGTGTTTCAAAACCCTGTAGGTGGTGCTGAAGGACATGGTTTAAGCGCTGGACTTTACGGTAGAGTTGGGTTATGGCTGGACTCGATGATCTTCAAGGTCTTTTCCAAGCAGCAGGATTCTGGGATTTCAGCCCACAGCCCCTCGGTACCCAACAAGCCTCTCCCAGGGGGCGACGGGGGCGTCTGGCGTCCCAAGTGTTGATCAAGGGTTTCTGAACAGAGGATGATTGTGGTTATGTGCACGGCCACTCAACACCCTTTGTCTGTCCCACTGTCCTCCAGCGAGGGCTGCCCTGAGACGGCTTCTCAAGGTAGCAAAGAGGAAGTCGTGAGTTGTAAACTCTGCTCTGGTGAGACCCTCCCTGGAGAAGTGGGTTCAGTTCTGGGGCCAGAGGTGGCCTTTGGGAAATGCACTGACTACAAAAGCACTACTCATAGAAGTTACTATTGCAGCAATGATGCTACAAAGCACCCGGGGTGTCCCTGCCTGAGGGGTGGAGGAGTGGATCAGGCCCTGCACCTGGTTCAGGGGAGGTTCCAGGGTAAATGCTCATCTGGCCCTGAACAAAGGATTCACAGACTCCTTTAACACCTATTGATGGGGTGGGACTTGGTGTATTGGTTGGTTCTCAGCAGACCAATGATGTTTATTAATGAGGAGAAAAGGTGGGGGACATGCCCAGTGCCCACTTCACCTGTACATCTACAGGTTCTCTTTTTCCCACAGGGGGACCCTGAAATCACCCCAGTAGTGGAGGGGGGGGCTGCAATGGGAGGACCTTTGAATAATCTCATGGAGGGTGGGTGCAATGGGAGGACCCCAACTCATCCCAGTGGTGGATGAGAGCCCCAGTGTCCCCACAAGACTCCTTGTCCCTCCCACTGCTCCCCTACCCCACTGTTTTGGGGTGCCAGTGTAGCCCCTAAAGCCCTGTCAGGGCTGGGGGCAGGTGTCCCAACTCCATGGGTAACCCCCGTGTTTCACCTTGCACCCCATTTCCTCTCAGAGCAGGTTTGATGTGACACCACCACCGGTCTCCGGAAGCTGGAACAGAGGGTAGAGGGGTGACCCCCACACAGGTGAATTTTGGGGGGTTCTGGGTGGGGAGGGCTCTGGGCTGCTGTCACCTCACAATGGCTCCTTTTACAGAATCACGGGACACCCCCATCCACCAATCTCCCCGCAGCAGAAACCAAACCCAGAACACAGAGTAGAGGGGTGTTCCCCACACAGGTGGTTTGGGAGCAACAACAGTGGGGGTACCCCAGCCACGAGGAGTGTGGGAAAGGTTTGGAAACTCTTTGGCGTTATTGACCCATCAGTGGATCCACCCAGGCCACAACCCTGGAAGTGCCCTGAGGGCAGCCACGGCTTGAACCAAAATGGAGGTGTATTGACTAATCAGAGGATCCATCTGGGTGAAAACCCCTCTAGGTGCCCTAAGGGTGGGAAAGCTTTTGGTCACGGCTCAACCTTGATGAAACATCATTGTATTCATCCAGGAGAATAACTTGTCTTTGGCAAGGAACGTGGGAACGGGTCAGAATCCACCTGGCCCATCTCCACCATTGGAACATCTATAGATGCAAGTGGTCCTGTAGGTGTGGCTCTGTTGGAGTCACCTCGTGTCTGGTCCCAAAGTGACACCCTCATCCCAGTGCCATGTCCTACGGCTGCCAACACTGCGGGAAAAGTTTTCCCTTTGCATCAACTTTAACCTGGCACGAGCAAATCCACACAGGCCAAAGACCCTACAGGTGTCTGGAGTGTGGGAAGAGTTTTCCTTACAGATACAGGTTAACCTGGCACCAACGAATCCACACGGGTGAGAGACCGTACAGGTGTCTGGAGTGTGGGAAGGGCTTTGCTGAGAATTCCAACTTAAAAAAGCACCAGCGGATCCACACAGGTGAGAAGCCCTACAAGTGCACTGAGTGTGGGAAGAGCTTCAGCACTAGTGATCAGTTGAATCGTCATCAATATGTCCATACGAGGCAAAGACCCTACAGGTGTCCCCAGTGTGAGATGAGCTTTGTGGAGAGCTTGGCCCTCATCCGTCACTTCCAGGTGCACACGGGTGAACGTCCCTACACGTGTCCTGACTGCAGGCAGAGCTTTGCCAGGATCTCCACGCTTGTCAAACATCATCGTGTCCACACTGGCAAGAGACCCTACAGGTGTCTGGAGTGTGGGAAGGGCTTTGCTAGGAATTCCAACTTAAAAAAGCACCAGCAAATCCACACGGGTGAGAAGCCCTACAAGTGCACTGAGTGTGGGAAGAGCTTCAGCACTAGTGATCAGTTGAATCGTCACCAATATGTCCATACGAGGCAAAGACCCTTCAGGTGTCCCCAGTGTGAGAGGAGCTTCGCGGAGAGCACAGCCCTCATCCGTCACCTCCGGATCCACACGGGTGAACGTCCCTACACGTGTCCTGACTGTGGGAAGAGCTTTGCCAGGAACTCTACACTCATCCTACATCGTCGCATCCACACGGGAGAAAGACCCTACACGTGTCCCCAGTGCCAGAAGAGCTTTACGCAACGCTCCAACATGCGGATCCATCAACGGGTCCATACAGGTGAACGACCCTATAGCTGCTCCCAGTGCGAGAAGAGTTTTTCCCAGAGATCGAATCTCATCTGTCATGGCCGGACCCACCTCAGGGATCACCAAGAATGAAGGGGCACAATCAAGGTCACCCCATTTCCCAAGCTCTGTCCCACCAGTGATGTTTTCTCCAGCTTCTTGTGGACCATGAAATTGCATCAGCTCAGGAACCACTTCATGTTCCATCCAACATTTTAATTTGAGTATTTTTAAAGCATCTTTAGAGGGACTTTTTACCAACACAAGGCAAAAAAGTCTTTATCATGGTGACACCCTAATCAAGGGATAAAGGGGACGTGCCGGGATGGGGAGAAATACCAAGATATGGAGCATTTTAGGGTGACTTTCCTCAGGAAAATGAGGAAACAAAGTGGGATTGGGTCATTCTGAGTTGAAAAAGGCCTTTTCCCTCTAGGATGCTGTTTTGTGGAGATTTAGACTGCAAAATCAGCCTCTCCTCTTCAATGTCTGACTGGTGGCTGGAAAACTGGGCAGCAGGGTCAGAATAAGCTGAGGTTTGTACCATTTGGGGTTATTTTTATTAATAAAATTCTCAATAAAATGATATAAAGGGGTGACAGATCGATCCCTTGAGGTTCACCCCATGAGGTTCAGAGTGGAGGCCCCCTTGCCTTGGAAGCTCCTTCTCAGAGGGTCTGGGTGTGGCTGGAGCCCCTCTTAGTCCCAGACTTGACCAATGGTTCCTCATCCCTGGGATATTAGCGGCCCAGAAGCCAACTCATTCATGGGATATTGATGGCCCAGATGCCACTACATCATCTCAAGGTGGCTGAAAGCCCTGGCTCAGATCACAGTCAGGTCACAGCTGGAGAACATCTGCCTTGAGCCCACCCCGTGAGTGTGGAGGGGCACAAAAGAGGCAGCAGAGGGTGAAAATGGCCAACATGACCCCTTGTAAGTCTTGCCAGATCAATGGCATTGTGGGAATTTGGGAGGAGACATGGATAGGGAAGGTTGGATCCCATGGCAGGACATCTTCTGTCTTAGCCATCTTTGTTTGAACAATGGCATGATGGAAGATGGGGATTCCTTCATTGTGGTGGGTTACAGAGGGCCACCACTGTCACCGGTTCTTCTTCTCACTTGGGGTCACCCCATCACAGGGGGCATCTTCTGGGGGTTGTCCTGATTTTAAGGCCAAGTGTGGAGGATGGGCCTCCACAAACGGTATGTTTCTCACTCAAATTGACTGCAGTAGAGAGACATGAAAGATGAAAAAAGAAAAAGACAAATGAAACGGTGACAATACTGTTGTGGGGGAAGGGGGAGGGGGGCGCTTTTTCTGGGACTTACACAATGAAGGACAGAGGCAGCCAGCCCACCTGGCTATGTTTACAGCCAGGACCCAGCCTTTGGCAGGAGCACGGCAGTATTGTTGGAAAAGCTGCACATGGGAGCTGAGGGCTGAGCAGACTGAAGACTGAGACCACCCTACAAAAGAATGTGAAGAAGACGGTCATTGTGGGCCATTATCAGTCGTTCCCACTCATTGTTCTCTGCTGCTGGTAGAAAGGAGAGAGAAGAAAAGAAGACAGAAGGAAAGGGAATAGGAGACAAAATAAAAGAGAAACTTCTGTGGCTGGAGTTTATTCCTGCCCTCCTGCTTTCCTGAATTCCTGCTTTCCTGCCTCTTCTCGTGGAGCCCGTTCACCAAGGAGCTGCTTGAAAAGAGCCGAAGAAACGGAGAGGGGAGCTGGAGCACACTAAAGAAAGCTAAAAGAGCTGGAATCACTGCTCGCTCCCCAAACCCTCCATCATCAAGCGCTCTCAAGGCAGCCACTGCAGCTCCTGCCGGTTGTAGCTGTTTGCCACAGCCGCTCGGCAGAGGCGCGTGACACCGCCGCAGCCACAGCTGCAGCCAACGTCGCAGCTGCTCTGCCAAAGCCGCGCTCCCAAGGCAGTTGCCACGTGCCACCACCAGCACATGCCGTAGCTGCCTGCGCCTTAGTTCCAGCTTGTAGCTGCTCGTCGCCGTGTCCCACTGCAGCTCAAGACACTCATCGCCGCTGCGCTCCCGAAGCCGCTCATCCGAAGCTGCCTGCCAAAGCCGCAGCCTTGAAGCCACAGCAGCTGCTACTGCCAAACCTGTCAGTGCTTCTGAGCCAGATACTGTAAGAGAGACCCACTGACCGAGAAATCTTTCTCTTTCTTTGCGTTCTTTTCCCTGGGCAAAAGTAATCAGCCACATTCACACACGCTCCTCGTCTGCCCTATAGGGGGAACTCACCGGGCACTCTATCCCCAACTATAATAGTGTTTCTTTCTCTTTACCTATCGCATATCGCGATACACCCCAAGTTTTGTCTCCTTGTCCGTTCCCCACACTCCTGTAACCACATTTGCACATCCAGCTCCCCCCCCACACACACTCCTTTTAAAGCTGTTACAGTAAAGTGGTATTTTAAGCACATAGTCTCTGTGTTTGTGCTGGTGCGTGGGCATCTGGGCGGAGCTTGTGTTCTAGAGAAATACGTGGTCTAGCCAGCTGGTCCCAAGCTAGGGAGGGACCCACTGGGAGATTAAAACCAGCCAACTGGGCGCTATTCCTCCTCTAGTTGAGGAGAAGAGAGGGGGCGATCCGTGATTTGACTCGAGTTTTCATGCCAGGGTCGAACTCGGACCACAACACCAGCACACAAACAGTGGGGCAGGCAGGTTGAGGGAGGGATGGAAGAGAAGGTGCCGTGGCCATGCCACACATGGAAGACATTCCCTGTGCCCCCCACATTATTTCAACATGTTCCCACCACCGCCAATGCCACGTGATGGAGAAACCAGACATTCCCCTTCCTGTTGTGTGGCACCTGGGCCACCAATATCCCTTGGATGAGGTGGCATCTGTTGACATTCAAACAGAACACCATGTACAGCAGCTACTGAAGGTACCAGGAGTAGATACGGAATGGGCTGAGATGTTTAATGTCCACCTTGTCTCTGCCTTCTCCAGGAATGTCTTCCAGACTTGTGTGCCTTGAGGGAGAACCCAAGGAGAAGAACCATCAAGGGAGGTGTCTGAGGTGAAGAATAATCAGGGGATGGTCTTTCTGATGTCAAGGTATTGCCAGGTGGCTGACACAGTGATGCCATTCTGAGCCATGTCTAAAGACCATGGAGATTGGGAGATCTTCCTGGAGAGCAGAACAGAGCCAGCCTGCATCCCACTGCTGGATCTTCTGGATGCCAGGCCACTTTGCCCCCAGTACATCCCCCAGTGTCCTCAGAGCACTCCCAGTGTTCCCAGTGCCCTACATGAGCTTATGGGGCGCTATGTGATGGCCAGAGGTGTCCCAGGTCCTCTTGTCCCTTCAGTGTCGGTATGTGCCCCCCTATCACCACCTGCCCAAATCTCTCCACAACCACTGAGCTCTGCCTTCACCACTCATGCCACATGTGGGGTCACCTCCTGAGGGCTAGTTCTCCCCACACACAATGGAATGCCTTTCAAGCCAGCGAAGTGCCTCTGGAAGCAAAGGCCAGACTGAAACAGCCATGGCAGAAAGACAGATAGCAGACTCCCCCTGAGAGACTGGGCACCCGGCCACGTACTGAAGGAGAACGTTATCTGAAGGGAGGCGGGCTGTGCCGGTGGAGCCGCTGGACCCACTGACCCACCTGTCGGATGCGGCTGCTCGGGGGGGCCGGTGCTCGCCCGCGGGGGAATCGTCTCCCCCTCCCCCTGCCGCCCGAAGCGGAGCCGGGGACTCGCCGCCTCCCTGCTCGCCGCTCGAAGCGGAGTCTGGATCGCTGCCTGCTGCTGCTCGCCGGTGCCAGGGGAGCCTGCCTGCCGTGGTGTCTACCGTGCTGTGCCTGAGCGCCGTGACTGCCGTGCCGTGACTGCTGTGCTGTGCCTGCCGGAGGGGTCACCGCCGGGCACGCCCCGCCGCCATGGGCTCGTCCCGTCACCGCCGCTGCTGGTCACCCGGACGTTGGTTACATCTTCATTACGGAAGGGGTAACACGGGTACAGTCACACACCATAATTTGTATCCAGGCTTACGTCCTACCCTTCCCTTACATTGATCCTCCCTCACCTCTGCCGTGGGGAGCGCGGATAGTCGCGGAAGCATCCTGACATCTGATAACCATTGATATCGGTCCGGTGACACCTCCCCTCCCTTTGCACCAGCTCATGTGTGATGTCACATGGTGTGGCCAGCCCCTCCTCTGGCCAGTCTTAACAGGGGGGGAGGTAGGACAGATCCCACTGTCCCCAAGACATCATGGTGATACCCTGGTTACTCCATGGTGACCCCTGGGCCATCCCTGGTGACACCCCAGGACTGCCAAAAGACACCCCCCCAGGTGACACGGGGACACCCTGGCTGTGGCAGTGACCTCCTGAGAGATCCCACCTGGTGACACCTCTGGTGACTCCCCTGCTGCCCCCAGCTGTGGCGGAGACACGACTGACACACCATGATGGTCACAAGCATCAGCATCAGCCCTTTATTCAGGGTTACACAGCATTCTTATACTTTTCTCTCCTGTCCACACGCCTTATGCTTCCTTCCCATTGGTTAACAGCTTCTGTTCACGTGTTCTATCTTATTTTATGATAGGCTGCAAGTTTCTTACATTTTCTTACAAGAATGTCAACACACATCCGTATCTCCCATCCCTTCTTTTCCCACAAACTCGTTTATCTCTAACCATCAAGGGCACAGCTGTAGTTTGTCGAGATCAAGGCCACCCCAGGCCCATAGCTGATTGCCCACACCCAGCCCCATCTGAGACCCCCCAGTGTTCCCCCAGGACCAGCCCCACCTGGGTCCAGCAAATCCTGCCCTGTTCCTTCCAGCCCTGGACACCTGGGCCCCTTCCCAGAGAGAAAGACACAGGTGCCACCAGCCCTGTGGGATCCTAAGTGGTCGTGATCATCCTCTGTCCCTCTTTGATGGGTGAGGGAGAAGGTGGGGCCACCAAGAGGGCATGGAGGGAAGGGGGAAGTGGATGGATGCACAAAGGGAGGGAGGGAGGAAGAGATGAAGGGAGGGAGAGAGAGATGGAGGGAGGGAGCGATGGATAGATGGATGGATGGATGGATGGATGGATGGATGGATGGATGGATGGATGGACAGAGGAATGGATGAATGGAGGGATGGCTTAAAGGCCATCTGGCTAGATGGACAGATGGGGGAGGGCTGTAGGGCTGGAGCAGATGGCAAGTGACCAGAGGGCAGGTTTGTGTTGGGCTCTCCACCATCCCCCCCATCCTCTCCTCAACAATGTCATTTCCTCCCCTCCTCTCCCTCCTGCTCGTCCCCTGTTGTCTCCCCCTCCTCTCTCCCACCCCTTCCCCCCTGCTGAGCCGTGGTCCTTCGGGACCCCCCACCAGTGGCCGAGCCCTCCAGGAGCCAGGGAAGGAGGGACCCCCCGGGGTGGCCACGCAGCCCCCGCCCAGCACAGGCGTAGAGCAGGGGGTTCACTGCGCTGCTCAGGAAGGCCAAGGCGGTGGGCAGTGGCCGGGTGGCTTTGGCGACCACCTCCAAGGTCCCCCCACCCCCTCATAGGATCACTGCCACCTCCAACAAGCTGGCCAGGTGGTACACCCCCCAGGCCACCACAAAGGCCACCACCACAGCAGCCACCAGCCCGAAGGTCCAGCCTTGCCTGGCCAGGCGGGTCCGGCGTAACCAATGGAGCAGGAGTCTGTAGCCAATGGCCACAGTAGTCAAGGGCAGAGCCCAGCCCACGATGGTCTCCAGCAGGTTCTAGGCCACCAGCCAAGGGGGGATGTGGTGCAGCTGCTTGCAGCACCCCTCTGCCACCCACCAGAAGGCAATGGACAGGCTGGCCAAGGTCAAAGCCACCACCCATGTCACTGCTGCTGCTCTGTGAGCCCAGCGCCCAGTGCTGTCCCCTTTGTCACCGCTGCCAGCACCAGCCTGGAGACCACCAGGCAGGGGTGGAGACCCAGGAGGGTGATGAGGAAGATGCTGACGTACATGGTGACGGCTCAGAGGTAGTGACACCCACGGCAGGAGGCCGAGCCCAGGTCCCAGCGGAGGACGCTCAAGGCCCGGAGGTAGATGGGGGCAGTCAGGAGGGTGATGACATCAGCCAAGGTCAAGTGGAAGACAAGGAGGATGGGGAGGCTGCAGCAGCAGGTGAGGACACAGCTCCAGAGGACCAGGGCGTTGCCTGGCAGCCCCACAGCCATTGCCAGCCCCACAGCCATTGCCAGCCCCAGCAGGGTCAGTCCTAGCGCCGCGCCAGGGGTGGGGGAGGATGAGGAGTTGGAGGGGGGTGAGGACATCATGGTGGAGGTGGTAGGGGCTGCAGGGAGAGTGGGACACAGAATCCTGCAAAGATGATGTAGGTCTCCCTCTGTCCATCGCTCCATCAATACCTTCTGTCCTTACATCCATCCATCCATCCATCCATCCATCCATCCATCCATCCATCCATCCATCTATCCATCCATCCCTTCCTTCCTCCCTCCCTCCCTCCCTCCCTCCCCCCCCTCCATTCCTCTGTCCCTCACTTTCTACCTCCACCCTTTCCTTCCTCCCCCCATCTCTCCTTCTCTCCTTCATCCTTCCCCCCCTGCCATCTCTCCATTCATCCCTCCCACTCTTCCTCTCTCCATCCCTCTCTTCACACCCCTCCCCTCCTCAGCCATCCCACTATCTTTCTTCCTTTCCCCTCCTCTCTGGGGTCTCCTCCTCCTCCTCTTTAACCCCATCAGCTCTTTCCCTCCATCATCCAGACGTCCCAGTTGTCCCCAGATCTCCCACTGCACCACCACACCATTCATTCAACCCCACAAAACCTCTCAGTTGCCCCTGGTTATCCACTCATGCCTTCAAGGTATTTTTATTAATAAAATTCTCAATAAAATTATATAAAGGGGTGACAGATCTATCCCTTGTTGTTCTTGCGGTGCAAATGGTAGAGAGACCTTTGGGTGCTGGGAGGTTGGGACCCCCTCCCGATAATACCTCCTTGTCCCACCCTGGGGTGCTGAGATGATCCCTACCATGAGGTTCATAGTGGAGCCTCCCTTGCCTTGGAAACTCCTTCTCAGAGGGTCTGGGTGTGGCTGAAGCCCCTCTTTTTCCCAGACTAAGTCAATAGTTTCTCATCCATGGGATATTGGTGGCCCACAAGCCACATCATGCATGGGACATTGGTGGCTCAGCTGCAACCTGTACCATGGGACTTTGGTGGCCCAGATGCTACGTCATCTAAGAGATATTAGTTGCCCAGATGGACTTCATCCATGTGATGTTAGTGGCCCAGGTGCCACCTCATCTGGGGGATATTGTTGGCTCAGTTGCCACCACATCCATGGGATGTTATTGGCCCCCAGCTAGAGGCAGCACAGGGTGGGGAGCAGCAAAGCAGAGCCCCAAGATCCTACTGGCACCCCGGATCCCTGGGGCAAAGCAGATCCCTGGGATCCTGCTGGAACTCTGCATGCCCCCTGGGACCCTCATCCCAGTACCCCCTACAGGGCAGCCCAGCCCTCAGCACCACCAGACTCCTCCTCAAGGCCTGAGACTCCCCCACACTCCCACTTCCCTTGTGCCCTGCCACCCTGGGTCACCCACAGGGGGTCCCATACACAGCAGATTCTGCCTCCCTGGCCCTGGGGGGACTCAGCATCTGGTGCCCCATGGCCCCCAAAGGGTCCCTCATTCCCAATGTCCCTTGTCCCCCTCATCCTAGTCCTGCTGTCCCTCCTTCCTGAAGTCCCTCATCCCCCCATCCTGCTTCTGCTGTTCCTTGTCCCCAGTGTCATCAGATCCCCAGCAGATCATCTCAAGTGCCAGCATGCAGAACTTGCAGGGTAACCAGAGTATCAGGCCAGTCAGCGTGGGCTCATGAAGGGCAGGTCCTGTCTGACAAACATGATCTCCTTCTACGACAGGGTGACCTGCTTACTGGATGAGGGAAGGGCTGTGGAGGTTGTCTACCTGGACTTTAGTCAGGCATTTGACACCGTTGCCCACAACAGTCTCCTAGGAAAGCTGGCTGCTCATGGCTTGGATGGACACACGCTTCACTGGGTTAGAAACTGCCTGGATGGCCTGGCCCAAAGACTTGTGGTCAGTGGAGTTCAATCCAGTTGGTGGCCAGTCAGGAGTGGTGTTCCCCAGGGCTCAGTGCTGGGGCTGCTCCTGTTTAACATCTTTGTCAATGATCCAGATGATGGGATAGAGGCCAATTCCCTTAGGGAATTTGCAGGTGACACTAAGCTGGGTGGCAGTCTCGATCTGCTTGAGGGCTGGGAGGCTCTGCAGAGGGATCTGGACAGGCTGGATCCATGGGCCATGGCCAATGGCATGAGGTTCAATAAGGCCAAATGTGGGGTCCTGCCCCTTAGCCACAACAACCCCCAGCAGCACTCCAGGCTTGGGGAGGAGTGGCTGGAGAGCTGCCCAGCAGAGAGGGACCTGGGGGTGCTGATAGACAGTGGCTGAACATGAGCCTGAGTGTGCCCAGGTGGCCAAGAAGGCCAACAGCCTCCTGGCCTGTATCAGGAATAGTGTGACCAGCAGGACCAGGGAGGTGACCCTGCCCCTCTACTGGGCACTGGTGAGGCCTCACCTCGAGCACTGGGACCAGTTCTGGGCCCCTCACTGCAGAGAGGACATGGAGCTACTGGAGCATGTGCAGAGAAGAGCAACAGAGCTGGGGAAGGGTTTGGAGAACAAGTCTTATGAGGAGCAGCTGAGGGAGCTGGAGGTGTCCAGCCTGGAGAAAAGGAGGCTGAGGGGAGACCTTCTGGCTCTCTGCAACTGCCTGAGAGGAGGGAGGTGAGGATCGGTCTGTTCAATGAAGCTACAAGTGATGGTGTCTTGCCCCACTCGGTGGGTTTCGAGGGAGGTGAATCTTTTTTATACCCCAAAAGTGCCCACTCTGGCCAGGAGTGCAGGGTGGAAAAAGAAGCCACAGAGGAACCACAACAAATGCTTAATGAAGAGCTCAGGACTTCGATGTTAATGGTGGGCAATGGAGAAGTTGCTGACTCACAATGCATGGAAGGTTTAACCCTTTAACTCCTGGAAGAAAAGGAGAAGAGGGAAGAAAGGGAAGATGGAAAGACAGATAAGAAGATACCACCACCCTTTGTCCCAGTGAGGTCTTTTTCAGAGTGTTGTCCAGCTGTACCAGCCTCCAGCTTCAGCTCCTGGTCTGCGTGTGGTGGGTTGACAAGTGCATGGTGATTTCAGTCCTGTCCCACCCAGTGTCCCCCTACCCTGCTGTTTTGGGGTGCCACTGTAGCCTGTAAAGTTCAGTTAAGGATGATAGGGGGGTGTCCAGCTCCATGGGTTACCCCTCCCATTTAACCGTGCACCCCATTTTCTCCCAGAGCACCTTTGATGTGACCCCCCACACTGGTCTCACAATCCTGGGACAGAGAGTAGAGGGGTGACCGCCACACAGGTGGGTTTTAGGGGATGCTTAGGGGGCCGTTGTCCCCTCCCAAAAATCCCTCACCTGAGCAATCACCCACTTGTCCTGAGAGCGAGTTGATCACCAGGTGGACAAGAAGCCCATCCACACACAGGATCGAGATATTTGCTTTCGTATGCAGTTCTGCCCAGAAAAGGGAGCAGGGGGGTGTTCCACACAGCAAGCTCAGCTTCCTGAAACACAAGTGCTATTTGATACCCAAAAATGTGAGAAAGAACTTTAACATTGTTAGAGATTGTTAACACTGGCACACACGATAGGTCACTAATCCTTCCCTTCCATTCCAAGGGGCAATGCTCAGGAATGTCACTGCACCTGCTCCAAGAGTGGGGGGTTGTTGTTAGCAGGGGTCCCTCCAGTCTGTGAGTGTGAATTTTAGTATGCTAATGGCTCATTAATATATTCACATGGTGATTTCAGTTACTCCGTGTGTTTTTCCCCAGTCCTCAAGGCTGTCCCCAAGCCAAGCTGTGGGCAGTGCTCCTTCCATCCCTTCCATCTGTCCTGCAGGCTTGTCTCAAGGCCGGGCTGGTGACTATTGGGGAGTGTTTGTCTGTAATTGGAATCTGGTTTTGTCTCATTCTCACTGTGTCACTATTACCTGGGCCCTGTTTTTATTGTGTGTGTCCCTTATGTTCTCTTTGATGGGATTGTTTTCTCCAAATGTGATTTTACCCCCAAATTTTACCTATTTCAATGAATAACCGATATCAGTTGGAGTGGGACAGTGATGGGATGGAATTCTGGGGTTGGCCGGCTCAGGGCACCTGCCCTGGGCTTTGCTCCTCAGTCCCTGTGACACCCACATGCCAGAGGTGGGGACAACCCAACCCCAACGCCTCTGATCTCCTTTGTTCCCACAGAGTTGGACTCTGCAGCCTCCCCAAACTGCAGTTCCTCTGAAGAGAAAAGAATTATTTGCTCATTAATTCTGTCCCAGCAAACCCAGGACAAGGACCAGGCCGGGGCTGAGATGCAAAGGAAGGACCAAGAAGAACCTCCCCTGGTCATTGTCCTCCTGCCTTTCCATCTGAAAGCAGCGATTGCCCAGCTCCTTATCTCCAGGCTGGCGCGGGCTTTGTGCTGAGGTTGGTTCGGCGCCAGCGAGGTGGGATGTGTCCCCTCCCCCCCGCCCACAACACAGCTTTGATATACCCCTCCCCATGACACAACCCTGATGTCCCCCCATGACACACCTCGTTTCAAAAGGGTTTTATGATGGTGCACACACACGTACACCCATATACATACACGTACACCCATGGACACACACACACACGTATCAGACCCGTTCCCCCGAAATTTCCCCCCACGCCCCAGAACCCCATGACTCCACCCCGCCACTTTATTTTGCGCCTTCCCGCGATCACTCTGCAGGTCCCCAGAAGTTTTGCTCTGCGGCCGGGACCCCCTGACTCGTGACCAAGAGAGCATCGCCCCCCCGGGCTGGGCTGTGCTCTCCCACTGCAGGTACTGGGGGTGGTGATGGGGGGTTATCCCAATACCCCCTCCCCCCCCATGGGTGGGAGCACCAAAGTTCTCAGGGGGGGGACCCCAATTCGTCCCGAAGGGTTGGGAGGCTGTGACTGAGGATCCAACTACTCATCCCGAAGGATCCCAACTCATCCCAGGGTAGGGGGCTGCGATTGGGGCCCCGAAATCATACCAGTGGACCCCAAATAATCTCAGGGGTGGAGGGGCTGACACGGGAAACCTGCCTGAAACGAGGTTGGAGCGAGGGGGCTCGGTCTCTTCTCCCAAGGAACAAGCAACAGGATAAGAGGAAATGGGCTCAAGTTGCCCCAGGGGGTGGTTTAGATTGGAGAGAAGGAGAAACTTCTTCCCTTCCGAAAGGAAGGGTCATGAAACACTGGCACAGGCTGCCCGGGGAGCTGGCTGAGTCACCATCCCTGGAGGTGTTTCAAAGCCCTGTAGAGGGTGCTAAGGGACATGGTTTAACCACTGGACTTCGTAGAGTTGTGTGACGGTTGGACTCGATGATCTTTAAGGTCTTTTCCAAGCAGCAGGATTCTGGGATTTCAGCCCACAGCCCCTCGGTACCCAACAAGCCTCTCCCAGGGGGGCACGGGGGGCGTCTGACATCCCAAGTGTTGATCAAGGGTTTCTGAGCAGAGGATGATGTGTGGTTATGTGCACGGCCACTCAACACCCTTTGTCTGTCCCACTGTTCTCCAGCGAGGGCTGCCCTGAGACGGCTTCTCAAGGTGGCAAAGAGGAAGTCGTGAGTTGTAAACTCTGCTCTGGTGAGACCCTCCCTGGAGAAGTGGGTCCAGTTCTGGGGCCAGAGGTGGCCCTTGGGAAATGCACTGACTACAAAAGCACTACTCATAGAAGTTACTATTGCAGCAGTGATGCTACAAAGCACCCGGGGATGCTCTCACCCCTCCCCAAAAGCTGAAAGTCACGATATCTCACCCAAGGAGGTGTCCCTGCCTGGGGGTGGAGGAGTGGATCAGGCCCTGCACCTGGTTCAGGGGAGGTTCCAGGGTAAATGCTCATCTGGCCCTGAACAAAGGATTCACAGACTCCTTTAACACCTATTGATGGGGTGGGACTTGGTGTATTGATTGGTTCTCAGCAGACCAATGATGTTTATTAATGAGGAGAAAAGGTGGGGGACATGCCCAGTGCCCACTTCACCTGTACATTTACAGGTTCTTTTTTTTCCCACAGGGGGACCCTGAAATCACCCCAGTGGTGGGGGGACTGCAATGGGAGGACTCTCGAATCATCTCATGGATTGGGCGTGCAATGGGAGGACCCCAACTCATCCCAGTGGTGGATGAGAGCCCCAGTATCCCCAAAAGACTCCTTGTCCCACCCAGTGCCCTTTTACACCGCTGTTTTGGGGTGCCAGTGTAGCCCATAACGCCCTGTCAAGGCTGGGGGCAGGTGTCCAACTCCATGGGTAACCCCCCCGTTTCACCTGGCACCCCATTTCCTCCCAGAGCAGGATTGATGTGATGTTACAGTCCGAATCTGGTTTGAGTAAAAGCTGCCTTATCTCAGGGCACAATCACCCTGTTTGTTTTTCAAGATTTTATGACCCCAATTAATATTCAGCATAGCCCTTTTAGCTATATCGGTGGGTCTGTCCCTGGTTTGGGACTGACTTTCTTCCACCGGGTATCTTACCGACTGATAAGATCCTTCCCGGATATGCACGCGTAAGCACACGCGCACACACACACGGACAAATTTTAACTTTTACTGAAATATCAAAAAAAACCAGAGGAGAGTGGAAGAGAAATGTCATAGAGAGAGTTGATCACGAGCCTGAGGCTTCCCTTGGGCATGGACAAAAGTGAGTGCAAGTGAGGGGCTAATTACACACCCGGGGAAGAACTTGTTAAAGATGACTCACGTCCTCCTGGAGCTTGGGGGTGTGTGGGTGTGGGTGTGGGGCGGTGTGGGTGTGGGGGTGTGTGTGACAAGTTCTGGCAGCAGTGACAGGTGCAGTGACAGGTACAGTGTAGGTGCGGCACGCCCGTGGCAGGGACAGCAGGGGACGGCGACGCTGCAGCAGGCTGCTTTCTTTGTCCTTCGGGTGTCTCTGGCTGGTAGCCGGGCTACCGTTTGCCCGGATGCACAGGGGACAGCTCTTTCTGGCCTTTTCCTTCTTCTTTCCCGATCATCTCAGAAAATCTGGAGAGGCAAGGAGCCCAACGAGCCATTTTTCCTCTCTGGACACCGGGTCTGGTGGCAGTAACACCCTGTTGTGTCTCAGGCAACACTGTTTTCAGCTCGGCTCCTTTTATTTGGTCTCCTGTTCCTCTTTGTTTTGTCTTCTTCCCAGCACCTACATGCAGCTCGTGATGAAGTCCCAGCCGCGGACTTTTTTTGTTATGTCTCCCTGTTACAGTCAATTTAAGTGAGAAACATACATTTTGTGGAGAACAGTTCTCCACACTTCCTCCCCTGACTCTCACCAAATTGCTACATAGTAACTTTTCCGGGTTCTTCTCCCTGTTCAAAAGTTGCTCACAAAAATTGTTACACTTACCTGCATGGAAATCTTTAAACACATATTCATTTAGAAGGCACTTTAAATGCTTTGTACAAACAGTGCGTTAAACACTGATAAACTTTATCTTAAAAGGTATCTTAAACATATATTTTGCTTTTATTCCCTTTTCCAAAGTTCTCACCTATCTCCTGTTGGACATTAGATTACATATGGACATAATACAAGGTACAATAAAATTAATAAAATAATTCCAAGAATTAGATAAAACCACTCCCCAACTTCCCCTAGAAAAGAAAAACCAACTAGGCCAGTTGACCCCTTCCCAAGTCTGGACAGAAACATGAGCAGTTTATTTAATTTGTTTTGCTAAGTCTTTTATGATTTGTATCATTTGGTTCAATTTGTCATACACTCCAAATTTTGATTCAGATTCCTATATAACATGTTCCCTTCCAGAGTTTGGGGAGGGGTCGATAAGTTAAATATCCCCACTTGCTGACCTCTATATATCCATCAGTTACTGAAATTCAAAACGTTGCTGATATTTTGTTCTAAATTAATAAAGTGCTTCTTACCCCATGGGTCATGTATTAGTTTCTGATCAGTTAGTTGCATCAAGTCTGGTGTTGTCCTGTCCCTAAAAGTGCAACTACATTACATAAATTATTTACAATATATGAAGACAAATTCAACCCAAGGAAGTCAAAAGTAATAGCTATGTACATTCATTACATTATGTAACCCAGTTGAGAAAAGGGTCAATCTCCAGAGTGGCTTTCTTCAATTAAATAGGTGGTTCTCTAAATTTAGGCAGATCTGCGTCTTTAGTAATTATGTTAATTGACATAAACTATCCAGTTAGTGCTAATTTTTTATTGTTTTTCTTCTTGGTCAAGTGCTTTCCATGTATTTTGATTTATAGGCATGTTTAATATTAAATTAATTTTACCCATAGTAGGTAAATTAACTAGAACAGTTTGTCGGGGATTAAGTGTGACTTTCTTCCTCTTGATTGAGGTTTCTGTATCTTTCACCCCGTGCTTGTTAGTGACCAAGTTCGATGGTGGACTGAAATAGAATGCATTTAGCCGGGGGCACCCATTCACTCCCCAACGATTGTTTACCATCGTTAACGCCTTATTCAACCTTTCATCCCATCAGGGGGGGATGTTGGGGTTTTTTAATTCTCCTAATTAACCCCTTTGTCCTTTCCACAATCCCATTAGCCTGCGGGTGGTAGGGAGTGTGGAGAGTCCCTTTAACCCCTTCATTTCTGGCCGCACAACGTGTGCGGTAAAATGAGATCCGTTATCAGATTGGATACTTTGTGGCTTAGCTAGTACACCGAATAGTTTTTCTCAGAAATTTACAGTGTTGTGCCCTGTAGCTTTTGAACACGATTCTGCAGGTGTTAAACCTGAGATAACTTCGACAGCTACAATTACATGGCATTTTCCTTTTGACTTTCTAAAGGGACCAATATAATCAATTTACCAAGTCTCCCATATTTTTTTATTATCCCTTCCATGCAGATTCTCTTCAGTGAGCGGGTGTTTGCCTAATCGAATTTTACATTGTTCACAAGCTGATACAGTGGTTTTGCACATCTCTTTGGTTACAGGCCAGCCCCTACATTGGGCTTCTTTATACAGGTCATCATTGCCTGAATGCCCCCTTTTACAACAAAGCCATTCAAGCAGTCTTCTCCACTCATTTACTTCCCCTTGCATCAATGCTTCCCTTATTTCAATCAAGTTTATTCTTGCAAGGTCGTCTACCTCATTGTTCCATCTTGCCGCCACACTTTTGATGTGAGCCTGGTGGGATGGAACCCATCCTACCTAAAAGTGAGGACTGGCTTTGGCTATTCCAAGTATTCTTTTCCATGTATCAGTTTGCCATACTGGAACATTGTTTATCTTCCAATCATCCCCAATATTTGCTGGAAGGCCTACACAGCCAGCCATTCACAGTCTAGGAGGTTCCTCCAGTGCATTGGTGATAACTTCTTAATGCAAATGGTGGACAAGCCAACTAGGCGAGGAGCACTGCTGGATCTCGTACTCTCCAACAAGGAGGGTCTGGTTGAAGCGGTGATGGTCAATGGCAGACTTGGCTGCAGTGATCACGAGATGGTGGAGTTCAGGATCCTGTGTGGGAGGAATAGAATACAAGACCACAACCCTGGACTTCCGCAGGGCCAACTTTGGCCTCTTCAAACACTTGTTAAGGGAAGTCTCATGGGAAAGGGTACTGGGTGGTAAAGGGGCTGAAGATAGTTGGTCAACATTCAAGGACCACTTCTCCCAAGCTCAGCATCAGAGCATCCCAATGGGTAGGAAAGCAAGTAAGGGAGCCAGGAGACCAGCATGATTAAACAAGGATCTGCTGGGCAAACCCAAGTGGAAAAAGAGAATCTATGGATCATGGAAGGAGGGGCTGGCGACCTGGGAGGAATATAGGACTGTTGTCAGAGGATGTAGGGAGGCAATTAGGAAAGCTAAGGCCTCCTTGGAACTAAACCTTGCAAGTGAGGTTAAAGACAATAGAAACGGCTTCTTCAAACACATTGCAGGTAAAACTAACACTAGAGGCAATATAGACCCGCTGCTGCGTGAGGTGGGTGCCCTGGTGACAGAGGATATAAAGAAGGCAGAGGTACTGAATGCCTTCTTTGCCTCTGTCTTTAATCCTGCAGACTCTCCCCAGGAGCCCCAGATCCCTAAAGCCCCAGAAGGAGTCAGGATAAAGGAGGAGTTTGCTTTGGTAGATGAGGATTGGGTTAGGGATCAGTTAAGCAATCTGGACATCCATAAATCGATGGGTCCGGATGGAATGCACATGCGGGTGTTGAGGGAGCTGGTGGAGGTCATTGCTAGGCCACTCTCCATCATCTTTGGTAAGTCATGGGCAACAGGAGAGGTGTCTGAGGACTGGAGGATATCAAATGTCACATCAGTCTACAAAAAGGGCAAGAAGGAGGACCCAGGTAACTATAGACCGGTCAGCCTCACCTCCAACCCTGGAAAGGTGATGGAACAACTTATTCTTGGCACTGTCTCTAGGCATATCAAGGATGAGGGGGTCATTAAGAGCAGTCAACATGGTTTTACCAAGGGGAAGTCATGTTTGACCAACCTGACAGCCTTCTATGAGGAAGTAACTGCGTGGATAGATGATGGTAGAGCAGTAGATGTGGTTTATCCTGATTTGAGTAAAGCATTTGACACTGTCTCCCACAGCATCCTTGTAGATAAGCTGAGGAAGTGTGGTCTTGATGATCAGGTAGTGAGATGGATCATGAACTGGTTGAAAGGAATGTGTCAGAGAGTTGTGGTCAATGGGACAGAATCTAGTTGGAGGTCTGTGACTAGTGGAGTCCCTCAGGGGTCGGTACTGGGACCAGTACTATTCAATATTTTCATCAACGACCTGGATGAGGGAACAGAGTGTACCCTCAGCAAGTTTGCTGATGACACTGAACTGGGAGGAGTGGCTGACACACCAGAAGGCTGTGCTGCCATTCAGCGAGACCTGGACAGGCTGCAGAGTTGGGCGGGGAGAAACTTGATGAAATTCAACAAGGGCAAGTGTAGAGTCTTGCATCTGGGGAAGAACAACCCCATGTGCCAGTACAGGTTGGGGCTAACCTGCTGGAGAGCAGTGTAGGAGAAAGAGACCTGGGGGTCCTGGTGGACAGGAGGATGACCATGAGCCAGCAGTGTGTCCTTGTGGCCAAGAAGGCCAATGGCATTCTGGGGTGGGTTAGAAGGGGTGTGGTTAGTAGGTCAAGAGAGGTTCTCCTCCCCCTCTATTCTGCATTGGTGAGGCCGCATCTGGAATATTGTGTCCAGTTCTGGGCCCCTCAGTTCCAGAAGGACAGGGAACTGCTTGAAAGAGTCCAGCGCAGAGCCACAAAGATGATGAAGGGAGTGGAACATCTCCCTTATGAGGAAAGGGTGAGGGAGCTGGGCCTCTTCAGCTTGGAGAAGAGGAGACTGAGGGGTGACCTCATCAAAGTTTACAAATATGTGAAGGGGGAGTGTCAGGATGATGGAACCAGGCTCTTCTCAGTGATGTCCAGTGATAGGACAAGGGGCAACAGGTGCAAACTGGAGCATAGGAGGTTCCATATAAATATCAGAAAAAACTTATTTACTGTGAGAGTGACAGAGCCCTGGAACAGGCTGCCCAGAGAGGTTGTGGAGTCTCCTTCGCTGGAGACATTCAAAACCCGCCTGGATGCGTTCCTATGTGATGTACTCTAGGTGACCCTGCCTGGCAGGGGTGTTGGACTAGATGATCTTTCAAGGTCCCTTCCAACCCCTAAGATTCTGTGATTCTGTGATTCATCTCCCAAAATGATATCTGTTCTGTACACCATCAATACTGATAGAAATTTACTGAAATGATGAGTTTGCTGTGCTAAGTCAGATGAATGGGTAACTTTTAACAAATGTGCTTTGTGTCAGTTATGCCAAGCATCCTGCGGGTTGTGATAACATCAAGTCTCCTCGGACCTGTCTCAGACAACATTCAACATTCATGTTGATTCTGGACCCACCTGGGTGATCTACCAGCAGGAGACTGGAGACAGGACCAGGACAGGAGACAGGATGAGGAAGACAAAGGACTAGAATCAACAAAGACCCCCACAGGAGACCCTCGAGCATGCATAATTACAAAGATAGCTAATTCCAGGAAATGAAATTACTGTGTAAAAGAATTCTGGGAACTCATTGACATAAAACTGAGTATGTATTGTTTTGGTGTATGTTAGTTGGGCTGTTTTGCTAACTCGTTGGAGCACATACAGTGGAGAATCCCCAGTGCTGCCCAGTGCTGCAATAAAGAATGCCTGCTCAGTAACAGCTTGTTTGTTGTTATTGGGTCTTTATCTCAAAATCCTTACCTAGCCACACCCAGCCTCCTATTTCGGTGAGGAGTGTTAGAAAGCAAGGGGTTTGGAAGCTCCTAACTTTGTTCCAGTTGGCACCTGAAATGGGACCTGGTCTGCTCGGCTGCAGGACCCGTTGAGAACAGGACTCTCTGGGCACTGCAAGGGAATTCCCTGGAGGGACTCCTTGCCTCAATGGGATCACTGTGGGAGCATCTGTGAAAGGTATTCTTTAAATTTAATTCTGTTCTGGGACCGGTCATCTGGAAAGCTATCCGTAAGCCATAAGACATATGTAAACTTCTGCAGGATGGTGTGTGCCATGCAGCTAGCACCCCTGGTATGCATCGGGTCGGTACGCTGTACTAGTGTACTTCTGGTTTGGCATGCATAAGTGTGCTTCTGGTTTAGTATTCAGTCAGTACACTGTAGTGTACTGCTGGTTGGAGTTCTGGTAAATGAATTTGGCAAATGTTATATGGACATTGAGTTGTTATTAGTGATATTGGTTTTGGTTCTGCTACTATTCATTGTTTTGTGTTGTTGATGTAGGAAAAGTCCTGTGTATTATATAATGGGGGCAGCAGAGTGGAGGAGTTTTGAAGAAAAGTCCCTTGGGGTGTATTTTAGCCCATTGGAAAGAGATCGGGGAACTGCCGGGTGGAAGTGTGGGTAAGAAAACTTTATTGCAATCAGTGGTGGCCATTTTATAAGTTGGAAGGTGGGGAGAAGTGGCCTTTTAATGGAACTTTGAATTACAATACCTTGTTGCAGTTAATGTTAGTTTTGAGACAAGAAGGAAAAAGGGATGAAGTGGTGTTAGATACGTTTTTTTAGTAGCTGTAATAAATGTTTGTGTGTGTAACGTCCGTACCACGACCCCCGCCCTCATATTGTATAAATTCTTGAGTTTAGAATGGGTGTCCCCTGGTTGGTTCACTCAGTTCCTGGGAACTTGGGCTTTTGTTTACCAGACTATGGTTTCTCTCTTGTGATTTGATTAAGATTTGTCTGGTTATGGTAATTTTGGTCTTTTGAATTACTGACTTCGCTTATTGGACTACGGTTTTTGCTTCTGTGTATTGATTGGGATCTGACTAAAATGGGAAAGAGACAGTCTAAAGGTGGTATTCTGGAAAAGGTTCGTTGTTTTACTTGTTTCTGGTAACTGTTAAAAATTGTTGTTTCACTTGTCTGCACTTACGTCTTGTATTTGTGTTATTAAATTCGTAATGTATCCTCAGCAGGAGGTGACATTACCAAATGTGCTCACCATCAGGATGTATTCTGGAAACTGGGGTAAGTTTGGGAGTAACCCCTTACCTGAAAAATTTGGATAATTTGTGGCCACTATTTATAGCAATATTATGTTGCAGTCAATGTTGTTTTGGAACAAGAAGAAAATGTAAGTTTAGTAAAGAAAGTTTTTGTAAGTCAGTGAAAAAGGATGAGAATATAGAGGATATGCAGGTGTTGATACCCTCAGCTCTCCCTCTCCATCCTGGTAATACAAGGGGCAGTGAAAGGGGGGCAAGTGGGCATTTAGAGGATACAGATTTCAGTCCAGTGGCTGGGAGAACGAGGAGAGAGTGTCCCACTGCCCAAGCCGCTTTCAGTCGGGGTGATAACAGACTTATTTGCACTTTGCTGCCTGGCCAATTAAACGGCCAGTGGCGGCTTTTAACTGCTGCAGTGCCAAAGTGGTTCTGTCCTGGTTTGAGCCAGGATAAAGCAAATTGTCCTTTTACTGATTTTTTTGCTTCAGTAAGCTCTCTTTTAAGTAGCAACAAGCATTCCAGTTAGTGGACTGATAACACTGGAATGTTTATGTTTCTGCTGAGACTCCAAGGTCACTTCTTAGTCTGCTGCTACAGAGGCTACCGGGGCAGAAGAGTCATATTGGTGACCCGCCCCCCCATAGGGGGCTGGACTAGACAGACAGCAAAATTGACCAAAGCTATTCCATTCTTTATATATCTACGTAAGCTCAGAGGAAGGTCAGAGATCACAGAAGACAACTTCCTTCCTGCTTCTTCTTCCCTTCTCTTCCGTCCACCGCTGGCTTCCAGGGAGGACTCCATCCATCCGTCACCATCGAACACTAGGCTTAGGCATCACTGACCTCATAACTCTCCCCTCAGCCCCTGTCTGCTCTGCTGTTATCGCAGACCGTGCTCTGAGGCTTTTTGGGGCTGCTCACAGCTCCGGAGATGCTGTGGGAGTTGCTGGGGGTGGGGGGATGCAAGAGACTTTTGCACATTCTTGAACATACTTTTATATAATTGTACATATAATTAAAGCTGTCTAGTTTAGTTTTCAATCCAGCAAAGTCTCTCTTCTTGTTATCTCTCTCCTTTCGCTACCTGTGGGAGGGGGAGGGGATTGAGAGCATTGTTGTCATTGGTTCAATTGCTGATCCTGAGTCAAACCATGACAACAATTTGTTGGCACCCAGTGTGGAGATCGATTTTAAGGCCAGGCTATAAACTCTCACTAATTGGGAATGTTTAAAATTCCATCTCTGATGGGAGGAATCCCTCAGATGGCAATGAGCAACACTTCTGCTGAATCTAATGATGGATTGAGAACTGAACGGACACTTTCTGCAATGTTTCTGCTGGACCTTTTTCCCAACATGCAATCCTACATGTGATGTGCAGCCGGGATCATACTGCTCTGTGTAGCTGCTCTTGTGATTGGTCTATGGTGTCTCGACAGAACTGTAGCCATGATCACCCGTATAATTACCAGCCTAGTGATCACAGGGTTTCTGATACTGATCTTTATGGGGGCACTGTATGTGTAGGTTATGGTACAGATCCTCAAGTGAACGGAAAGGTCTATGTTGGTAATGGCAATAGCAGGTCCAGTTCTACCTCTCCATTTTCTCTCAAGATGAATCTCCCAGCTCTTGATCTGAACAGCATTGTTTCAGTAGGGATGCTTCTGCTGACTGCTTATCATGTATTGTGGATGTGTAGGGTGAGGTGTTGTTCCACTCACTGCCAATCCCCTACAGGCAAGGCTGCTGCCACCCGTGATGCTGCTGCCACCACTGCTGCTGCTGCCACCTCTGGTACTGCTTCAAAAACAGCTGCTGCTGCAAAGATTAAGTCCAATCCCCTTTGATGCAAAGTAAGAGTTAATCCTGTGACAAGGAGCAAAGCAAAGGTGAAAGGCCTCAGCTGTTTTACCTTCTCCGGTCTGAGATATCGAGAGTTTCTTGAAGCAATGTTACAGAGTGAAACTGAGAAAGCAGATGATTCTAAATCAGGTGATGGAGTAGGTACTTCTCAAGCAGATAAAGGAGCAGGCCCCTCTTAAGCAGATAAAAAATTAGGCCACTCTCAAGCAGACAGAACAGCAGGCCCTTCTCAAGCAGATGATGACGATGATCTTGTCCAGCCTTTCTCACTACAGGAACTGTGCCTCATGAGGAAGGACTTTACCTGCAATGAAGGTGAGCCACTTCTTCCTTGGTTGCTCTGATGCTATGATAGTGGGGCTGAAACCTACAACGTGGATGAGAGAGAAGCCAAGCAGTTGGGATCCCTGGCCAGAGATGCTGGTATTGACAGAGCACTTGGTAGTAAGATGGGAACTACCACCCTGTGGAGCTGACTTCTTTCAGCTGTGAGGGAGAGATACCCCCATAAGGGTGACATCGAATGGCGCCAAAGCAGAACACCCACTCTTGAGAGAGCCATCACCTATTGGAGAGAATGAGCTGTGTGAGAGGTGATCTATGATAACACTGGACTTACAAATCCTGATGATGTTCTGTGTGACACACAAATGTTCCCGAGGTTTGCACAGGCTGTACCAGCAGTACATGCCCATATATTCTCCTTCATGGGATGCATTGATGATGATGATGCAAGACCAACGGTGCATGAAGTGGCTTTCAGACCACAACAGTAGGGAGACATGATCTCTGGTTCCCATCAGTTCCACACCTCAGCCATTGAATAAACAATGGACAGAAAGAATAAGATGCCGAACAGATGGGAAGATAAACCCCAGTATCTCCCTAGAGACAACTGGTCACGTGTTGCAGCCAGTAAGAGGAGACATCCTCCTACGAGACAGCAGCAGGAGAAACAGGACTCACTTCGATGCCATCTGTGGTCTCTCTTGCATAATTATTTTAAAGAGGACATGAGAACCTGGGACAATAGACCCACTGCTCTTCTCCAGATACACATGCAAGAGCTACTAAATAGAACAAAGGCAGGAGATGGTTCTTCCAGGAAGAAGGCTGCATCAGTCTCCACCCAGGATGGTGCTTCAACCTCAAATGCTCAATATTAGAGGTGTCTTGCCTCCAGCCAGGAGGAGCAGAGGGACAACCCAGTTTACTGGACTGTGTGGATTTGGTGGCTTGGCACATTAGAACCACTAAGGTATAAAGCCTTGGTGGACACTGGGGCACAGTGCACCCTAATGCCATCGAATCATAAAGGGACAGAATCCATCACTATTTCTGGAGTGATGGGAGGATCTCAAGAACTGACTGTTGTGGAGGCAGATGTGAGGCTCCCTGGTAAAAAGTAGCAGATGCAGCCTAGAGTGACTGCCTGTAGAGTCCCGAAAAGAATAATTGTCTCAAAACAGCTGCCCTGACAAACTGGACATTGTGCTCGGGTGGGGGCCTCATTCGATAACCACCTGGACCCTGTTCTTGCAAGGAGAGCCCCTTGTTTGGTAACCACCCTGATAAAGTGGACACTGTCCTTGAAAGGGGAGCCCCTCCTTTGGCAGCCACCCTGATTAATGGGACACTGTCCTTACTTGTTTAAAGACAGAGCACATGTGTGACAATAAAGGTCATTGCTCGGTCAACCCGGATGGGGGGGGCCAAGTGATCACCTGGACCCCTGTGCCCCACCGACTCATTTCCAGAACAATCCCAAATCCAACACTGAGTCTGTGCAAAACAGGCTGAGCCTCCCCAGGAGAGGCCGGACCAGGTTCTATAAAAGAAGCAGACTTGAAATGCTTGGGGTGTGCGCCCACCATCCAAGGACCACAACTTCCTACCAAGATCATCGCTGGATCCAAGGGTGGTGATATCTCTTCTATCCCTCTTTATCTCTCTTTCCTCTTTTTCCTTCTCTCTCTCGCTCTCTGTTTGTAACCTTATCTTGGCATATAAGGGTAACATAGTCTCTAACTTTGTTGAATTTTTATAGCCCGTTGCTTTGACAAGTTTTTGCTAATTGTAGCCTGTTGCTTTGATAACCTTGTTAAGCTTTGTTAGTTGTAACCTGTTGTTTTGACAATTTCCTTAAGTTTTGCTAAGTTGAAACCCAATGCTTTGAAAGTACTTTTTTGCTAAGCCCTCCTATTTGTAATCTATTGCTTTTCAGAGTATAAGTGTGGTGTGTTTTTTGACAAGCTTTATAATCTTACTCACTCTTAAGTAAAGGTGTGTTTTGTGAAAGCCTCCTGGGTAATGGGCTTACTCCTAGAGTTCTGCACAGAGTATTCCTGAGCTTAATCTCACCGCATGGGTTGTTAAAAGAGATATTTATATTTAGTTTGGGCTCCCAGCTCTGGGGAGCCGTGACCACTTTGTGGGGTTTGATATTTATATTTAGTTTGGGCCCCCACCTCTGGGGAGCCATGCCCACTTTGTGGGATGTGAAAGTGCCGTACCCACCTTGTGGGACGTAACACTGCCCCAGGTGCCCCACGCATCCTTGCCATAGACTGTCTCAAAAAAAGGATTTTTCCATGACCTGAAAGGCTACCGGTGGGCCTTTGGTATAGCAGCTGTAGGGACTGAGGACACTGAAGAGCTGCATACTTTGCCTGGCCTTTCAGATGACCCTTCTCTAGTGGGGTTGCTGGAGGTTGAAGACCAACAGGTGCCAATTGCCACTTCAAGGGTGCATAGACAACAATATCACACCAACAGAGACTCTGTGATTCCCATTCATAAGTTGATCTGGCAGTTGGAGACCCAAGGGGTGATCAGCAGGACTCACTCACCCTTCAACAGCCCTATCTGGCCAGTGTGGAAGCCTGATGGTGAGTGGAGGCTGACAATGGACTATTGTGGCCTGAACGAGGTTACACCACCACTCAGTGCTGCTGTGCTGGACATGCTAGAACTTCAGTATGAGCTGGAGTCAAAAGCAGCCAGGTGGTGCCACTCTTGACATTGCTCATGCCTTTTTCTCTATTCCTCTCGCACCAGAGTGCAGGCCACAGTTTGCTTTCACCTGGACGGGAGTCCAATACACCTGGAATCGACTGCCCCAGGGGTGGAAACATGTGTCGAGAGCTCGCACTAACACACAACCATCAATGTGATCAGGCGAAAGCCGTTTATTCAAATCAAATGCCTTGTTATATACCTTATTGCTCATAACATGCACTTTAAGCTACATTATTATTGGTTAAATGTCTTTGTCCACGCAAACAGTACATTGTTCTAATTGCTATACTGCTACTGTCCATGCGCCTGCTTCTAATACATGATTGGTTACTAGCTTTAGGCGAGAAAGTCCTTACATTGCATGATCTCAGCATCTTCTGCTATCTTGTTCCTTCTTCTGCATCTGGGAGTTATTTTACTTCTGCCAATTTTCTTGTTCCCATGCCGTAATCATCCTTTAGTCAGCCTTCGAAGTAACAGTAGTTAGGCTAAAACCTTGGTAGCACAATAAAACCTTTATACCAAAGGCTGGATTGCTCACATGCCCATGCTCTGCAAGAAAATTCTCCACAAATCCCCCTTCTTTTCTTTGAGCAATCCAGACCTGTTTGGTCGCTTTTCCAATCATTTTACTTACTATTCCTAACAGACAGGGTATTACAAGCAAAATTACAAACACTATCATCAATATCACAGCTCCCATCTTTACCCACTCGAGCAACCATCCTTTAATACCCCAAGACTCTAACCATGCTGTGAGGGGAGAGTTGGTTACCATGAGTTTTTTCATATTGTCCTTCAATTGCATCAAACTCTTGTGGATTGATTCTGAATGATCCGATAGATTCATACAACACATTCCATCAAAATCTTCACATCCATGACCTTGTGCTAATAACAAGAAATCAATAGTTGCTCTATCTTGCAATACAGCATGCCTAGTACTATTAACATCCTCTAATAGATTAGATAAAATACTTGGCGTTAAGTTCAGTTGCTTTGCTGTCCAACATGCTAAATGTCCTAATTCTTACAAAGCATTGCCTGCTGCAGCCGCTGGAGCAAAAATAGCTAATAAAACACGAGCAGCTTTACCCTGCAATTGTACATTATTTTGACAATCAGGTCCTAGTTGTTCTACAGATCTTTTTTGCCTGTTAGTGATATTAAGCAAATCAGTCACTGATGGAGCAAACAAAGTAAGTTTACCAAAATAACATGGTCCTCCAAAAGCCCTCTTCGGTACTCCTTGCCACGCACGATCTCCACAGATTAAAAAATGTCCTAGTGGCAACTGTTTTGCAGTATCATTATTCCAAAGATGAAACTTGCTTCCTCTTGTTTCTATTCCTATTGCTCCTTGACAATCGTCCTGCTGTTTGGTATAAGCATACCAGTTTAAATGGCTGGTTACATTAGTCGATGTAAAATGTTTTATCCCAGTAAAAGCTGTTCCCCCTATATAGAAACATGATGCATTTCCAGAAGTTGATCCTACCAAATCCAATTCTTGAGGGTCCCAAGGTGAAGAGACATTTAAATTGTTAAAAATTAACACTGCAGCAATTCCGGTCTGATTGGTACCACCATGACAACAAATAGGCTTCTGTGCTTGCTTGCAATTAAACTGCTGATGACATGTACTATTTATTTGTTTTTCATTTAAAATTGATTCATTTTTCACCCAACCCTTCCAATCCTGAAGTTGCATATACGGGACACCAATCAAACAAGTGCGAAAAGGATCAGAAGGTGTTGTCATGGAGAGACAAAATGATTGCTGTCCAGTCTGATTTGCCCAAGTCACCCATCTATTTTTTCTAGGACTAATGTTCACTAATGCAAAACTATACACAATCATTAGTACCATAATTAACACAAAAACTAATATCCCATACATCTTCAATTAACTAATCAAACAAACTTTATATTACAAAGATCATTATTGTCTGCTATATTTACAATGTGTTGATTTTAGTTGATGGTATGAACCCTCAGGGCTCTGTGTTGGTGACATACGGTCTCACCCATCTTAGAGGAACCCATCGGACGCCGTCCCCTGTAAGCAAACACATATATCCTCTGCCAGTTAGTTTAACCTCAGCAGGTCCTTCCCATTGTCCTGTTAGCAGATTTTTAAACTGAACTAAAATTTTTGATTCTCTGTTTCAGTTAGAGCAGTTTTTAAAGCTAAGCTGTGTACCAACATTGGTGGTTCCTGGCTTTGACCTGATAAGCGCAAATAATTTAACACATATAATACTTTATTCAACCTTTCACTTGGCATTACTCCTGGAGTACAAAAAGGGGGAGACTTTGGAAGAGGAGGGAATATACTTTTAAGTTGACAGCTTGAATCACTGTGTTCGATTTCCTCTTTCAATTGTGCTGTGCTGCCAGCTCCCACTGCGACTACAGTATCAGTTCCCTTAGCCATTTGGGATGCTTCATGTGCAGATTCAGGTGCAACCGACACTGAATGCTCAGGCACTTTCAGCAAAGGTGGCGGTGAAGGGAAAGGAATTGAAATTCGGGTAGAAAAAGTAGACACAGTAGTGGGACTACTCGTAGAGGGAGGTGGAAGCGGTGGTGACAAAGGGGCAGCAGATTGAGCAACACTGGCTTGATCTGAGGTATTAGGAGTTAAAGCAGCAAACACAGATGCAGCTGCCTCACGTTCCGCTTTCCTTGAACTCAGAGTCTCTTTTATCAGCTTCCAAAGAGTAGAATATTTACTCGCTTCCTTGGCTTTTTTCCCCCCACTACTAATATCGTCCCATAGTTCTTTTCCTATGGCTTCCCAGACAGATAGCTCCAGACAGAACACTACACCTGTTTCTGGAATCAATCCTTTGCCCCAGACCTACTTTAACATCCCCTTTAATACAGAAGGATCATATTTAATTCCTCTCATAGAGAGCGTATGTTGGAGGAGATTTAGGACAGCCTCTTGCTTTTTGTCCAACCCCATCTTCCTCCCCGACCGCTCTCATGATCAGGGTGAGATCCCGCAGTTCCTGGTGCACAGCTTCTCCTGGCTAGCCGCTTCTTCTTCTTGCCATAATGACAAGGCTTCTTGCCGGGGCAGCAAGGATTAGTTTCAGTCGGCTTTCCCACCCCCCTTCAGTCCTTCTTTCAACTGCTTTGCTGCAGTAATTGAGAAATCTGAGGGTCCCTGTTCGGGCGCCACTTGTGGCGAGAGCTCGCACTAACACACCACGATTAATGTGATCAGGCGAAAGCCGTTTATTCAAATCAAATGCCTTGTTATATACCTTATTGCTCATAACATGCACTTTAAGCTACATTATATTGGTTAAATGTCTTTGTCCACGCAAACAGTACATTGTTCTGATTGCTATACTGCTACTGTCCATGCGCCTGCTTCTAATACATGATTGGTTACTAGCTTTAGGCGAGAAAGTCCTTACATTGCATGATCTCAGCATCTTCTGCTATCTTGTTCCTTCTTCTGCATCTGGGAGTTATTTTACTTCTGCCAATTTTCTTGTTCCCATCCTTGTAATCATCCTTTAGTCAGCCTTCGAAGTAACAGTAGTTGGGCTAAAACCTTGGTAGCACAATAAAGCCTTTATACCAAAGGCTGGATTGCTCACATGCCCATGCTCTGCAAGAAAATCCTCCACAGAAACACAGCTAAACTATTTACCATGGACTGATCCACGCTGCACTGGAGAAGGGTGGAGCTCCAGAACACTTGCAGTACATCAACAAAATCATCGTGTGGGGTGACACACCAGAGGAATCTTCAAGAAAGGTAAAAAGGAGATTGTGCAGGCAATGGCCCTTGGACAAGTTCAAACAGGGACAGACATCAAAAATGGGCTCTACACCGCAGCCGGGTCCAACAGTTCTACCTGGAGCCTCTGGCAGAAAGCACCAGAGGAGACTCGAGGTCGACTCTTGGAATTCTGGAGTCAGAGCTACAGAGGTTCCAAGGCCAACTACACGTCCACTGAAAAGGAGATCCTGGCAGCACATGAAGGAGTTAGAGCCTCTTCAGAAGTGATCGGCACTGAAGCACAGCTCCTCCTGGCACCCAGATGACCAGTACTGAGCTTCATGTTCCAGAGTAACCTTTCTCCTGTCCATCATGCCACCGATGTGACTTGGAGTAAATTGACTGCTTTGGTTACACAGCGAGCTTGAATAGGAAGGCGTAATCATCCAGGTATCATTGAAGAAATTACAGACTGGCCAGAAGGCACACACTTTGGAATGCCACCACAAGAAGTGGTGAGACAGGCTCAAGAAGCTCCACCGTATGATCATCTACCAGAGACTGAGAAACAATTTGCTCTTTTCACTGATGGCTCCTGTCGTCTTGTAGGGAACTGCCAGAAGTGGAAAGCTGCCGTGTGGAGTCCTACACGACTGGTTGCACAGGCAGCTGAAGGAGAAGGTGAATCGAGTCAATTTGCAGAGGTAAAAGCCATCCAGCTGGCTTTGGACATTGCTGAGCGAGAGGGGTGGCTGAGACTCTATCTCTACACTGACTCGTGGGTGGCAGCAAATGCCTTGTGGGGTTGGCTAAAGCAGTGGCAGCAGAACAACTGGCAGTGAAAAGGTCAACCTGTTTGGGTGGCCGAGGTGTGGAAAGACATTGCAGCTCGGATAGAGAAACTGGTTGTAAAAGTGCGTCATGTAGATGCACACGGACCTCTGAGTCGAGCCACTGAGGAACATCGACCAACCAACGAGCAGGTGAGACTGCTCAAGTGTTCCAAATAGACTGGGACTGGGAACAAAAGGGTGAACTCTTTTTAGCTCGATGGGCGCATGGCACTTCAGGTCATCAGGGCAGAGATGCAACATACAGATGGGCTCGTGACCGAGGGGTGGACTTAACCATGGACGCTCTTGCGCAGGTGATCCACGACTGTGAAACGTACCCTGCAATGAAGCAGGCAAATGGTTGGAACCTTTGTGGTATGAGGGGAGGTGGTCAAAGTACAGGTATGGGGAGGCCTGGCAAGTTGATTACATCACACTGCCTCAGACCCGCCAGGGTAAGCGCTGTGTGCTTACAGTGGTGGAAACAAGTACAGGGTGGTTGGAAACATATCCTGTGCTTCATGCCACAGCCTGGAACACCATCCTGGGCCTTGAGAAGGAAATCTTGTGGAGACAGGGTACTCCAGAGAGAATTGAGTCGGACAATGGGACTTCTTTCAAAAACAGTCTTGTGACTGACTGGGCCAAAGAACATGGTCTCAAGTGGATCTACCATATCCCGTACTTTGCTTCAGGCAAAGGTAAACCTGTCCAGGGTGTTGCTTTTGCTGAGGGACCTGGGCATAACTGGTGTGTGATGATGGAGGATGATGAAGTACAATATGCACCTCAAGGTAATCTGACTCTGGGGGACAATCCTTAATTTGACAGTTGGTAAAATATAGAGCCTATGTGTAATATATATGATATGGAATAAGGGGTGGAATGTCCTGGTTTAAGCCAATTTTCCTTTTACTGATTTTTTTCCTTCAGTAACCTTTCTTGTAACAGCAACAAGTGTTCCAGCTGGTGGACTGATAACACTGGAGTGTTTATGTTTCTGCTGAGACTCCAAGTTCGCTTCTTAGCTCTGCTGCTACAGAGGCTACCGGAGCAGGAAAGTTATATCTATATGTATGACCCGTCCCCCCCATAGGGGGCTGGACTAGACAGACAGCAGAATTGACCATTCCATATATCTATGTAAGCTTCAAGGAAGGTCAGACATCACAGAAGACAACTTCCTTCTAGCTGCTTCTTCCCTTCTCTTCTACCCATGGCCGGCATCCGGGGAGGACTCCATCCATCCATCACCATCAACTCCTAGGCTCAGGCACTACTGACCTCATAACTCTCTCCTCAGCCCCTGTCTGCTCTGCTGTTATCTCAGACAGCGTTCCAAGACTTTTTGGGACTGCTCACAGCTCAGGAGATGCTGTGGGAGTTGCTGAGGGTGGAGGGGGAAAGGCAAGAGGCTTTTGCACATTCCTGACATACTTGTATATAATTGTACATATAATTAAAGCTGTCTAGTTTAGTTTTCAATCCAGCAAAGTCTCTCTTCTTGTTATCTCTCTCCTTTTGCTACCTGTGAGAGGCGGGAGGGGATCGAGAGCATTGTTGTTGATTCAATTGCCAGTTCTGAGTCAAACTGTGCCAGGTTCATAACATCTTTTTAATGCTTCCCTGGCTGTTTGATCAGTTTGTTCTTCTAACACACACAGTTTCATTGTTTGCTGTGTGTATTATGGGTTATATTGACTCCTACAAAACACAGAAGATACTCTTTGTTCGTACGGTATCTCTTTTATGTGTTTTATTTATTAAACACTATACCTGTTCTGGCCCATTGTGGCCTATATTGTAATTGGGTTTGGTTTAGCACCTGGAAATGTTTAAGGAGGTTTTCACAGTCTGTGGACATATGGAACTAACTCTCCATTTTTAAATTAAAGGTACAGGTTAAGATAGCAGACCTGTAACAAAGAAAGAAATGTGAATTTCAACAGTTTTTTTTGTCTTCCTTTTAAGAGTATCTGGTTTTGAATGTGGTTATCTTTGCCAGGATACCAAGAAGTCTGCTTTCTTTTTTTTTGCTGTCCCTCCCATCATTGTTTGTCTTTATTCTATCATGGTTTTCTGATTTTATTAAGCCCGTTTTGTTTCTTTATTGAGAATTTTTCCTAGCATTGGTAAACTGACATTATGTGCTTTTGTCATTAAAAAAGGTCCTTTTTCTTTCCAGCTTACTCAAGTTTGTTGCTCTTTGTGGTTGTTTTGTTTGCGGCTTTGTAGAATTATTACCTAGCACCTAACCTTGTACAACTTTGGAATAAAACAATACCTCAGCTCTGAGTGATTGATTGGCTCAATGCATATTGAGTGATGAACCCCAGATTTGGGACTGTAGTGACAGCCTTGCCTGGTTTGTCTTGCTGAATCTGACAGGGAGGAGGGGACCAGAGTGGACTCCAGAGATGGGGACTCCCTCAGGTCCTCTCCCTAGTCGGGCAGTGAGCGACACTAGATGCAAGATGCAATGCTTGAATTGAGATATTGTGGCAATTAAGAGTACTTAAGGAAAGAGAAACAGTATAACCTTGTACCCACTTAGGATGCATCCCGAAACATTGGGACAAATTTAGAGGCGATCCCCTAACAAAAGAAAAGATGAAACAATATTGTAATCAATGGTGGCCACCGTATTAATTAGAAGATAGTAAAAATTGCCTGAAAGTGAGTTTTCAAGGTTAGAATAATAGTGGGGAATTTCAATCCATATAATTGTGATGCTATTGTGTGTGAAGATTGTATGAACTAATGGAAAATAACTTGAAGATATCACTCTCATGTTATTGTGTAGATTTTTTTGTGTTTTAATGGTAAACCTTGCAGTAGTGAAATGATCAATAAGTCACATAATGATTTTAATAATGATACTGCATGTAACACTACCAATAGTTACAAAGTGGAGTGCCTTATACTTTAAACCTCCGACTCACAGGGTGAGTTGAGACATATTTTTTCTTGCTTTGCTTTATAGATAGATTATTATGGGCCCTATCTATTCTGATAATAGAAAAGCTGTTAATCTCATTCATAGCCACCCAGGAAATAGCATCGAATTGAAACACCGGGTGATGGTGCTTGTCTCTAACAATCCAAGAGATAAGCAGTGTTTAACAAAGAGACATCTCGGCAACCTGACTGATAATGGGTTGTTGATGTGCATGTCCCTTGTAAAGCACCGGACCTGTTAAATCGGAAAAAGTCCGCGGGGCTAATTCAGAGAATGTTGGAGCTACTCAAAATAACCATGATAATATATAACCCCAGCTGCGGGGATACCCAGGCATTTTAGAAATCATCCTCAGTCAAACGAAAAGTGAATAGTTGGAAAAGTTAAAGAAGTGGGATGTAAATATCCACAAGGTGACATTAACCATGTTATGCCCAGGGAGAGCCCAGACTGGAATCCTAAGTCCAGGAGGGACCTGGACAGACTGAAGTGATGTCAGCAATTAATTTTGTATGGGGTCCAGGATGGGATACACAAACCAAAGCAAACAAACAAACTTGTGTATGAGGTTAAACAGGGGCTTGACAAATAATTTTCAATCTCTTTTGAGAGACTGTGTGAGCCTGCTAGAACATTGATATATTTGGACGCTGAAGCTAACTGTAAAATGTTTACCATGTTGTTTACATGCTGGTCAGCCCTGGATAGCAGAATACACGACCAGCAGAAAGCACAAGATAGGTGAGATCATTGTCTAAGAGGCGTTGCCAAAATCGAGCCCCGTTGGGGTTAAACCAGTGTGTATATTGTAAACATGAAGGGCCTTGGAAAAGGGATTGTCCCCATCCCCAGCAGCAGGGGCACCTCTAGGTCTAAATTAGAACCTATCTCCAAAATATCAACAACAAATCAAGACAGGCACTCAGCCTGACTGGGAGCAGAATTAAATTCCCCAGCAGAATAATAAAGCTGGGGAAGAACAGGATTAATTTTTGGTGAATCCAGGAGCTACTTATGCTGTTCTAAATTTTTGTAAGGGTTCTTTAGGTAAGTTTTCTATACCAGTTGTTGGTGCAACAGGGAAAAGAGATGTTAAGCCCTTTTTCCAACTCCTCAGGTGTGAGCTGGGAAAACAGATCTTGACTCATTAATTTCTATATAAATCTGAGTGCCCGTCGCCACTTTTAGGACTCTCATCCTTAAACTAGGCCTATAAAGCAGGGGGCCACAACGGTGGGCTTTGGGAGCCTCACTGACACCAACTCTCCCCAGTAGCTGGTGAGCCAGTAGTAGGTGGTGTGAGGGACCAGCCCTCAGGACACATACTTGCTGCAGTGGGTGTCCATTGTAACCCCTCTTGTTTGCATCCCAAAAGGCCTTCCTGAAAGGATGGAGACAATGATAAGGATAAGGAGGGGTGGAAGGGGTGGAGGCCCACTCCAGCTGCTCAGCCTTATCACTGGCAAAATGGGTCCAGGTATTGTTGGTGTTAGTAGATACCTTCTCAGGTTGGCCTGAGGCCTTTCGATGCTGCACCAATTGAGTAAGTAAAATTATATTGAAATAAATTATTCCTGGGTTTGGATTTCCAGAAGTGATCTCCTCCGATAGGGGACCACACGCTGTGTCACAAGGAGTTCAGCAGGTTAGTAAATTCTTAGAAATTAATTGGAAATGGCACACAGCTTACTGCCTGCAAGCAAGTGGGCAAGTGGGAAAGATGAATCATTTGATAAAGACACAACTAAGTGAGATCTGTCAGGAGAGAAGTGAGATTTAAGGTGGGATCAAGCCCTTCCTATTGCATTGCTAAGGCTCTGAGTCAAACCAAGAACAAAGGAAAAACTGAGTCCTTTTGTCAAACCAGATACCAAGGACAGGATCCCATTTAACCTGGCAGGGACAAACATATTAGAACAGTAATAGCGAAAGATTAACTTATTGGAAAGAACCTTGAATGTTTTAATTCACCCGCTTTTGATACTGTTGGTGTTTGTGATTACACTGACAGTCGTCAGTTGCCTTTTATGGTACAATCTAGAAACTTTGTAAAGGAATTTACAAAGTTTAAAGAAAAGGGGGGATTGATAGAAATTTACTGAAATGATGAGTTTGCTGTGCTAAGTCAGATGAATGGGTAACTTTTAACAAATGTGCTTTGTGTCAGTTATGCCAAGCATCCTGCGGGTTGTGATAACATCAAGTCTCCTCGGACCTGTCTCAGACAACATTCAACATTCATGTTGATTCTGGACCCACCTGGGTGATCTACCAGCAGGAGACTGGAGACAGGACCAGGACAGGAGACAGGATGAGGAAGACAAAGGACTAGAATCAACAAAGACCCCCACAGGAGACCCTCGAGCATGCATAATTACAAAGATAGCTAATTCCAGGAAATGAAATTACTGTGTAAAAGAATTCTGGGAACTCATTGACATAAACTGAGTATGTATTGTTTTGGTGTATGTTAGTTGGGCTGTTTTGCTAACTCGTTGGAGCACATACAGTGGAGAATCCCCAGTGCTGCCCAGTGCTGCAATAAAGAATGCCTGCTCAGTAACAGCTTGTTTGTTGTTATTGGGTCTTTATCTCAAAATCCTTACCTAGCCACACCCAGCCTCCTACTTCGGTGAGGAGTGTTAGAAAGCAAGGGGTTTGGAAGCTCCTAACTTAATTTCAGGGGCATTTTGGGGAGGGGGTCCCAACCTCCCAGCACCCAAAGGTTTCTCTATAATTTGCACCCCAAGAACAATAAAGGATTGATCCGACACCCCTTTATTCCAATTTATTGAGAATTTTATTAATAAAAATAACCCCAACTGGTATAAAACCCCAGCTTATTCTGACCCCCCTGCCCCATTTTCCAGACACCATTCAGACATTGAAGAGCAGAGACTGATTTTGGGGTCTAAATCCTAGAGGAAAAAGGCCTTTTTCACCTCAGAATGGTGCAAGAACACAGGCTTCCTCTTCAGCTCAACAAGCTTCCCAGCCTCCCCCACCAAACATACAGGAACAGGGACAATGGGAACAGGTCCCCGCCTGACCACACAAACCGCGCAGGCGTGTCCCCTTAAGAACTACACTGCCTTCAGTGCCCTTACAGAAGAGGTATGGGGCCCTGCAGGAGGAAATGCCAGGTAGTGGTGAGAGCACCTCACACAGGCCAGAAGTGCCACTGAGACCAACTCACCCTAGGCCAACCATCACAACTCAGGTCAAAAAGAAAAATAGAAGGGTCCTAGTTGTGGGTGACTCCCTCTTGAGGGGTCCAGAGGGCCCAATATGCAGACCAGACCCACTTCATAGGGAAGTCTGCTGCCTCCCTGGGGCCCGGGTAAAGGATGTAGTGAGTAAACTTCCCACCCTCATCAGGCCTTCAGACTACTACCCACTTTTGGTCTTTCAGGTGGGTAGTGATGAAGTGGCAAAGAGAACATCCAAAGCCATTAAGAGAGATTTCAGGGCTCTAGGGCAACTGGTGAAGGGATCAGGAGCACAAGTTGTCTTTTCCTCCATCCCTCTAATGGCAGTGACAGACGAGAGAACTAACAGGAAGGGCCAACAGGTTAACTCATGGCTCCGGGACTGGTGCCTGCGGCAGGGCTTTGGGTTCTTTGATAATGAATTAATAAACAAGACACCAGGCCTGCTGACACATAACAGAATGCAGTTGTCCCAGAGGGGGAAAACGACCCTTGGGCAGGAGTTAGCAGGACTCATTGACAGGGCTTTAAAGTAGATTTGAAGGGGGGAGGGGATATAACGGAACCCTCTGCAAACAAACCTGGGGTATGCATGATGGGGTTTGCAGGTCTGTAAGTCGTTGAGGTAACAGGGAACAAGAAGATAGCATCCATGAAATATAGCATCCATGGGGATATAAAAGGGTGTCCTCCTGAGAAGGTGACATGTCCAGCCCAGCTGAAGTGCCTCTACACTAATGCATGCAGCATGGGCAACAAACAGGAGGAGTTGGAAGCTACCGTGCTACAGGAAAGCTGTGACAGAGTCACAATGATGGAAACTAGGTGGGATGAATCCTATGACTGGAGTGTGGCTATTGAGGGCTACAAGCTGCTCAGAAGGAACAGGACAGGAAGAAGGGGTGGAGGTGTTGCCCTCTATGTAAAAAAATTGGATAGAGTGTGAAGAGTTGTCCCTAAAAAATAGCCATGAGCAGGTTGAAAGTTTATGGGTAGGAATTAGGGATCGGGACAACAAAGGGAGCTTTGCAGTTGGCGTCCACTACAGGCCACCCGATCAAGTGGAGCCTATTGATGAAGCCTTCTTACTCCAGCTCGAGGAGACATCGCAATTGCAGGCTCTCATCCTGCTGGGGGATTTCAACCATCCCAACATCTGCTGGAAAAGTAACATGGCAAGCTGTAGGCAATCCAGGAGATTCCTGGAATGCCTCGACAACAACTTCTTAAGTCAAGAAATTGCCAGTCCTACCTGGGGGGATGCATTATTGGACCTGGTGGTCGCAAATGTGAGTCAACCCATCGGGGACATCGAAGTTGAAGGCAGCCTGGGCTGCAGTGATCATGCACTAGTGCAGTTCACTGTCCTAAGGGGAATGAGGCAGATGAGAAGCTTAGTTAGGACTCTGAATTTTAGGAAAGCAAATTTCACATCTTCAGGGAGTTAGTAGATAGGACCCCATGGGAAACGGCCCTCAGGGACAAGGGAGCAGAAGAGAGCTGGCAGATCTTTTAAGGATGCTGTCCATAGGGCACAAGAAGTCCCAATCCCCAGGTGCAGGAAATCGGGCAAGGAAGGCAAGAGACCAGCATGGCTGACTCAAGACCTGCTGGTCAAACTAAAGGACAAGATGCACCTACACAAGCAGGGGAAGAGGGGACAGGTTTCCTGGGAAGAGTACAGGGACACTGCCCGATTATGTAGCGACAAGGACAGGAAGGCCAAGGGGCAGCTAGAACTGAACTTGGCAAGGGATGTAAAGAATAACAAAAAGGGCTTCTATAGGTACATAAACCAGCAAAGGAAGGTTAAAGAAAGCGTACCTTCCCTGATGAGAACAGTGGTAAATTGGTAACAACAGATGAGGAGAAGGCTGAGGTTCTCAATGACTTTTTTGCCTGAGTCTTCACTGGCAACCCCTCTCCTTACAGCTCTCAAGCTGATGGCCCACAGATGGAGACCAGAGAGACAAAGTCCCCTCCACTGTAAGTGAGGACACGGTTCAAGACCACCTGAGGAACCTGATGAGATGCATCCCAGAGTGCTGAGGGAATTGGCGGATGTAGTTGCCAAGCCACTCTCCAGGATATTTGAAAAGTCATGGCAGTCAGGTGAAGTCCCCAGTGACTGGAAGAAAGGACATGTCACACTCATCTTTAAAAAGGGTGGAAAGGATGACCCTGGGAACTACTGACCTGTCAGCCTCACCTCTGTGCCTGGGAAGATCATGGAACAGAGCCTCCTAGAAGAAATGCTAAGGCCCATGGAGGACAGGACGGTGATTCAGGACAGCCAGCACAGCTTTACTAGGGGCAAATCCTGCCTGACCAACCTAGTGGCTTTCTACAATGGTGTAACTACCTCTGTTGACAAGGGAAAAGCAGTGGATGTCATCTATCTGGATTTCTGCAAGGCCTTTGACATGGTCCCTCACAGCATCCTTCTCTCTAAATTGGAGATACGGGTTTGATGGGTGGACTGTTCAGTGGATAAGGAACGGGCTGAATGGTTGCATCCAGAGGGTAGTGGTCAACGGCTCAGTGTTCAGATGGAGAACAGTGACAAGTGGTGTCCCTCAGGGGTCTGTACTGGGACCTGTGTTGTTTAATATCGTCATCAATGACATTGACAGTGGCATTGAGAGCACGCTCAGCAAGTTTGCTGATGACACCAAGCTGCGTGGTGCAGTCAATATGCCAGAGGGACAGGATGCCATCCAGAGGGACCGGTACAAGCTGGAGAAGTGGGCCCAAGTGAAGCTCATGAGGTTGAATAAGGCCAAGTGCAGGGTTCTGCACCTGGGCCGGGGCAACCAGAGACATCAATACAGGCTGGGGGAAGACATGGTAGAGAGCAGCCCTGTAGAAAAAGACCTGGGGGTACTAATGGATCCAAAGCTGGACATGAGCCACCAATGTGCAACTGCAGTCCAGAGGGCCAACCACATCGTGGGTTGTATCAAAAGAAGTGTGGCCACCAGATCAAGAGAGGTGATTCTGCCCCTCTACTCTGCCCTGGTGAGACCTCACCTGGAATACTGTGTCCAGCTCTGGAGCTCCCATCACAAGAAAGATGTGGACCTGCTGGAGCGTGTCCAGAGGAGGCCATGAAAATGATCCAAGGGCTGTAGCACCTCTCCTATGAAGATCGGCTGAGGGAGTTGGGGTTGTTCAGCCTGAAGAAGAGCAGGCTCCAAGGGGACCTCACAGCAAGCCTTCCAGTACCTGAAGGGGTCCTACAGAAAGGCTGGGGAGGGGCTTTTTACAAGAGCACATAGTGATAGGACAAGGGGTAATGGTTTGAAACTGCAGGAGGAGAGATTTAGGTTAGAGACCAGAAGGAAATTCTTTAGTGTGAGGGTGGTGAGACACTGGAACAGGCTGCCCAGAGAAGTTGTGGAGGCTCCATCCCTGGGGGCGTTCAAGCTCAGGTTGGATGGGGCTCTGAGCAACCTGGTCTAGTGGAAGGTGTCTCTGCCCATGCAGGGGAGTTGGAACTCAATGATCTTTAACGTCTCTTCCAACTCTAACCATTCTATGATTCTATGATTCTATATTTTGGTATTTCTCCCCATCCTGGCACGTCCTCTTTCTCCCTTGAGGAAGATGTCATCATGATACAGAATTTTTTGCCTTGTATTGGTAAAAAATCCCTCTAAAGATGCTTAAAAAATATGCAAATCAAAATGTTGGATGGGACATGAATGGTTCCTGAGCTGACACCATTTTACGGTCCACAAGAAGGTGGAGAAAACATCATTGGTGGGACAGAGCTTGGAAAATCGGGTGACCTTGATTGTGCCCCTTCATTCTTGGTGATCCCTGAGGTGGGTCCGGCCATGACAGATGAGATTCGATCTCTGGGAAAAACTCTTCTCGCACTGGGAGCAGCTATAGGGTCGTTCACCCGTATGGACCCGTTGATGGATCCACAAGTGGGAGTGTTGCCTGAAGCTCTTCTGGCACTGGGGACACGTGTAGGGTCTCTCTCCCGTGTGGATGCGACGATGTTGAATGAGTGTAGAGTTCCTGGCAAAGCTCTTCCCACAGTCGGGACACGTGTAGGGACGTTCACCCGTGTGGATCCGGAGGTGATGGATGAGGGCCCAGCTGCTCACGAAGCTCCTCTCACACTGGGGACACCCGTAGGGTCTTTGCCTCGTATGGACATATTGGTGGTGACTCAACTGATCACTAGTGCTGAAGCTCTTCCCACACTCAGTGCACTTGTAGGGCTTCTCATCCGTGTGGGTTCGCTGGTGCCTGGTTAAACTTGAAGGAAAGGGAAAACTTTTTCTGCAGTGGTGGCAGTTGTGGGACATGGCACTGGGATGATGGCGTCACCGTGGGACCAGACGCGAGGTGGCTCCAACAGGGCCACACCTATAGGACCACTCGCTCCTATGGACGTTCTGATGGCGAAGATGGGGTGGGCGGATCCTGACCCTTTCCCACGTTCTACGCCACCGACAAGTTCTTCTCCTGGGTGGATTCAATGATGTTTCACCAAGGTCAAGCTGTGACCAAAAGCTCTCCCACCCTCAGGGAACCCAGAGGGGTTTTCACCCAGATAGATCCTCCAATTAGTCAGTAAAGCTCAATTTTGGCTCAATTTGTGGCCGCCCTCGGGGCACTTCCAGGGTTGTGGCCTGGGTGGATCCACTGATGGGTCAGTAAAGCCAAAGTGCTGCCCAACCTTTCGCGCACTCCTCGTGGCTGGGGGTACCCCCACTGTTGTTTGTTCCCAAACCCACCCGTGTGGGGAACACCCCTCTACTCTGTGTCCTGGGTTTGGTTTCTGCTGCAGGGAGATTGGTGGATGGGAGGGTCCCCCTGAGTCTGTAAAAGGAGACATTGAGGGGTGACAGTTTAGGGTTGCCATTGTTTTGGAGAGGGACACCAGCCCAGAGCCCTCCCCCCCTGCATCCCCCAAAACCCACCTGTGTGGGGGTCACCCCTCTACTCTCTGCTCCAGCTTTCGGAGACTGGTGGTGGTGTCACATCAAACCTGCTCTGGGAGGAAATGGGGTGCAAGGTGAAACAGGGGGGTTACCCATGGAGTTGGACACCTGCCCCCAGCCTTGACTGGGCTCTAGGGGCTACACTGGCACCCCAAAACAGTGGGGTAGGGGGCACTGGGTGGCATAAAGACTCTTTGGGGTGCGCTGGGGCTCTCATCCACCCCTGGGATGAGTTCGGGTCCTCCCATTGGACCCGCCCTTCATGAGATTATTTGAGAGTCCTCCCATTGCAGCCCCCCCCCGGCCCCCCCACTGGGGTGATTTCAGGGTCCCCTGTGGGAAAAAGAGAACCTGTAGATGTACAGGTGAAGTGGGCACTGGGCATCTCCCCCACCTTTTCTCCTCATTAATAAACATCATTGGTCTGCTGAGAACCAATCAATACACCAAGTCCCACCCCATCAATAGGTGTTAAAGGAGTCTGTGAATCCTTTGTTCAGGGCCAGATGAGCATTTACCCTGGAACCTCCCCTGAACCAGGTGCAGGGCCTGATCCACTCCTCCACCCCCAGGCAGGGACACCTCCTTGGGGGACATTATCGTGACTTTCAGCTTTTGGGGAGGGGGTGAGAGCATTCCCGGGTGCTTTGTAGCATCATTGCTGCAATAGTAACTTCTATGAGTAGTGCTTTTGTAGTCAGTGCATTTCCCAAGGGCCACCTCTGGCCCCAGAACTGGACCCACTTCTCCAGGGAGGGTCTCACCAGAGCAGAGTTTACAACTCACGACTTCCTCTTTGCCACCTTGAGAAGCCGTCTCAGGGCAGCCCTCGCTGGAGGACAGTGGGACAGACAAAGGGTGTTGAGTGGCCGTGCACATAACCACACATCATCCTCTGCTCAGAAACCCTTGATCAACACTTGGGACGCCAGACGCCCCCGTCGCCCCCTGGGAGAGGCTTGTTGGGTACCGAGGGGCTGTGGGCTGAAATCCCAGAATCCTGCTGCTTGGAAAAGACCTTGAAGATCATCGAGTCCAGCCATAACCCAACTCTACCGTAAAGTCCAGCGCTTAAACCATGTCCTTCAGCACCACCTACAGGGTTTTGAAACACCTCAGCCATCTCCCCGGGCTGCCTGCGCCAGTGTTTCTTTCAGAAGGGAAGAAGTTTCACCTTATCTCCAATCTAAACCTCCACCTGCGGCAACTTGAGCCCATTTCTTCTTGTCCTGTTGCTTGTTCCTTGGGAGAAGAGACCGACTCCCCCTCGCTTCAATCTCCTCTCAGGGAGTAGATGGGTCCCCAGTCACAGCCTCCCCACCCTCCCAATGACTTGGGGTCCCCCCTCGTGCTCACCGCCCAACCCGGGAACTTGGGGTGCTTCCACCCAGAGGGAGGGTATTGGGATAACCCCCCATCACCCCCCACCCCCGGTACCTGCAGCAGGCGGCACGGCACAGCCCAGCCCGGCGGGGCGATGCTCTCTCGGTCACGAGTTGGGGGGTCCCGGCTGCGGAGCGAAACCTCCTGGGAGCTGCAGCGCAATCGGGGAAAGGGGCGAAATAAAGCGGCGGGGTGGGGCGGGGCCTGGGGAGAATTTTGGGGGAGGGGGTTTGATACGCTCACGCTCTCGTGTGTATGTGTGACTGTACATGGGTGTACATGGGTGTGCGTGTGTGCGAACCGTCATAAAACCCTTTCGAAACGAGGTGTGTCATGGGGTATATCAAGGTTGTGTCATGGGGAGGGGGACATCAGGCTGGTGTCATGGGCGGGGGGAGGGGACACATCCCACCTCGCTGGCGCCGAACCAACCTCAGCACAAAGCCCGCGCCAGCCTGGAGATAAGGGGCTGGGCAATCGCTGCTTTCAGATGGAAAGGCAGGAGGACAATGACCGACCTGACACTTCCTCAGGCAAGGTTCTTCTTGGTCCTTCCTTTGCATCTCAGCCCCGGCCTGGTCCTTGTCCTGGGTTTGCTGGGACAGAATTAATGAGCAAATAATTCTTTTCTCTTCAGAGGAACTGCAGTTTGGGGAGGCTGTAGAGTCCAACTCTGCGGGAACAAAGGATATCAGAGGCGTTAGGGTTGGGTTGTCCGCGGCTCTGGAATGTGGGTGTCACAGGGACTGAGGAGCAAAGCCCAGGGCAGGTGCCAACCCCAGAATTCCGTCCCATCACTGTCTCACTCCGACTGATATCGGTTATTCATTGAAATAAATAAAATTTTTTGGGAAAAATCACATTTGAGAAAAATTCCATCAAAGAGAACCTAAGGGGGACACAGAGTAAGAACAAAGCCCAGATAAGAGTGACATAGTGAGAATGAGACAAAACCAGATTCCAATTAGAGAAAAATCACTCTTCAAGGAGTCACCAGCCCGGCCTTGAGACAGGCCTGTAGGACAGATGGAAGGGATGGAAAGGAGCATTGCCCACAGCTTGGCTTGGGGACAGCCTTGAGCCCTGGGGAAAAACACCCTGAGTAATTGAAATCCTCGTATGAATATTAATGAGCCATGAGCAGACTAAAATTCACCCCCACAAGCTAGAGGGACCCCTACTAACAACAACCCCCCACTCTTGGAGCAGGTGCAGTGACATTCCTGGCTTTGGGAACCAGGCCCCATCCAGCCTGGCCTTCAACACTTTCAAGGATGGGGCAGTCACAGCTTCTCAGGGCAACCAAGGTCAGGGTCTCAACACCCTCATAGGAAAGAATTTCTTCCCAACATAGCATCTCAATCTCCCCTCTTCCAGTTTGAATTCATCACCCTTCATCCCATCACTCCCTGCCCCTGTCAAAAGTCCTGCCCCAGCTTTCCTGGAGCCCCTTCAGGCATCAGCCTCCAAGGTTGTGTGTTTTGGCCGATTTGGTCCAGAAGAGGAATCTCAGATTGGAAGGAGGGAGTCAGATTCCCCCCCTCCCACCCCACAGATCTGTGTTGTGGCTTCTTTATTCTTAGTATTGCTCATGAATACAGTCACTTGGGCCCAGCAGCCACCAGAGCTGACCCGTGGCAGGTCTCCCCAGGGGATGGTTCCCAAAGCCCACCCCCCTTTGGAGAAGTGACCCAGAGCTGAGATGCAAATGAACGACCAAAAAGAAATTCCCCTGTGGTGCCCAGTTGGTCATTGTCCTCCTGACTTTACAACTGAAAGCAGCGATTTCACATCCCCTTATCTCCTGTATCCCTCGGGCTTTGCCTTCAGGTGGGGTCGGGAAGTCTGTCCCCACCTCCACCTCCCATTCACCTTTGCAAACCTGGAATGAATGGAATGAACTTGGTGACTCTTAACCCTTTCCTTTGGACACCACATCCCCCTTGGAGACTTCTGGGGATGTTTGACACATCCCCAAACATCCACTCCGTGCCTGGAATCCCAGAGTGGGACTTGAACGATCATCCACTCCCAACACCCTGTCCCACCCGCCGCTTTCTTTCGCCCCTTCCCCTGATCGCGCAGCAGCTCCCGGGAAGTTTCGCTCCGCAGCCGGGACCCCCCGACTCGTGACCGAGAGAGCATCGCCCCCCCGGGCTGGGCTGTGCCCCCCAGTGCAGGTACCGGGGGTGGCGGGTCATGGTGGCCGGTATCCCAATATTCCCCCACTGGGTGGGAGCACCCCAAGTTCGCTGGCGGGGCAGTGGGTAGGAGGGGGGACCCCAACTGATCCCGAGGGTGGGGAGGCTGTGACTGGGGACCCACCTACTCATCCCAAGGGATCCAATCACATCCCAGGGTAGGGGGATGCGACTGGGGATCCCCAAATCATACCTGTGGACCACAACTAATCCCAGGGGTGGAGGAGCTGATAGGGGGAACCCCCAAATCATACCAGGGATGAGTGGGTGAGATGAGGGGCTGTCACGTGAAGGGAAAAAGCCGTGGAGGGGGGAGGAGGGGGGAGTGGTGTGTGAAGTGGATCCAGATGTGAAGGGCCCCGTGTGACACAGGCTGCACAGGGCAGTGGTGGAGTCACCAGCCCTGGAGGTGTTCAAAAAAATGTGGCACCTGGAGACATGGTTTAGTGGCATGGGGGGGGGTTGGATTGACGGTTGGACTTGGTGATCTCAGAGTTCTCCTGCAACCTCAGTGATTCTGTGAGCCTATGAGAGGGATGTGGGGTAGGTGGGGACCCTGCCATTGAAGTCATGGGACTTAAGGGGAGCAAAGCTGGGGAAGGGTGTGGCGAGTTTCTGAGGAGCAGCTGAGGGAGCTGGGGGTGTTCAGCCTGGAGAAAAGGAGGCCGAGGGGGTGAGACCTCCCTCTCTGCAACTGCCTGAGAAGAGGTTCGAGTGAGGGGGCGGGGCGTGTTGGTCTCTTCTCCCAAGGAACAAACAACAGGACAAGAGCAAATGGGCTCAAGTTGCCAAGGGGAGGTTTAGATCGGAGATAAGGAGAAACTTCTTCCCTGAAAGAAAGGATCATGAAACACTGGCATAGGCTGCCCGGGGAGCTGCTTGAGTCACCATCCCTGGGGGTGTTTCAAAGCCCTGTAGGTGGTGCTGAAGGACATGGTTTAAGCCCTAGACTTGGTAGAGTTGAGTTATGGCTGGGCTTGAGATCTTCAAGATCTTTTCCAAGCAGCAGGATTCTGGGATTTCAGCCCACAGCCCCTCGGTACCCAACAAGCCTCTCCCAGGGGGGCACGGGGGGCGTCTGACATCCCAAGTGTTGATCAAGGGTTTCTGAGCAGAGGATGATGTGTGGTTATGTGCACGGCCAGTCAACACCCTTTGTCTGTCCCACTGTCCTCCAGCGAGGGCTGCCCTGAGACGGTTTCTCAAGGTGGCAAAGAGGAAGTCGTGAGTTGTAAACTCTGCTCTGGTGAGACCCTCCCTGGAGAAGTGGGTCCAGTTCTGGGGCCAGAGGTGGCCCTTGGGAAATGCACTGACTACAAAAGCACTACTCATAGAAGTTACTATTGCAGCAATGATGCTACAAAGCACCCGGGATGTCCCTGCCTGAGGGGTGGTGGAGTAGATCATGCCCTGCACCTGGTTCAGGGGAGGTTCCAGGGTAAATGCTCATCTGACCCCAAACAAAGGATTCACAGACTCCTTTAACACCTATTGATGGGGTGGGACTTGGTGTATTGATTGGTTCTCAGCAGACCAATGATGTTTATTAATGAGGAGAAAAGGTGGGGGACATGCCCAGTGCCCACTTCACCTGTACATCTACAGGTTCTCTTTTTCCCACATGGGGACCCTGAAATCACTCCAGTGGTGGGGGGGCGGACTGCAATGGGAGGAACTTTGAATAGTCTCATGGAGGGTGGGTGCAATGGGAGGACCCCAACTCATCCCAGTGGTGGATGAGAACCCCAGTCTCCCCACAAGACTCTTTGTCCCTCCCACTGCTCCCTTAACCTGCTGTTTTGGGGTGCCAGTGTAGCCCCTAAAGCCCTGTCAGGGCTGGGGGCAGGTGTCCCAACTCCATGGGTAACCCCCGTGTTTCACCTTGCACCCCATTTCCTCTCAGAGCAGGTTTGATGTGACACCACCACCGGTCTCCGGAAGCTGGAACAGAGGGTAGAGGGGTGACCCCCACACAGGTGAATTTTGGGGGGTTCTGGGGGGGAGGGCTCTGGACTGCTGTCACCCCAAAAAAACCCCAGCCCTATACTGTTTCCCCACAATGGCTCCTTTCGTAGAATCACGGGATGCCCCCATCCACCAGTCTCCCAGGACACAGAGTAGAGGGGTGTTCCCCACATGGGTGGGTTTGGGAACAACAACAGTGGGGGTACCCCCAGCCCCGAGGAGTGTGGGAAAGGTTTGGAAACTCTTTGGCGTTATTGACCCATCGGTGGATCCACCCAGGCCACAATCCTGAAAATGCCCCAAGGGTGACCACAGCTTGAACCAAAATGGAGGTGTATTGACTAATCAGAGGATCCATCTGGGTGAAAACCCCTCTAGGTGCCCCGAGGGTGGGAAAGCTTTTGGTCACGGCTCAACCTTGATGAAACATCATTGTATTCATCCAGGAGAATAACTTGTCTTTGGCAAGGAACGTGGGAAAGGGTCAGAATCCACCTGGCCCATCTCCACCATCGGAACATCCATAGATGCAAGTGGTCCTGTAGGTGTGGTCCTGTTGGAGCCACCTCATGTTTGGTCCCAAGGTGATGCCCTCACCCCAGTGCCATGTCCTATGACTGCCACCACTGTGGGAAAAGTTTTCCCTTTGCATCAACTTTAACCTGGCACGAGCAAATCCACACAGGCCAAAGACCCTACAGGTGTCTGGAGTGTGGGAAGAGTTTTCCTTACAGGTACAGGTTAACCTGGCACCAACGAATCCACACGGGTGAGAGACCGTACAGGTGTCTGGAGTGTGGGAAGGGCTTTGCTGAGAATTCCAAGTTAATCCAGCACCACCGGATCCACACGGGTGAGAAGCCCTACTAGTGCACTGATTGTGGGAAGAGCTTCGTCAGTAATGGCAGGTTGATTCGTCACCAACGTGTCCACACTGGGGAAAAACCCTTCAGATGTTCCCAGTGTGAGTGGAGCTTCACGGACACCTCGGCCCTCATGCATCACCTCCAGGTCCACACAGGTGAACGTCCCTACACGTGTCCTGACTGCAGGCAGAGCTTTGCCAGGAGCTCCACGCTTGTCAACCATCAACGTGTCCACACGGGCGAGAGACCCTACAGGTGTCTGGAGTGTGGGAAGGGCTTTGCTAACAGTTCCAACTTAAAAAGGCACCGCTGGATCCACATGGGTGAGAAGCCCTACAAGTGCACTCAGTGTGGGAAGAGCTTCAGCACTAGTGATCAGTTAAATCGTCATCAATATGTCCATGTGAGGCAAAGACCCTACAGTTGTCCCCAGTGTGAGTGGAGCTTCGTGACCAGCTGGGCCCTCATCCATCACCTCCGGATCCACTCAGGTGAACGTCCCTACACGTGTCCTGAGTGTGGGAAGAGCTTTGCCAGGAACTCTACACTCATCGTACATCGTCGCATCCACACGGGAGAGAGACCCTACACGTGTCCCCAGTGCCAGAAGAGCTTCAGGCAACGCTCCAACATGCGGATCCATCAACGGGTCCATACGGGTGAACGACCCTATAGCTGCTCCCAGTGCGAGAAGAGGTTTTCCAGGAAAGCGGATCTCGTCCATCATGGTCAGATCCACCTCAGAGATCAACAAGAATGAGGGGCACAATCAAGGTCACCCCATTTTCCATGCTCTGTCCCACCAACGATGTTTTCTCCACCTTCTTGTGGACCATGGAATGGCGTTTAGCTCACAAACCACTTCATGTCCCATCCAACATTTTGATTTGCATATTTTTTAAGCATCTTTAGAGGGATTTTTTACCAATATAAGGCCAAAAAGTCTTTATCATGATGACAGCCTAATCAAGGGATAAAGGGATGGGGAGAAATACCAAGATATGGAGCATTTTAGGGTGACTTTCCTCAGGAAAATGAGGAAACAAAGTGGGATTGGGTCATTCTGAGTTGAAAAAGGCCTTTTTCCTCTAGGATGCTGTTTTGGGGAGATTTAGACCTCAAAATCAGTCTCTGCTCTTCAATGTCTGACTGTGGTGGCTGGAAAACTGGGCAGCAGGGTCAGAATAAGCTGAGATTTGGTACCATTTGGGGTTATTTTTATTAATAAAATACACAATAAAATGATATGAAGGGGTGACGGATTGATCCCTTGAGGTTCACCCCATGAGGTTCAGAGTGGAGGCCCCCTTGCCTTGGAAGCTCCTTCTCAGAGGGTCTGGGTGTGGCTGGAGCCCCCTCTTAGTTCCAGACTTGATCAATGGTTCCTTCTGTGGCTGGAGTTTATTCCTGCCCTCCTGCTTTCCTGAATTCCTGCTTTCCTGCCTCTTCTCGTGGCGCCCGTTCACCAAGGAGCTGCTTGAAAAGAGCCGAAGAAACGGAGAGGGGAGCTGGAGCACACTAAAGAAAGCTAAAAGAGCTGGAATCACTGCTCGCTCCCCAAACCCTCCATCATCAAGCGCTCTCAAGGCAGCCACTGCAGCTCCTGCCGGTTGTAGCTGTTTGCCACAGCCGCTCGGCAGAGGCGCGTGACACCGCCGCAGCCACAGCTGCAGCCAACGTCGCAGCTGCTCTGCCAAAGCCGCGCTCCCAAGGCAGTTGCCACGTGCCACCACCAGCACATGCCGTAGCTGCCTGCGCCTTAGTTCCAGCTTGTAGCTGCTCGTCGCCGTGTCCCACTGCAGCTCAAGACACTCATCGCCGCTGCGCTCCCGAAGCCGCTCATCCGAAGCTGCCTGCCAAAGCCGCAGCCTTGAAGCCACAGCAGCTGCTACTGCCAAACCTGTCAGTGCTTCTGAGCCAGATACTGTAAGAGAGACCCACTGACCGAGAAATCTTTCTCTTTCTTTGCGTTCTTTTCCCTGGGCAAAAGTAATCAGCCACATTCACACACGCTCCTCGTCTGCCCTATAGGGGGAACTCACCGGGCACTCTATCCCCAACTATAATAGTGTTTCTTTCTCTTTACCTATCGCATATCGCGATACACCCCAAGTTTTGTCTCCTTGTCCGTTCCCCACACTCCTGTAACCACATTTGCACATCCAGCTCCCCCCCCACACACACTCCTTTTAAAGCTGTTACAGTAAAGTGGTATTTTAAGCACATAGTCTCTGTGTTTGTGCTGGTGCGTGGGCATCTGGGCGGAGCTTGTGTTCTAGAGAAATACGTGGTCTAGCCAGCTGGTCCCGAGCTAGGGAGGGACCCACTGGGAGATTAAAACCAGCCAACTGGGCGCTATTCCTCCTCTAGTTGAGGAGAAGAGAGGGGGCGATCCATGATTTGACTCGAGTTTTCATGCCAGGGTCGAACTCGGACCACAACACCAGCACACAAACAGTGGGGCAGGCAGGTTGAGGGAGGGATGGAAGAGAAGGTGCCGTGGCCATGCCACACATGGAAGACATTCCCTGTGCCCCCCACATTATTTCAACATGTTCCCACCACCGCCAATGCCACGTGATGGAGAAACCAGACATTCCCCTTCCTGTTGTGTGGCATCTGGACCACCAATATCCCATGGATGAGGTGGCATCTGTTGACATTCAAACAGAACACCATGTACAGCAGCTACTGAAGGTACCAGGAGTAGATACGGAATGGGCTGAGATGTTTAATGTCCACCTTGTCTCTGCCTTCTCCAGGAATGTCTTCCAGACTTGTGTGCCTTGAGGGAGAACCCAAGGAGAAGAACCATCAAGGGATGTGTCTGAGGTGAAGAATAATCAGGGGATGGTCTTTCTGATGTCAAGGTATTGCCAGGTGGCTGACACAGTGATGCCATTCTGAGCCATGTCTAAAGACCATGGAGATTGGGAGATCTTCCTGGAGAGCAGAACAGAGCCAGCCTGCATCCCACTGCTGGATCCTCTGGATGCCAGGCCACTTTGCCCCCAGTACATCCCCCAGTGTCCTCAGAGCACTCCCAGTGTTCCCAGTGCCCTACATGATCTTATGGGGCGCTATGTGATGGCCAGAGGTGTCCCAGGTCCTCCTGTCCCTTCAGTGTCAGCTTGTGCCCCCCTATCACCACCTGCCCAAATCTCTCCACAACCACTGAGCTCTGCCTTCACCACTCATGCCACATGTGGTGTCACCTCCCCTCCCTTTGCACCAGCTCATGTGTGATGTCACATGGTGTGGCCAGCCCCTCCTCTGGCCAGTCTTAGCAGGGGGGGGAGGTAGGACAGATCCCACCGTCCCCAAGACATCATGGTGATACCCTGGTTACTCCATGGTGACCCCTGGGCCATCCCTGGTGACACCCCAGGACTGCCAAAAGACACCCCCCAGGTGACACGGGGACACCCTGGCTGTGGCAGTGACCTCCTGAGAGATCCCACCTGGTGACACCTCTGGTGACTCCCCTGCTGCCCCCAGCTGTGGCAGAGACACAACTGACACACCATGATGGTCACAAGCATCAACATCAGCCCTTTATTCAATATCACACCAACAGAGACTCTGTGATTCGCACTCATAAGCTGATCCAGCAATTAGAGAGCCAAGGAGTGATCAGCAGGACTCACTCACCCTTCAACAGTCCCATCTGGCCAGTGTGGAAGCCTGATGGTGAGTGTAGGCTGACAGTGGACCATCATGTCCTGAATGAGGTTACACCACCGCTCCGTGCTGCTGTGCTGGACATGCTAGAACTTCAGTATGAGCTGGAGTCAAAAGCAGCCAGGTGGTGCCACTCTTGACATTGCTCATGCCTTTTTCTCTATTCCTCTAGCACCAGAGTGCAGGCCACAGTTTGCTTTCACCTGGAGGGGAGTCCAATACACCTGGAATCGACTGCCTGACTTGTCCACTGAAAAGGAGATTCTGGCAGCATATGAAGGAGTTAGAGCCCCTTCAGAAGTGATCGGCACTGAAGCACAGCTCCTCCTGGCACACAGATGACCAGTACTGAACTTCATGTTCCAGAGTAACCTTTCTCCTGTCCATCATGCCACTGATGTGACTTGGAGTAAATGGACTGCTTTGGTTACCCAGCAAGATCGAATAGGAAGGCGTAATCATCCAGGTATCATAGAAGAAATTACAGACTGGCCAGAAGGCACACACTTTGGAATGCCACCACAAGAAGTGGTGAGACGGGCTCAAGAAGCTCCACCATCTACCAGAGACTGAGAAACAATTTGCTCTTTTCACTGATGGCTCCTGTCATCTTGTAGGGAACTGCCAGAAGTGGAAAGCTGCCGTGTGGAGTCCTACACGACTGGTTGCACAGGCAGCTGAAGGAGAAGGTGAATCGGGTCAATTTGCAGAGGTAAAAGCCATCCAGCTGGCTTTGGACATTGCTGAGCGAGAGGGGTGGCCGAGACTCTATCTCTACACTGACTCATGGGTGGCAGCAAATGCCTTGTGGGGTTGGCTAAAGCAGTGGCAGCAGAACAACTGGCAGTGAAAAGGTCAACCTGTTTGGGTGGCCGAGGTGTGGAAAGACATTGCAGCTCGGATAGAGAAACTGGTTGTAAAAGTGCGTCATGTAGATGCACACGGACCTCTGAGTCGAGCCACTGAGGAACATCGACCAACCAACGAGCAGGTGAGACTGCTCAAGTGTTCCAAATAGACTGGGACTGGGAACAAAAGGGTGAACTCTTTTTAGCTCGATGGGCCCATGACACTTCAGGTCATCAGGGCAGAGATGCAACATACAGATGGGCTCGTGACCAAGGGGTGGACTTAACCATGGACGCTCTTGCGCAGGTGATCCACGACTGTGAAACGTGCCCTGCAATGAAGCAGGCAAATGGTTGGAACCTTTGTGGTATGAGGGGAGGTGGTCAAAGTACAGGTATGGGGAGGCCTGGCAAGTTGATTACATCACACTGCCTCAGACCCGCCAGGGTAAGCACTATGTGCTCCCAATGGTGGAAACAAGTACAGGATGGTTGGAAACATATCCTGTGCCTCATGCCACAGCCCAGAACACCATCCTGGGCCTTGAGAAGCAGGTCTTGTGGCGACATGGTACCCCAGAGACAAATTGAGTCGGACAATGGGACTTCTTTCAAAAACAGTCTTGTGACTGACTGGGCCAAAGAACATGGTCCTGAGTGGATCTACCATATCCCATACCATGCTCCAGCCTCGGGGAAGATTGAAAGGTATGCTGGTCTGTTGAAAGCTACTCTGAAGGCAATGGGAGGTGGAACCTTTAAGAATTGGGACAAACATTTAGCAAAGGCCACTTGGCTAGTTAATACCAGGGGATCCATCAGTAGAGCTGGTCCTGCTCAGTCAGAACTTTTGCAAACAGGGGATGGGGATAAAGTCCCAGTGGTATGTGAAAGAAACCTGTTGGGTAAGTGTTTGGGTTTATCCTGCTTCAGGCAAAGGTAAACCTGTCCAGGGTGTTGCTTTTGCTGAGAGACCTGGGCATACCTGGTGTGTGATGATGGAGGATGGTGAAGTACAATATGTACCTCAAGGTAATCTGACTCTGGGGGAGAATCCTTAATTTGACAGTTGGTAAAATACAGAGCCTATATGTAATATATGGTCTGGAATAAGGGGTGGAATGTCCTGGTTTGAGCCAGGATGAAGCTCATTTTCCTTTTACTGAAGTTTTCCTTCAGTAAGCTCTCTTGTAACTAGCAGCAAGTGTTCCAGCTACTGGACTGATAACACTGGCATGTTTATGTTTCTGCTGAGACGTGAAGGTCAGTTCATTCTAACCAGTGAATCTGCCGCTACAGAGGCTACTGAGAGCAGGAGAGTCTTATCTATGACCCACCCATGGTGGCCTGGAATAGACAGACAGTAAAATTGACCCAAGTATTCCATTCCGTGAAGGTCAGAAATCATAGACAACTTCCTTCCTGCTTCTTCTTCCCCTCTCTTCTACCCATGGCCAGCATCCTGGGAGGACTCCATCCATCCATCACCGTTGACCCCAGGCTCATGAATTCCTGACCCTCACCACTCTCCCCTCAGCTCCTGTCTGCTCTGCTGTTATCTCCAGCAGTGCACTGGGACTTTTGGGACTACTCACACCTCAGGAGATGTCGGGGAAGTTACTGGTGGGGGGGGGAGGCAAGAGGCTTTTGCACGTTCCTGAACATACTTTATGTAATTGTACATATTTTCTATTATTATTAGTGTTTAATTAAAGCTTTCAGGTTTAGTTTTCAATCCAGAAGATCTCTCTCCTTCATTCTCGCTCTCCTTTCCTACATGGGTGAGCGGGGAAGGTAACCGAGTGCATTCTTGTCACTGCTTTAATTACCAATCCTGAGTCAAACCGTGACAGAAAGCAGCTCTATCGACTGTGTGTGGATTGGCTTCTTGCCCACCTAGTGACAGACCCACTCTTGGGACAACAACCCCAATTTGGTTTCTGTTGGGGAGATGGGTAGATGAAGGCGTGTCAACTGAAGTCTGTAAAAGAAGCCAGTGAGTGTCAGCATAGGGGTGGGGTTATTTTATGGGGACAGCAGCCACCTAGCTGCCCCCTAAAACCCACCTGTGTGGGGGTCACCCCTCTACTCTCTGTCGTGTATTGCAGAGCCCAGTGTGGGGGTCACATCAAAGGTGTTCTGGGAGAAAACAGGGTACAGGGTAAAACGGGGGGTTGCCCATGGAGTTGGACACTCCCCTATCATCCTTAACTGGGCTTTATGGGCTACACTGGCACCCAAAAACAGCAGGGTAGGCGGGCACTGGGTGGGACAGGGCTGAAAGAACCACATGCTTGTCGACCCACCACCTGCAGACCAGGAGCTGAGGCTGGAGGTTGGTAGAGATGGACAACACTCTGAAAAAGACCTCACTGGAGCAAAGGGTGGTGATATCTTTCCTATCTTCTTATCTGTCTTTCCATCTTCCCTTTCTTTCCTATTCTCCTTTTCTTCTAGGAGTTAAAGGGTTACACCTTCCATGCCCTTTCCCTGTTTCAATCATTCACTGGTTACAGGAGTAGTCATTGTGAGTCAGCAACTTCTCCATTCCCCACCATTAACATCGAAGTCCTGAGCTCTTCATTAAGCATTTGTTGTGGTTCCTCTGTGGCTTCTTTTTCCACCCTGCACTCCTGGCCAGAGTGGGCACTTTTGGGGTATAAAAAAGATTCACCTCCTTCAAAACCCACCGAGTGGGACAAGACACCATCACTTGTAGCTTCATTGAACAGCCCAATCCCCACCTCCCTACAACCTCCTCTCAGGCAGTTGCAGAGAGCCAGAAGGTCTCCCCTCAGCCTCCTTTTCTCCAGGCTGGACACCCCCAGCTCCCTCAGCTGCTCCTCATAAGACTTGTTCTCCAAACCCTTCCCCACCTCTGTTGCTCTTCTCTGCCCATGCTCCAGTAGCTCCATGTCCTCTCTGCAGTGAGGGGCCCAGAACTGATCCCAGTGCTCAAGGTGAGGCCTCACCAGTGCCCAGTAGAGGGGCAGGGTCACCTCCCTGGTCCTGCTGGTCACACTATTCCTGATACAGGCCAGGAGGCTGTTGGCCTTCTTGGCCACCTGGGCACACTCTGGCTCATGTTCAGCCACTGTCAATCAGCACCCCCAGGTCCCTCTCTGCTGGGCAGCTCTCCAGCCACTCCTCCCCAAGCCTGGAGTGCTGCTGGGGGTTGTTGTGGCTAAGGGGCAGGACCCCACATTTGGCCTTATTGAACCTCATGCCATTGGCCATGGCCCATGGATCCAGCCTGTCCAGATCCCTCTGCAGAGCCTCCCTGCCCTCAAGCAGATCGAGACTGCCACCCAGCTTAGTGTCACCTGCAAATTCCCTAAGGGAATTGGCCTCTATCCCATCATCTGGATCATTGACAAAGATGTTAAACAGGAGCAGCCCCAGCACTGAGCCCTGGGGAACACCACTCCTGACTGGCCACCAACTGGATTGAACTCCACTGACCACAAGTCTTTGGGCCAGGCCATCCAGGCAGTTTCTAACCCAGTGAAGCGTGTGTCCATCCAAGCCATGAGCAGCCAGCTTTCCTAGGAGACTGTTGTGGGCAACGGTGTCAAATGCCTGACTAAAGTCAAGGTAGACAACCTCCACAGCCCTTCCCTCATCCAGTAAGCAGGTCACCTTGTTGTAAAAAGAGATCAGGTTTGTCAGACAGAACTTGAAGGCCTGTGTGGAACCCAGGAGCAACTGGCAGGTTTGGTGGGGTCAAATGGGTGGTGTGGTCATCCAGTGGGAGATCTGGGGGCAACTGGGCGGTCTGCGTGATGGAGGGAAAGAGCTGATGGGGTTAAAGAGGAGGAGGAGGAGGAGACCCCAGAGAGGAGGGGAAAGGATAAGATGTGGTGGGATGGCTGAGGAGGGGAGGGGTGTGAAGAGGGGGATGGAGAGAGGAAGAGTGGGAGGGATGAATGGAGAGATGGCAGGGGGAAGGATGAAGGAGAGAAGGAGAGATGGGGGGGAGGAAGGAAAGGGTGGAGGTAGAAAGGGAGGGAGGGAGGGAGGGAAGGAAGGATGTATTGATGAAGGGATAGAAAGAGGGAGACCTGCACCATCTCTGCAGGATTCTGTGTCCCACTCTCCCTGCAGCCCCTACCATCTCCACCACTATGTCCTCACCCCCCACCAACTCTTCATCTGCCCTCACCCCCGACATGGCACTAGGACTGACCCTGCAGGGGCTGGCAGTGGCTGTGGGGCTGCCAGGCAACACCATGGTCCTCTGGAGCTGTGTCCTCATGCCAGCCTAGCCTCCCTGTCCTCCTTTTTTTCCAGTTGGCCTTGGCTGACATCGTCACCCTTCTGACCGCCCCCATCTACCCGCTGAGCCATGGTCCTTTGGGATCCCCCACCAGTGGCCGAGCCCTTCTGCGGAAGGAGGGACCCCCGGGGCAGCCACGCAGCCCCTGCCCAGCACAGGCATAGAGCAGGGTGTTCACTGCGCTGCTCAGGAAGGCCCCTTGAGCCATCTGCCCGTTCGTCCATCCCTCTGTTCATCCATCGCTCTGTTTGTCCATCCCTCCGTTGATCCATCCATCCATCCATCCATCCATCCATCCATCCATCCATCCATCCATCCATCCATCCATCCATCCATCCATCCACTCCCCCCTTCCCTACATGCCCTCGTGGTGGCCCCACCTGCTCCATCACCCATCAAAGAGGGACAGAGGACAAACACAATCACTTAGGATCCCACAGGGCTGGTGGCACCCGTATCATTCCCTCTGGGAAGGGACCCAGGTGTCCAGGGCTGGAAGGGACAGGGCAGGATTTCCTGGACCCACAGGGGGCTGGTCCTAGGGAAACACTGGGGGTCTCAGATAGGGCTGGGGGCAGCAGGGGTGTCACAAGGTGGGATTTCTTAGGAAGTCACTGCCACAGCCAGGGTGTCCCCATGTCACTTGGAGGTGTCTTGAGGCAGTCCTGGGATGTCACCAGGGATGGCCCAGGGGTCACCATGGAGTTATCAGGGTGTCACCATGATATCCTGGGGATGGTGGGATCTGTCCCACCTCCCCCTGATAAGACTGGCCAGAGGAGGGGCTGGCCACACCATGTGACATCACACATGAGCTGGCACAAAGGGAAGGGAGGTGACCTCACATGTGACATCACTAGTGAAGGCAGAGCTCAGTGGTTGTGGGGGAAATTGGGGGTGGGAGGTGATGAGGGGGGGGGACACAGGGACACTGGAGGGACAGGAGGACCTGGGACACCTCTGGCCACCACAGAGCACCCCATAACCTCATGTAGGGCACTGGGAACACTGGGGTGCTCTGGGGACAGTGGGATACACACAGGGGGGACAGTGGCCTGGCTTCCAGAGGACCCAGAGGTGTATCCAAGTGTGGGATCCAGAGGCAGGATCCAGAGATGGGGTCCTTCTGGACACATTCTCTGTCTCCCAAAGGGAGGTTGAACAACCTCTGGTTCTCCAGCCCATCCTTTGGCCCTTTGTGGAATCTGCCGGCAACGCTGGCTCTGTTCTGCTCTCCAGGAAGATCTCCCAATATCCATGGTCTTCAGACATGGCTCAGAATGTCCTCAGTGTGTCAGCCACCTGGCAACACCTTGACATCAGCAAGACCATCCCCTGATTGTTCTTCTCCTCAGGTACATCCCTTGATGGTTCTTCTCCTTGGGTTCTACCTCAAGGCACACAAGTCTGGAAAACATTCCTGGAGAAGGCGGAGACAAGGTGGACATTAAACATCTCAGCCTATTCGGTGTCTACTCCTGGTACCTTCAGTAGATGCCATACGTGGTGTTCGGTTTGAGTGTAAACAGATGCCACCTCATCCAAGGGATAGATGGCCCAGGTGCCACACAACAGGCAGGGGAATGTCTGGTTTCTCCATCACACGGCTGTGGGGGTGGTGGAAACATGTTGAAATAGTGTGGAGGGGACAGGGAATGTCTTCCATGTGTGGCATGGCCATGGCACCTTCTCTTCCATCCCTCCCTCCTGTCTGCCCCACCATTTGTGTCCTGGCCTTAAAATCAGGACAACCCCCAGAAGATGCCCCTGTGATGGGGTGACCCCAAGTGAGAAGAAGAACCGGTGACAGTGGTGGCCCTCTGTAACCCACCACAATGAAGGAATCCCCATCTCCCATCATGCCATTGTTCAAAGATGGCTAAGACAGAAGATGTCCTGCAATGGGATCCAACCTTCCCTTTCCATGTCTGCACCCAAACTCCCACAATGCCATTGATCTGGCAAGACTCAAAAGGGCCATGTTGGCCATTTTCACCCTCTGCTGCCTCTTTTGTGCCCCTCCACACTCACGGGGTGGGCTCAAGGCAGATGTTCTCCAGCTGTGACCTGACTGTGATCTGACCCAGGGCTTTCAGCCACCTTGGGATGATGTAGTGGCATCTGGGCCATCAGTATCTCATGAATGAGTTGGCTTCTGGGCCTCATCCCAGGGATGAGGAACCACTGACCAAGTCTGGGACTAAGAGGGGCTCCAGCCACACGCAGACCCTCTGAGAAGGAGCTTCCAAGGCAAGGAGGGGGGGTACACTATGAACCTCGCAGGGTGGTGGATTGCAGCACCTCAGGGTAGCACACGGGGGAATTTTGGGGAGGGGGTCCCAACCTCCAAACACCCTAAGGTTTCCCTACCATTTACACCCCAAGAACAACAAGGGATCGATCCGTCACCTCTTTATACCAAATTATTGAGAATTTTATTAATAAAAATAACCCCAAATTGTATCAAACCTCAGCTTATTCTGACCCCCCTGCCCAGTCTTCCAGCCACTACAGTCAGACATTGCAGAGGAGAGGCCGAATTTGGGGTCTAAATCTCCCCAAAACAGCATCCTAGAGGAAAAAGGCCTTTTTCAACTCAGAATGACCCAATCCCACTTTGTTTCCTCATTTTCCTGAGGAAAGTCACCCTAAAATGCTCCATATCTTGGTATTTCTCCCCATCCTGGCACGTCCCCTTTATCCCTTGATTAGGGTGTCGTCATGATAAAGATTTTTTGCCTTATATTGGTAAAAAATCCCTCTAAAGATGCTTAAAAAATATGCAAATCAAAATGTTGGATGGGACATGAAGTGGTTCCTGAGCTGATGCCAATTTACGGTCCACAAGAAGCTGTAGAAAAACATCATTGGTGGGACACAGGTTGTTAGAAAATGGGGTGTGAAACGGGCTTGAAAATTGACCGTGCCCCTTCATTCTTGGTGATCCCTGTGGCGGGTCCGGCAGTGACGGATGAGATTCACTCTCTGGGAAAACCTCTTCTCACACTGGGAGCAGCTATAGGGTCGTTCACCCGTATGGACCCGTTGATGGATCCGCATGTTGGAGCGTTGCCTGAAGCTCTTCTGGCACTGGGGACACGTGTAGGGTCTCTCTCCCGTGTGGATGCGATGATGTTTGACGAGTGTAGAGTTCCTGGCAAAGCTCTTCCCACAGTCAGGACACGTGTAGGGACGTTCTCCCGTGTGGATCCGGAGGTGTCGGATGAGGGCAGAGCTGTCCTTGAAGCTCTTCCCACACTGGGGACACCCGTAGGGTCTTTGCCTCATATGGACATATTGGTGGTGATTCAACTGATCACTAGTGCTGAAGCTCTTCCCACACTGAGTGCACTTGTAGGGCTTCTTGGCCATGTGGATCTGGCAGTGCTGGATTAAACAGGATCTGGAGAAAAAGCCCTTCCCACACTTCAGACACCTGTAGGGTCCCTCTCCCGTGTGGAAGCGATGATGTTTGACAAGTGTGGAGACCCTGGCAAAGCTCTGCCTGCAGTCAGGACACGTGTAGGGATGTTGACCTGTGTGGACTTGCAGGTGACGGACAAGGGCTGAGCTCTACACAAGTCTCCACTCACACAGTGAACACCAGAAGGGTTTTTCTCCAGTGTGGACACACTGGTGACGAATCAACCTGCCATTACTGACGAAGCTCTTCCCACACTCAGTGCACTTGTAGGGCTTCTCACCCATGAGGATCCAGCGGTGCTGGATTAACTTGCAATTCTCAGGAAAACCCTTCCAACACTCCAGACACCTGTAGGGTCTCTCGCCCGTGTGGATTCGCTGGTGCCAGGTTAAATCTGAAGGAAAGGGAAAAATTTTACCTCAGTGGTGGCAGTCATGGGACATGGCACCAGGGTGAGGGCATCACTGTGGGAGCAGACACGAGGCAGCTTCAACAGGGCCACACCTATAGGGCCACACGCCCCTACAGATGTTCCAATGGCCGAGATGGGCTGGGTGGATCCTGACCCTTTCCCATGTTCCTCGCCAATGACAAGTTCTTCTCCTACATGGATTCAGTGGTGTTTCACCAAGGTCGAGCTGTCACCAAAACTCTCCCACCCACAGGACCCCCAGAGGGGTTTTCACACAGATGGATCCTCCAATTAGTCAATACACCTCAGTTTTAGTTGAAGGATTTTGGCCCAGGTGGATCCACTGATGGGTCAGTAAAGTCAAAGAGCTGCCAAACCTTTCCCACACTCCTCGTGGCTGGGGGTACCCCCACTGTTGTTGTTCCCAAACCCACCCCTGTGGGAAACACCCCTCTACTCTGTGTCCTGGGTTTGGTTTCTGCTGCAGGGAGATTGGTGGATGGAGGGTCCCCCATAGTCTGTAAAAGGAGGCATTGTGAGGTGACAGTTTAGGGTTGGAATTTTTTGAGAGAGAGACAGCAGCCCAGAGCCCTCCCCCGCTGCAACCCCCCAAAACACACCTGTAAGGGGGTCACCCCTGTACTCTCTGTTCTGCGTTTGGGAGACTGGTGGTGTTGTCACATCAAACCTGCTCTGGAAGGAAATGGGGTGCAAGGTGAAACAGGGGGGCTACCCATGGAGTTGGACACCTGCCCCCAGCCTTGACTGGGCTCTAGGGGCTACACTGGCACCCCAAAACAGAGGGGTAGGGGGCACTGGGTGGGACAAGGAGTCTTGTGGGGATACTGGGGCTTTCATCCATCCCTTGGATGAGTTTGGGTCCTCCCATTGCACCCACCCTCCATGAGATTATTTGAGAGTCCTCCCATTGCAGTCCCCCCACCACTGGGGTGATTTCGGGGTCCCCCTGTGGGAAAAAGAGAACCTGTAGATGTACAGGTGAAGTGAGCACTGGGCATCTCCCCCACCTTTTCTCCTCATTAATAAACATCATTGGTCTGCTGAGAACCAATCAATACACCAAGTCCCACCCCATCAATAGGTGTTAAGGGAGTCTGTGAATCCTTTGTTTGGGGTCAGATGAGCATTTACCCTGGAACCCCCCTGAACCAGGTGATCCACTCCACCACCCCCAGGCAGGGACACCTCTTTGGGTGAGATATCGTGACTTTCAGCTTTTTGGGGAGGGGTGAGAGCATCCCCGGGTGCTTTGTAGCATCATTGCTGCAATAGTAACTTCTATGAGTAGTCAGTGCATTTCCCAAGGGCCACCTCTGGCCCCAGAACTGGACCCACTTCTCCAGGAGGGTCTCACCAGAGCAGAGTTTTTAACTCACGACTTCCTCTTTGCCACCTTGAGAAGCCGTCTCAGGGCAGCCCTCACTGGAGAACAGTGGGACAGACAAAGGGTGTTGAGTGGCCGTGCACATAACCACACATCATCCTCTGCTCAGAAACCCTTGATCAACACTTGGGATGTCAGACGCCCCCCATCCACCCCTGGGAGAGGCTTGTTGGGTACGAGGGGCTGTGGGCTGAAATCCCAGAATCCTGCTGCTTGGAAAAGATCTTGAAGATCTCAAGCCCAGCCATAACTCAACTCTACCAAGTCTAGGGCTTAAACCATGTCCTTCAGCACCACCTACAGGGCTTTGAAACACCTCCAGGGATGGTGACTCAAGCAGCTCCCCGGGCAGCCTATGCCAGTGTTTCATGATCCTTTCTTTCAGGGAAGAAGTTTCTCCTTATCTCCGATCTAAACCTCCCCTTGGCAACTTGAGCCCATTTGCTCTTGTCCTGTTGTTTGTTCCTTGGGAGAAGAGACCAACACGCCCCGCCCCCTCACTCGAACCTCTTCTCAGGCAGTTGCAGAGAGGGAGGTCTCACCCCCTCGGCCTCCTTTTCTCCAGGCTGAACACCCCCAGCTCCCTCAGCTGCTCCTCAGAAACTCGCCACACCCTTCCCCAGCTTTGCTCCCCTTAAGTCCCATGACTTCAATGGCAGGGTCCCCACCTACCCCACATCCCTCTCATAGGCTCACAGAATCACTGAGGTTGCAGGAGAACTCTGAGATCACCAAGTCCAACCGTCAATCCAACCCCCCCATGCCACTAAACCATGTCTCCAGGTGCCACATTTTTTTGAACACCTCCATGGCTGGTGACTCCACCACTGCCCTGTGCAGCCTGTGTCACACGGGGCCCTTCACATCTGGATCCACTTCACACACCACTCCCCCCTCCTCCCCCCTCCACGGCTTTTTCCCTTCACGTGACAGCCCCTCATCTCACCCCACTCATCCCTGGTATGATTTGGGGGTTCCCCCTATCAGCTCCTCCACCCCTGGGATTAGTTGTGGTCCACAGGTATGATTTGGGGATCCCCAATCGCATCCCCCTACCCTGGGATGTGATTGGATCCCTTGGGATGAGTAGGTGGGTCCCCAGTCACAGCCTCCCCACCCTCGGGATCAGTTGGGGTCCCCCCTCCTACCCACTGCCCTGCCAGCGAACTTGGGGTGCTCCCACCCAGTGGGGGAATATTGGGATACCGGCCACCATGACCCGCCACCCCCGGTACCTGCACTGGGGGGCACAGCCCAGCCCGGGGGGGCGATGCTCTCTCGGTCACGAGTCGGGGGGTCCCGGCTGCGGAGCGAAACCTCCCGGGAGCTGCTGCGCGATCAGGGGAAGGGGCGAAAGAAAGCGGCGGGTGGGACAGGGTGTTGGGAGTGGATGATCGTTCAAGTCCCACTCTGGGATTCCAGGCACGGAGAGTGATGTTTGGGATGTGTCAAACATCCCCAGAAGTCTCCAAGGGGGATGTGGTGTCCAAAGGAAAGGGTTAAGAGTCACCAAGTTCATTCCATTCATTCCAGGTTTGCAAAGGTGAATGGGAGGTGGAGTGGGGACAGACTTCCCGACCCCACCTGAAGGCAAAGCCCGAGGGATACAGGAGATAAGGGGATGTGAAATCGCTGCTTTCAGTTGTAAAGTCAGGAGGACAATGACCAACTGGGCACCACAGGGGAATTTCTTTTTGGTCGTTCATTTGCATCTCAGCTCTGGGTCACTTCTCCAAAGGGGGGTGGGCTTTGGGAACCATCCCTGGGGAGACCTGCCACGGGTCAGCTCTGGTGGCTGCTGGGCCCAAGTGACTGTATTCATGAGCAATACTAAGAATAAAGAAGCCACAACACAGATCTGTGGGGTGGGAGGGGGGCAATCTGACTCCCTCCTTCCAATCTGAGATTCCTCTTCTGGACCAAATCGGCCAGAGCACACAACCTTGGAGGCTGATGCCTGAAGGGCTCCAGGAAAGCTGGGGCAGGACTTTTGACAGGGGCAGGGAGTGATGGGATGAAGGGTGATGAATTCAAACTGGAAGAGGGGAGATTGAGATGCTATGTTGGGAAGAAATTCTTTCCTATGAGGGTGTTGAGACCTGACCTTGGTTGCCCTGAGAAGCTGTGACTGCCCCATCCTTGAAAGTGTTGAAGGCCAGGCTGGATGGGGCCTGGTTCCCAAAGCCAGGAATGTCACTGCACCTGCTCCAAGAGTGGGGGGTTGTTGTTAGTAGGGGTCCCTCTAGCTTGTGGGGGTGAATTTTAGTCTGCTCATGGCTCATTAATATTCATACGGGGATTTCAATTACTCAGGGTGTTTTTCGCCAGGACTCAAGGCTGTCCCCAAGCCAAGCTGTGGGCAGTGCTCCTTTCCATCCCTTCCATCTGTCCTACAGGCCTGTCTCAAGGCCAGGCTGGTGACTCCTTGAAGAGTGATTTTTCTCTATTTGGAATCTGGTTTTGTCTCATTCTCACTATGTCACTCTTATCTGGGCTTTGTTCTTAATCTGTGTGTCCCTTAGGTTCTCTTTGATGGGATTTTTCCCAAATGTGATTTTTCCCCCAAAATTTTATTTATTTCAACGAATAATCGATATCAGTTGGAGTGGGACAGTGATGGGACGGAATTCTGGGGTTGGCCGGCTCAGGGCACCTGCCCTGGGCTTTGCTCCTCAGTCCCTGTGACACCCACGTTCCAGAGATGAGGACAACCCAACCCCAACGCCTCTGATCTCCTTTGTTCCCACAGAGTTGGACTCTGCAGCCCCCACAACTGCAGTTCCTCTGAAGAGAAAAGAATTATTTGCTCATTAATTCTGTCCCAGCAAACCCAGGACAAGGACCAGGCCGGGGCTGAGATGCAAAGGAAGGACCAAGAAGAACCTTCCCTGAGGAAGTGCCAGGTCGGTCATTGTCCTCCTGCCTTTCCATCTGAAAGCAGCGATTGCCCAGCCCCTTATCTCCAGGCTGGCGCGGGCTTTGTGCTGAGGTTGGTTCGGCGCCAGCGAGGTGGGATGTGTCCCCTCCCCCCGCCCATGACACCAGCCTGATGTCCCCCTCCCCATGACACAACCTTGATATACCCCATGACACACCTCGTTTCGAAAGGGTTTTATGACGGTTCGCACACACGCACACCCATGTACACCCATGTACAGTCACACATACACACACATACACACGAGAGCGTGAGCGTATCAAACCCCCTCCCCCAAAATTCTCCCCAGGCCCCGCCCCACCCCGCCGCTTTATTTCGCCCCTTTCCCCGATTGCGCTGCAGCTCCCAGGAGGTTTCGCTCCGCAGCCGGGACCCCCCAACTCGTGACCGAGAGAGCATCGCCCCGCCGGGCTGGGCTGTGCCGTGCCCCTGCTGCAGGTACCGGGGGTGGGGGGTGATGGGGGGTTATCCCAATACCCTCCCTCTGGGTGGAAGCACCCCAAGTTCCCGGGTTGGGCGGTGAGCACGAGGGGGGACCCCAAGTCATTGGGAGGGTGGGGAGGCTGTGACTGGGGACCCATCTACTCCCTGAGAGGAGATTGAAGCGAGGGGGAGTCGGTCTCTTCTCCCAAGGAACAAGCAACAGGACAAGAAGAAATGGGCTCAAGTTGCCGCAGGTGGAGGTTTAGATTGGAGATAAGGTGAAACTTCTTCCCTTCTGAAAGAAACACTGGCGCAGGCAGCCCGGGGAGATGGCTGAGGTGTTTCAAAACCCTGTAGGTGGTGCTGAAGGACATGGTTTAAGCGCTGGACTTTACGGTAGAGTTGGGTTATGGCTGGACTCGATGATCTTCAAGGTCTTTTCCAAGCAGCAGGATTCTGGGATTTCAGCCCACAGCCCCTCGGTACCCAACAAGCCTCTCCCAGGGGGCGACGGGGGCGTCTGGCGTCCCAAGTGTTGATCAAGGGTTTCTGAGCAGAGGATGATTGTGGTTATGTGCACGGCCACTCAACACCCTTTGTCCCACTGTCCTCCAGCTAGGGCTGCCCTGAGACAGCTTTGCAAGGTGGCAAAGAGGAAGTCGTGAGTTGTAAACTCTGCTCTGGTGAGACCCTCCCTGGAGAAGTGGGTCCAGTTCTGGGGCCAGAGGTGGCCCTTGGGAAATGCACTGACTACAAAAGCACTACTCATAGAAGTTACTATTGCAGCAATGATGCTGCAAAGCACCCGGGGATGCTCTCACCCCTCCCCAAAAGCTGAAAGTCACGATATCTCACCCAAAGAGGTGTCCCTGCCTGGGGGTGGTGGAGTGGATCACCTGGTTCAGGGGAGGTTCCAGGGTAAATGCTCATCTGACCCCAAACAAAGGATTCACAGACTCCCTTAACACCTATTGATGGGGTGGGACTTGGTGTATTGATTGGTTCTCAGCAGACCAATGATGTTTATTAATGAGGAGAAAAGGTGGGGGAGATGCCCAGTGCCCACTTCACCTGTACATCTACAGGTTCTCTTTTTCCCACAGGGGACCCTGAAATCACCCCAGTGGGGGTCATCATCTCATGAAGGGCAGGTGCAATGGGAGGACCCGAACTCATCCCAGGGGTGGATGAGAGCCCCAGCGCACCCCAAAGAGTCTTTATGCCACCCAGTGCCCCCTACCCCACTGTTTTGGGGTGCCAGTGTAGCCCCTAAAGCCCAGTCAAGGCTGGGGGCAGGTGTCCAACTCCATGGGTAACCCCCCTGTTTCACCTTGCACCCCATTTCCTCCCAGAGCAGGTTTGATGTGACACCACCACCAGTCTCCGAAAGCTGGAGCAGAGAGTAGAGGGGTGACCCCCACACAGGGGGGTTTTGGGGGGTGCAGGGGGGGAGGGCTCTGGGCTGGTGTCCCTCTCCAAAACAATGGCAACCCTAAACTGTCACCCCTCAATGTCTCCTTTTACAGAATCGAGGGGACCCTCCCATCCACCAATCTCCTTGCAGCAGAAACCAAGCCCAGGACACAGAGTAGAGGGGTGTTCCCCACAAGGGGTGGGTTTGGGAACAAACAACAGTGGGGGTACCCCCAGCCACGAGGAGTGCGGGAAAGGTTGGGCAGCACTTTGGCTTTACTGACCCATCAGTGGATCCACCCAGGCCACAACCCTGGAAGTGCCCCGAGGGCGGCCACAAATTGAGCCAAAATTGAGCTTTATTGACTAATTGGAGGATCTATCTGGGTGAAAACCCCTCTGGGTTCCCTGAGGGTGGGAGAGCTTTTGGTCACAGCTTGACCTTGGTGAAACATCATTGAATCTACCCAGGAGAAGAACTTGTCGGTGGCGTAGAACGTGGGAAAGGGTCAGGATCCGCCCACCCCATCTTCGCCATCAGAACGTCCATAGGAGCGAGTGGTCCTATAGGTGTGGCCCTGTTGGAGCCACCTCGTGTCTGGTCCCACGGTGACGCCATCATCCCAGTGCCATGTCCCACAACTGCCACCACTGCAGAAAAAGTTTTCCCTTTCCTTCAAGTTTAACCAGGCACCAGCGAACCCACACGGATGAGAAGCCCTACAAGTGCACTGAGTGTGGGAAGAGCTTCATCAGTAATGACGTGTTGATTTGTCACCAACGTGTCCACACTGGGGAAAAAACCTTCAAGTGTCCCCAGTGTGAGCAGAGCTTCACGGACACCTCGGCCCTCGTCTATCACTTCCGTTTCCACACGGGTGAACGTCCCTATAAGTGTCCTGCCTGTGGGAAGAGCTTTGCCAGGATCTCCACACTTGTCAACCATCATCGTGTCCACACGGGCGAGAGACCCTACAGGTGTCTGGAGTGTGGGAAGGGCTTTGCTAACAGTTCCAACTTCAAAAGGCACTGCCGGATCCACACAGGTGAGAAGCCCTACAAGTGCACTGAGTGTGGGAAGAGCTTCAGCACTAGTGATCAGTTGAGTCACCACCAATATGTCCATACGAGGCAAAGACCCTACGGGTGTCCCCAGTGTGAGAGGAGCTTCGTAAGCAGCTCGGCCCTCATCCATCACCTCCGGATCCACACGGGTGAACGTCCCTACACGTGTCCTGACTGTGGGAAGAGCTTTGCCATGAACTCTACACTCATTCAACATCGTCGCATCCACACGGGAGAGAGACCCTACACGTGTCCTCAGTGCCAGAAGAGCTTCAGGCAACGCTCCCACTTGCGGAGCCATCAACGCCGCCATACGGGTGAATGACCCTATAGCTGCTCCCAGTGCAAGAAGAGGTTTTCCAGGAAAGCGGATCTCGTCCATCATGGTCAGATCCACCTCAGAGATCAACAAGAATGAGGGGCACAATCAAGGTCACCCCATTTTCCAAGCTCTGTCCCACCAATGATGTTTTCTCCACCTTCTTGTGGACCATGGAATGGCTTTTAGCTCACGAACCACTTCATGTCCCATCCAACATTTTGATTTGCATATTTTTTAAGCATCTTTAGAGGGATTTTTTACCAATATAAGGCCAAAAAGTCTTTATCATGATGACAGCCTAATCAAGGGATAAAGGGGACGTGCCAGGATGGGGAGAAATACCAAGATATGGAGCATTTTAAGGTGACTTTCCTCAGGAAAATGAGGAAACAAAGTGGGATTGGGTCATTCTGAGTTGAAAAAGGCCTTTTTCCTCTAGGATGCTGTTTTGGGGAGATTTAGACCTCAAAATCAGTCTCTGCTCTTCAATGTCTGACTGTGGTGGCTGGAAAACTGGGCAGCAGGGTCAGAATAAGCTGAGATTTGGTACCATTTGGGGTTATTTTTATTAATAAAATACACAATAAAATGATATGAAGGGGTGACGGATTGATCCCTTGAGGTTCACCCCATGAGGTTCAGAGTGGAGGCCCCCTTGCCTTGGAAGCTCCTTCTCAGAGGGTCTGGGTGTGGCTGGAGCCCCCTCTTAGTTCCAGACTTGATCAATGGTTCCTTCTGTGGCTGGAGTTTATTCCTGCCCTCCTGCTTTCCTGAATTCCTGCTTTCCTGCCTCTTCTCGTGGCCCGTTCACCAAGGAGCTGCTTGAAAAGAGCCGAAGAAACGGAGAGGGGAGCTGGAGCACACTAAAGAAAGCTAAAAGAGCTGGAATCACTGCTCGCTCCCCAAACCCTCCATCATCAAGCGCTCTCAAGGCAGCCACTGCAGCTCCTGCCGGTTGTAGCTGTTTGCCACAGCCGCTCGGCAGAGGCGCGTGACACCGCCGCAGCCACAGCTGCAGCCAACGTCGCAGCTGCTCTGCCAAAGCCGCGCTCCCAAGGCAGTTGCCACGTGCCACCACCAGCACATGCCGTAGCTGCCTGCGCCTTAGTTCCAGCTTGTAGCTGCTCGTCGCCGTGTCCCACTGCAGCTCAAGACACTCATCGCCGCTGCGCTCCCGAAGCCGCTCATCCGAAGCTGCCTGCCAAAGCCGCAGCCTTGAAGCCACAGCAGCTGCTACTGCCAAACCTGTCAGTGCTTCTGAGCCAGATACTGTAAGAGAGACCCACTGACCGAGAAATCTTTCTCTTTCTTTGCGTTCTTTTCCCTGGGCAAAAGTAATCAGCCACATTCACACACGCTCCTCGTCTGCCCTATAGGGGGAACTCACCGGGCACTCTATCCCCAACTATAATAGTGTTTCTTTCTCTTTACCTATCGCATATCGCGATACACCCCAAGTTTTGTCTCCTTGTCCGTTCCCCACACTCCTGTAACCACATTTGCACATCCAGCTCCCCCCCCACACACACTCCTTTTAAAGCTGTTACAGTAAAGTGGTATTTTAAGCACATAGTCTCTGTGTTTGTGCTGGTGCGTGGGCATCTGGGCGGAGCTTGTGTTCTAGAGAAATACGTGGTCTAGCCAGCTGGTCCCAAGCTAGGGAGGGACCCACTGGGAGATTAAAACCAGCCAACTGGGCGCTATTCCTCCTCTAGTTGAGGAGAAGAGAGGGGGCGATCCGTGATTTGACTCGAGTTTTCATGCCAGGGTCGAACTCGGACCACAACACCAGCACACAAACAGTGGGGCAGGCAGGTTGAGGGAGGGATGGAAGAGAAGGTGCCGTGGCCATGCCACACATGGAAGACATTCCCTGTGCCCCCCACATTATTTCAACATGTTCCCACCACCGCCAATGCCACGTGATGGAGAAACCAGACATTCCCCTGCCTGTTGTGTGGCATCTGGACCACCAATATCCCATGGATGAGGTGGCATCTGTTGACATTCAAACAGAACACCATGTACAGCAGCTACTGAAGGTACCAGGAGTAGATACGGAATGGGCTGAGATGTTTAATGTCCACCTTGTCTCTGCCTTCTCCAGGAATGTCTTCCAGACTTGTGTGCCTTGAGGGAGGACCCAAGGAGAAGAACCATCAAGGGATGTGTCTGAGGTGAAGAATAATCAGGGGATGGTCTTTCTGATGTCAAGGTATTGCCAGGTGGCTGACACAGTGATGCCATTCTGAGCCATGTCTAAAGACCATGGAGATTGGGAGATCTTCCTGGAGAGCAGAACAGAGCCAGCCTGCATCCCACTGCTGGATCCTCTGGATGCCAGGCCACTTTGCCCCCAGTACATCCCCCAGTGTCCTCAGAGCACCCCCAGTGTTCCCAGTGCCCTACATGATCTTATGGGGCGTTATGTGATGGCCAGAGGTGTCCCAGGTCCTCCTGTCCCTTCAGTGTCAGCTTGTGCCCCCCTATCACCACCTGCCCAAATCTCTCCACAACCACTGAGCTCTGCCTTCACCGCTCATGCCACATGTGGTGTCACCTCCCCTCCCTTTGCACCAGCTCATGTGTGATGTCACATGGTGTGGCCAGCCCCTCCTCTGGCCAGTCTTAGCAGGGGGGAGGTAGGACAGATCCCACCGTCCCCAAGACATCATGGTGATACCCTGGTTACTCCATGGTGACCCCTGGGCCATCCCTGGTGACACCCCAGGACTGCCAAAAGACACCCCCCAGGTGACACGGGGACACCCTGGCTGTGGCAGTGACCTCCTGAGAGATCCCACCTGGTGATACCTCTGGTGACTCCCCTGCTGCCCCCAGCTGTGGCGGAGACACAACTGACACACCATGATGGACACAAGCATCAGCATCAGCCCTTTATTCAGGGTTACACAGCATTCTTATACTTTTCTCTCCTGTCCACACGCCTTATGCTTCCTTCCCATTGGTTAACAGCTTCTGTTCACGTGTTCTATCTTATTTTATGATAGGCTGCAAGTTTCTTACATTTTCTTACAAGAATGTCAACACACATCCGTATCTCCCATCCCTTCTTTTCCCACAAACTTGTTTATCTCTAACCATCAAGGGCACAGCTGTAGTTTGTCGAGATCAAGGCCACCCCAGGCCCATAGCTGATTGCCCACACCCAGCCCCATCTGAGACCCCACAGACCAGCCCCACCTGGGTCCAGCAAATCCTGCCCTGTTCCTTCCAGCCCCGGACACCTGGGTCCCTTCCCAGAGAGAAAGACACAGGTGCCACCAGCCCTGTGGGATCCTAACTGGTCGTGATCATCCTCTGTCCCTCTTTGATGGGTGATGGAGGAGGTGGGGCCACCAAGAGGGCATGGAGGGAAGGGGGAAGTGGATGGATGCACAAAGGGAGGGAGGGAGGAAGATAGGAAGGGAGTGAGAGAGAGAGATGGATGGATGGAGGGACGGTGGGAGTGATGGATGGAAGGAGGGAAGGAGGGAGGAAGAGAGCAATGGATGGATGGATGGATGGATGGATGGCTCAAGGGGCATCTGGCTAGATGGACAGATGGGGGAGGGCTGTAGGGCTGGAGCAGATGGTAGGTGACCAGAGGGCAGGTTTGTGTTGGGCTCTCCACCATCCCCACGCCCCCATCCCCTCCCCCAGCACCATCATTTCCTCCCCTCCTCTCCCTCCTGCTCGTCCCCTGCTGTCTCCCCCTCCTCCCTCCCACCTCTCCCCCCCTGCTGAGCCGTGGTCCTTCGGGACCCCCACCAGTGGCCGAGCCCTCCAGGAGCCAGGGAAGGAGGGACCCCCCGGGGTGGCCACGCAGCCCCCGCCCAGCACAGGCGTAGAGCAGGGGGTTCACTGCGCTGCTCAGGAAGGCCAAGGCGGTGGCTGGTGGCTGGGTGGCTTTGGCGACCACCTCCAAGGTCCCCCCCCCCCTCATAGGATCACTGCCACCTCCAACAAGCTGGCCAGGTGGTACAGCCCCCAGGCCACCGCAAAGGCCACCACCACAGCAGCCACCAGCCAGAAGGTCCAGCCTTGCCTGGCCAGGTGGGTCCAGCATAACCAATGGAGCAGGAGTCTGTAGCCAATGGCCAGAGTGGTCAAGGGCAGAGCCAAGCCCAAGATGGTTTCCAGCAGGTTCTAGGCCACCAGCCAAGGGGGGTTGTGGTGCACCTGTCTGCAGTGCCCGTCTGCCACCTGCCAAAAGGCAATGGACAGGCTGGTCAAGGTCAAAGCCACCACCCATGTCACTGCTGCTGCGACCCCAGTGCCTGGTGCTGTCCCCCATTGTCACCACTGCCAGCACCAGCCTGGAGACCACCAGGATATTTCCAGGACCCAAAAGGGTACTGGTGGGGCTTTGGTATAGCAGCTGTAGAGACTGAGGACAATGAACAGCTGCATACTTTGCCTGGCCTTTCAGATGACCCCTCTCTAGTGGGGTTGCTGAAGATTGAAGACCAACAGGTGCCAATTGTCACTTCAAGGGTGCATAGACGACAATATTACACCAACAGAGACTCTGTGATTCGCACTCATAAGCTGATCCAGCAATTAGAGAGCCAAGGAGTGATCAGCAGGACTCACTCACCCTTCAACAGTCCCATCTGGCCAGTGTGGAAGCCTGATGGTGAGTGTAGGCTGACAGTGGACCATCATGTCCTGAATGAGGTTACACCACCGCTCCGTGCTGCTGTGCTGGACATGCTAGAACTTCAGTATGAGCTGGAGTCAAAAGCAGCCAGGTGGTGCCACTCTTGACATTGCTCATGCCTTTTTCTCTATTCCTCTAGCACCAGAGTGCAGGCCACAGTTTGCTTTCACCTGGAGGGGAGTCCAATACACCTGGAATCGACTGCCTGACTTGTCCACTGAAAAGGAGATCCTGGCAGCATATGAAGGAGTTAGAGCCCCTTCAGAAGTGATCAGCACTGAAGCACAGCTCCTCCTGGCACACAGATGACCAGTACTGAACTTCATGTTCCAGAGTAACCTTTCTCCTGTCCATCATGCCACTGATGTGACTTGGAGTAAATGGACTGCTTTGGTTACCCAGCGAGCTCGAATAGGAAGGCGTAATCATCCAGGTATCATAGAAGAAATTACAGACTGGCCAGAAGGCACACACTTTGGAATGCCACCACAAGAAGTGGTGAGACGGGCTCAAGAAGCTCCACCATCTACCAGAGACTGAGAAACAATTTGCTCTTTTCACTGATGGCTCCTGTCATCTTGTAGGGAACTGCCAGAAGTGGAAAGCTGCCGTGTGGAGTCCTACATGACTGGTGGCACAGGCAGCTGAAGGAGAAGGTGAATTGAGTCAATTTGCAGAGGTAAAAGCCATCCAGCTGGCTTTGGACATTGCTGAGCGAGAGGGGTGGCCGAGACTCTATCTCTACACTGACTCGTGGGTGGCAGCAAATGCCTTGTGGGGTTGGCTAAAGCAGTGGCAGCAGAACAACTGGCAGCGAAAAGGTCAACCTGTTTGGGTGGCCGAGGTGTGGAAAGACATTGCAGCTCGGATAGAGAAACTGGTTGTAAAAGTGCGTCATGTAGATGCACACGGACCTCTGAGTCGAGCCACTGAGGAACATCGACCAACCAAGCAGGTGAGACTGCTCAAGTGTTCCAAATAGACTGGGACTGGGAACAAAAGGGTGAACTCTTTTTGGCTCGATGGGCCCATGACACTTCAGGTCATCAGGGCAGAGATGCAACATACAGATGGGCTCGTGACCAAGGGGTGGACTTAACCATGGACGCTATTGCGCAGGTGATCCACGACTGTGAAACGTGCCCTGCAATGAAGCAGGCAAATGGTTGGAACCTTTGTGGTATGAGGGGAGGTGGTCAAAGTACAGGTATGGGGAGGCCTGGCAAGTTGATTACATCACACTGCCTCAGACCCGCCAGGGTAAGCACTATGTGCTCCCAATGGTGGAAACAAGTACAGGATGGTTGGAAACATATCCTGTGCCTCATGCCACAGCCCAGAACACCGTCCTGGGCCTTGAGAAGCAGGTCTTGTGGCGACATGGTACCCCAGAGACAAATTGAGTCGGACAATGGGACTTCTTTCAAAAACAGTCTTGTGACTGACTGGGCCAAAGAACATGGTCCTGAATGGATCTACCATATCCCATACCATGCTCCAGCCTCGGGGAAGATTGAAAGGTATGCTGGTCTGTTGAAAGCTACTCTGAAGGCAATGGGAGGTGGAACCTTTAAGAATTGGGACAAACATTTAGCAAAGGCCACTTGGCTAGTTAATACCAGGGGATCCATCAGTAGAGCTGGTCCTGCTCAGTCAGAACTTTTGCAAACAGGGGATGGGGATAAAGTCCCAGTGGTATGTGAAAGAAACCTGTTGGGTAAGTGTTTGGGTTTATCCTGCTTCAGGCAAAGGTAAACCTGTCCAGGGTGTTGCTTTTGCTGAGAGACCTGGGCATACCTGGTGTGTGATGATGGAGGATGGTGAAGTACAATATGTACCTCAAGGTAATCTGACTCTGGGGGAGAATCCCCATTGTAATATGTGGTCTGGAATAAGGGGTGGAATGTCCTGGTTTGAGCCAGGATGAAGCTCATTTTCCTTTTACTGAAGTTTTCCTTCAGTAAGCTCTCTTGTAACTAGCAGCAAGTGTTCCAGCTACTGGACTGATAACACTGGTATGTTTATGTTTCTGCTGAGACGTGAAGGTCAGTTCATTCTAACCAGTGAATCTGCCGCTACAGAGGCTACTGAGAGCAGGAGAGTCTTATCTATGACCCACCCATGGTGGCCTGGAATAGACAGACAGTAAAATTGACCCAAGTATTCCATTCCGTGAAGGTCAGAAATCATAGACAACTTCCTTCCTGCTTCTTCTTCCCCTCTCTTCTACCCATGGCCAGCATCCTGGGAGGACTCCATCCATCCATCACCGTTGACCCCAGGCTCATGAATTCCTGACCCTCACCACTCTCCTCTCCTCAGCTCCTGTCTGCTCTGCTGTTATCTCCAGCAGTGCACTGGGACTTTTTGGGACTACTCACACCTCAGGAGATGTCGGGGAAGTTACTGGTGGGGGGGGGAGGCAAGAGGCTTTTGCACGTTCCTGAACATACTTTATGTAATTGTACATATTTTCTATTATTATTAGTGTTTAATTAAAGCTTTCAGGTTTAGTTTTCAATCCAGAAGATCTCTCTCCTTCATTCTCGCTCTCCTTTCCTACATGGGTGAGAGGGGAAGGTAACCGAGTGCATTCTTGTCACTGCTTTAATTACCAATCCTGAGTCAAACCGTGACAGAAAGCAGCTCTATCGACTGTGTGTGGATTGGCTTCTTGCCCACCTAGTGACAGACCCACTCTTGGGACAACAACCCCAATTTGGTTTCTGTTGGGGAGATGGGTAGATGAAGGCGTGTCAACTGAAGTCTGTAAAAGAAGCCAGTGAGTGTCAGCATAGGGGTGGGGTTATTTTATGGGGACAGCAGCCACCTAGCTGCCCCCTAAAACCCACCTGTGTGGGGGTCACCCCTCTACTCTCTGTCGTGTATTGCAGAGCCCAGTGTGGGGGTCACATCAAAGGTGTTCTGGGAGAAAACAGGGTACAGGGTAAAACGGGGGGTTACCCGTGGAGTTGGACACCCCCCTATCATCCTTAACTGGGCTTTATGGGCTACACTGGCACCCAAAAACAGCAGGGTAGGCGGGCACTGGGTGGGACAGGGCTGAAAGAACCACATGCTTGTCGACCCACCACCTGCAGACCAGGAGCTGAGGCTGGAGGCTGGTAGAGATGGACAACACTCTGAAAAAGACCTCACTGGAGCAAAGGGTGGTGATATCTTTCCTATCTTCTTATCTGTCTTTCCATCTTCCCTTTCTTTCCTATTCTCCTTTTCTTCTAGGAGTTAAAGGGTTACACCTTCCATGCCCTTTCCCTGTTTCAATCATTCACTGGTTACAGGAGTAGTCATTGTGAGTCAGCAACTTCTCCATTCCCCACCATTAACATCGAAGTCCTGAGCTCTTCATTAAGCATTTGTTGTGGTTCCTCTGTGGCTTCTTTTTCCACCCTGCACTCCTGGCCAGAGTGGGTACTTTTGGGGTATAAAAAAGATTCACCTCCCTCAAATCCCACCGAGTGGGGTGGGACACCATCACTTGTAGCTTCATTGAACAGACCGATCCTCACCTCCCTACAACCTCCTCTCAGGCAGTTGCAGAGAGCCAGAAGGTCTCCCCTCAGCCTCCTTTTCTCCAGGCTGGACACCTCCAGCTCCCTCAGCTGCTCCTCATAAGACTTGTTCTCCAAACCCTTCCCCACCTTCTGTTGCTCTTCTCTGCCCATGCTCCAGTAGCTCCATGTCTTCTCTGCAGTGAGGGGCCCAGAACTGGTCCCAATGCTCAAGGTGAGGCCTCACCAGTGCCCAGTAGAGGGGCAGGGTCACCTCCCTGGTCCTGCTGGTCACACTATTCCTGATACAGGCCAGGAGGCTGTTGGCCTTCTTGGCCACCTGGGCACACTCTGGCTCATGTTCAGCCACTGTCAATCAGCACCCCCAGGTCCCTCTCTGCTGGGCAGCTCTCCAGCCACTCCTCCCCAAGCCTGGAGTGCTGCTGAGGGTTGTTGTGGCCAACGGGCAGGACCCCACATTTGGCCTTATTGAACCTCATGCCATTGGCCATGGCCCATGGATCCAGCCTGTCCAGATCCCTCTGCAGAGCCTCCCTGCCCTCAAGCAGATCGAGACTGCCACCCAGCTTAGTGTCACCTGCAAATTCCCTAAGGGAATTGGCCTCTATCCCATCATCTGGATCATTGACAAAGATGTTAAACAGGAGCAGCCCCAGCACTGAGCCCTGGGGAGCACCACTCCTGACTGGCCACCAACTGGATTGAACTCCACTGACCACAAGTCTTTGGGCCAGGCCATCCAGGCAGTTTCTAACCCAGTGAAGCGTGTGTCCATCCAAGCCATGAGCAGCCAGCTTCCCTAGGAGACTGTTGTGGGCAACGGTGTCAAATGCCTGACTAAAGTCAAGGTAGACAACCTCCACAGCCCTTCCCTCATCCAGTAAGCAGGTCACCTTGTTGTAAAAAGAGATCAGGTTTGTCAGACAGAACTTGAAGGCCTGTGTGGAACCCAGGAGCAACTGGCAGGTTTGGTGGGGTCAAATGGGTGGTGTGGTCATCCAGTGGGAGATCTGGGGGCAACTGGGCGGTCTGCGTGATGGAGGGAAAGAGCTGATGGGGTTAAAGAGGAGGAGGAGGAGGAGACCCCAGAGAGGAGGGGAAAGGATAAGATGTGGTGGGATGGCTGAGGAGGGGAGGGGTGTGAAGAGGGGGATGGAGAGAGGAAGAGTGGGAGGGATGAATGGAGAGATGGCAGGGGGAAGGATGAAGGAGAGAAGGAGAGATGGGGGGAGGAAGGAAAGGGTGGAGGTAGAAAGGGATGGAGGTAGAAAGGGAGGGAGGGAGGGAGGGAAGGAAGGATGTATTGATGAAGGGATAGAAAGAGGGAGACCTGCACCATCTCTGCAGGATTCTGTGTCCCACTCTCCCTGCAGCCCCTACCATCTCCACCACTATGTCCTCACCCCCCACCAACTCTTCATCTGCCCTCACCCCCGACATGGCACTAGGACTGACCCTGCAGGGGCTGGCAGTGGCTGTGGGGCTGCCAGGCAACACCATGGTCCTCTGGAGCTGTGTCCTCATGCCGGCCTAGCCTCCCTGTCCTCCTTTTTTTCCAGTTGGCCTTGGCTGACATCGTCACCCTTCTGACCGCCCCCATCTACCCGCTGAGCCATGGTCCTTTGGGATCCCCCACCAGTGGCCGAGCCCTTCTGCGGAAGGAGGGACCCCCGGGGCAGCCACGCAGCCCCTGCCCAGCACAGGCGTAGAGCAGGGTGTTCACTGCACTGCTCAGGAAGGCCCCTTGAGCCATCTGCCCGTTCGTCCATCCCTCTGTTCATCCATCTCTCTGTTTGTCCATCCCTCTGTTGATCCATCCATCCATCCATCCATCCATCCATCCATCCATCCATCCATCCATCCATCCATCCATCCATCCACTCCCCCCTTCCCTACATGCCCTCGTGGTGGCCCCACCTGCTCCATCACCCATCAAAGAGGGACAGAGGACAAACACAATCACTTAGGATCCCACAGGGCTGGTGGCACCCGTATCATTCCCTCTGGGAAGGGACCCAGGTGTCCAGGGCTGGAAGGGACAGGGCAGGATTTCCTGGACCCACAGGGGGCTGGTCCTGGGGAAACACTGGGGGTCTCAGATAGGGCTGGGGGCAGCAGGGGTGTCACAAGGTGGGATTTCTTAGGAAGTCACTGCCACAGCCAGGGTGTCCCCATGTCACTTGGAGGTGTCTTGAGGCAGTCCTGGGATGTCACCAGGGATGGCCCAGGGGTCACCATGGAGTTATCAGGGTGTCACCATGATATCCTGGGGATGGTGGGATCTGTCCCACCTCCCCCTGATAAGACTGGCCAGAGGAGGGGCTGGCCACACCATGTGACATCACACATGAGCTGGCACAAAGGGAAGGGAGGTGACCTCACATGTGACATCACTAGTGAAGGCAGAGCTCAGTGGTTGTGGGGGAAATTGGGGGTGGGAGGTGATGAGGGGGGGGGACACAGGGACACTGGAGGGACAGGAGGACCTGGGACACCTCTGGCCACCACAGAGCACCCCATAACCTCATGTAGGGCACTGGGAACACTGGGGTGCTCTGGGGACAGTGGGATACACACAGGGGGGACAGTGGCCTGGCTTCCAGAGGACCCAGAGGTGTATCCAAGTGTGGGATCCAGAGGCAGGATCCAGAGATGGGGTCCTTCTGGACACATTCTCTGTCTCCCAAAGGGAGGTTGAGCAACCTCTGGTTCTCCAGCCCATCCTTTGGCCCTTTGTGGAATCTGCCAGCAACGCTGGCTCTGTTCTGCTCTCCAGGAAGATCTCCTAATCTCCGTGGTCTTCAGACATGGCTCAGAATGTCCTCAGTGTGTCAGCCACCTGGCAACACCTTGACATCAGCAAGACCATCCCCTGAGTGTTCTTCTCCTCAGGTATATCCCTTGATGGTTCTTCTCCTTGGGTTCTACCTCAAGGCACACAAGTCTGGAAAACATTCCTGGAGAAGGCGGAGACAAGGTGGACATTAAACATCTCAGCCTATTCTGTATCTACTCCTGGTACCTTCAGTAGATGCCATACGTGGTGTTCGGTTTGAGTGTAAACAGATGCCACCTCATCCATGGGATAGATGGCCCAGATGCCACACAACAGGCAGGGGAATGTCTGGTTTCTCCATCAGGCAGCTGTGGGGGTTGTGGGAACATGTTGAAATAGTGTGGAGGGGACAGGGCATGTCTTCCATTTGTGGCATGGCCATGGCACCTTCTCTTCCATCCCTCCCTCCTGTCTGCCCCACCATTTGTGTCCTGGCCTTAAAATCAGGACAACCCCCAGAAGATGCCCCCTGTGATGGGGTGACCCCAAGTGAGAAGAAGAACCGGTGACAGTGGTGGCCCTCTGTAACCCACCACAATGAAGGAATCCCCATCTCCCATCATGCCATTGTTCAAAGATGGCTAAGACAGAAGATGTCCTGCCATGGGATCCAACCTTCCCTTTCCATGTCTGCACCCAAACTCCCACAATGCCATTGATCTGGCAAGACTCAAAAGGGCCATGTTGGCCATTTTCACCCTCTGCTGCCTCTTTTGTGCCCCTCCACACTCACGGGGTGGGCTCAAGGCAGATGTTCTCCAGCTGTGACCTGACTGTGATCTGACCCAGGGCTTTCAGCCACCTTGGGATGATGTAGTGGCATCTGGGCCATCAATATCTCATGAATGAGTTGGCTTCTGGGCCTCATCCCAGGGATGAGGAACCACTGACCAAGTCTGGGACTAAGAGGGGCTCCAGCCACACGCAGACCCTCTGAGAAGGAGCTTCCAAGGCAAGGAGGGGGGGTACACTATGAACCTCGCAGGGTGGTGGATTGCAGCACCTCAGGGTAGCACACGGGGGAATTTTGGGGAGGGGGTCCCAACCTCCAAACACCCTAAGGTTTCCCTACCATTTACACCCCAAGAACAACAAGGGATCGATCCGTCACCTCTTTATACCAAATTATTGAGAATTTTATTAATAAAAATAACCCCAAATTGTATCAAACCTCAGCTTATTCTGACCCCCCTGCCCAGTCTTCCAGCCACTACAGTCAGACATTGCAGAGGAGAGGCCGAATTTGGGGTCTAAATCTCCACAAAACAGCATCCTAGAGGGAAAAGGCCTTTTTCAACTCAGAATGACCCCATCCCACTTTGTTTCCTCATTTTCCTGAGGAAAGTCACCCTAAAATGCTCCTTATCTTGGTATTTCTCTCCATCCTGGCACGTCCCCTTTATCCCTTGATTAGGGTGTCGTCATGATAAAGATTTTTTGCCTTATATTGGTAAAAAATCCCTCTAAAGATGCTTAAAAAATATGCAAATCAAAATGTTGGATGGGACATGAAGTGGTTCCTGAGCTGATGCCAATTTACGGTCCACAAGAAGCTGTAGAAAACATCATTGGTGGGACACAGGTTGTTAGAAAATGGGGTGTGAAACGGGCTTGAAAATTGACCGTGCCCCTTCATTCTTGGTGATCCCTGTGGCGGGTCCGGCAGTGACGGATGAGATTCACTCTCTGGGAAAACCTCTTCTCACACTGGGAGCAGCTATAGGGTCGTTCACCCGTATGGACCCGTTGATGGATCCGCATGTTGGAGCGTTGCCTGAAGCTCTTCTGGCACTGGGGACACGTGTAGGGTCTCTCTCCCGTGTGGATGCGATGATGTTTGACGAGTGTAGAGTTCCTGGCAAAGCTCTTCCCACAGTCAGGACACGTGTAGGGACGTTCTCCCGTGTGGATCCGGAGGTGTCGGATGAGGGCAGAGCTGTCCTTGAAGCTCTTCCCACACTGGGGACACCCGTAGGGTCTTTGCCTCATATGGACATATTGGTGGTGATTCAACTGATCACTAGTGCTGAAGCTCTTCCCACACTGAGTGCACTTGTAGGGCTTCTTGGCCATGTGGATCTGGCAGTGCTGGATTAAACAGGATCTGGAGAAAAAGCCCTTCCCACACTTCAGACACCTGTAGGGTCCCTCTCCCGTGTGGAAGCGATGATGTTTGACAAGTGTGGAGACCCTGGCAAAGCTCTGCCTGCAGTCAGGACACGTGTAGGGATGTTGACCTGTGTGGACTTGCAGGTGACGGACAAGGGCTGAGCTCTACACAAGTCTCCACTCACACAGTGAACACCAGAAGGGTTTTTCTCCAGTGTGGACACACTGGTGACGAATCAACCTGCCATTACTGACGAAGCTCTTCCCACACTCAGTGCACTTGTAGGGCTTCTCACCCATGAGGATCCAGCGGTGCTGGATTAACTTGCAATTCTCAGGAAAACCCTTCCAACACTCCAGACACCTGTAGGGTCTCTCGCCCGTGTGGATTCGCTGGTGCCAGGTTAAATCTGAAGGAAAGGGAAAAATTTTACCTCAGTGGTGGCAGTCATGGGACATGGCACCAGGGTGAGGGCATCACTGTGGGAGCAGACACGAGGCAGCTTCAACAGGGCCACACCTATAGGGCCACACGCCCCTACAGATGTTCCAATGGCCGAGATGGGCTGGGTGGATCCTGACCCTTTCCCATGTTCCTCGCCAATGACAAGTTCTTCTCCTACATGGATTCAGTGATGTTTCACCAAGGTCGAGCTGTCACCAAAACTCTCCCACCCACAGGACCCCCAGAGGGGTTTTCACACAGATGGATCCTCCAATTAGTCAATACACCTCAGTTTTAGTTGAAGGATTTTGGCCCAGGTGGATCCACTGATGGGTCAGTAAAGTCAAAGAGCTGCCAAACCTTTCCCACACTCCTCGTGGCTGGGGGTACCCCCACTGTTGTTGTTCCCAAACCCACCCCTGTGGGAAACACCCCTCTACTCTGTGTCCTGGGTTTGGTTTCTGCTGCAGGGAGATTGGTGGATGGAGGGTCCCCCTAGTCTGTAAAAGGAGGCATTGTGAGGTGACAGTTTAGGGTTGGAATTTTTTGAGAGAGAGACAGCAGCCCAGAGCCCTCCCCCGCTGCAACCCCCCAAAACACACCTGTAAGGGGGTCACCCCTGTACTCTCTGTTCTGCGTTTGGGAGACTGGTGGTGTTGTCACATCAAACCTGCTCTGGAAGGAAATGGGGTGCAAGGTGAAACAGGGGGGCTACCCATGGAGTTGGACACCTGCCCCCAGCCTTGACTGGGCTCTAGGGGCTACACTGGCACCCCAAAACAGAGGGGTAGGGGGCACTGGGTGGGACAAGGAGTCTTGTGGGGATACTGGGGCTTTCATCCACCACTGGGATGAGTTCAGGTCCTCCCATTGCACCTGCCCTTCATGAGATGATTTGAGAGTCCTCCCATTGCAATCCCCCCACCACCACTGGAGTGATTTCGGGGTCCCCCTGTGGGAAAAAGAGAACCTGTAGATGTACAGGTGAAGTGGGCACTGGGCATCTCCCCCACCTTTTCTCCTCATTAATAAACATCATTGGTCTGCTGAGAACCAATCAATACACCAAGTCCCACCCCATCAATAGGTGTTAAGGGAGTCTGTGAATCCTTTGTTTGGGGTCAGATGAGCATTTACCCTGGAACCCCCCCTGAACCAGGTGATCCACTCCACCACCCCCAGGCAGGGACACCTCTTTGGGTGAGATATCGTGACTTTCAGCTTTTGGGGAGGGGTGAGAGCATCCCCGGGTGCTTTGTAGCATCATTGCTGCAATAGTAACTTCTATAGTAGTCAGTGCATTTCCCAAGGGCCACCTCTGGCCCCAGAACTGGACCCACTTCTCCAGGGAGGGTCTCACCAGAGCAGAGTTTTTAACTCACGACTTCCTCTTTGCCACCTTGAGAAGCCGTCTCAGGGCAGCCCTCACTGGAGAACAGTGGGACAGACAAAGGGTGTTGAGTGGCCGTGCACATAACCACACATCATCCTCTGCTCAGAAACCCTTGATCAACACTTGGGATGTCAGACGCCCCCACCCCCTGGGAGAGGCTTGTTGGGTACCGAGGGGCTGTGGGCTGAAATCCCAGAATCCTGCTGCTTGGAAAAGATCTTGAAGATCTCAAGCCCAGCCATAACTCAACTCTACCAAGTCTAGGGCTTAAACCATGTCCTTCAGCACCACCTACAGGGCTTTGAAACACCTCCAGGGATGGTGACTCAAGCAGCCCCGGGCAGCCTATGCCAGTGTTTCATGATCCTTTCTTTCAGGGAAGAAGTTTCTCCTTATCTCCGATCTAAACCTCCCCTTGGCAACTTGAGCCCATTTGCTCTTGTCCTGTTGTTTGTTCCTTGGGAGAAGAGACCAACACGCCCCGCCCCCTCACTCGAACCTCTTCTCAGGCAGTTGCAGAGAGGGAGGTCTCACCCCCTCGGCCTCCTTTTCTCCAGGCTGAACACCCCCAGCTCCCTCAGCTGCTCCTCAGAAACTCGCCACACCCTTCCCCAGCTTTGCTCCCCTTAAGTCCCATGACTTCAATGGCAGGGTCCCCACCTACCCCACATCCCTCTCATAGGCTCACAGAATCACTGAGGTTGCAGGAGAACTCTGAGATCACCAAGTCCAACCGTCAATCCAACCCCCCCATGCCACTAAACCATGTCTCCAGGTGCCACATTTTTTTGAACACCTCCAGGGCTGGTGACTCCACCACTGCCCTGTGCAGCCTGTGTCACACGGGGCCCTTCACATCTGGATCCACTTCACACACCACTCCCCCCTCCTCCCCCCTCCACGGCTTTTTCCCTTCACGTGACAGCCCCTCATCTCACCCACTCATCCCTGGTATGATTTGGGGGTTCCCCCTATCAGCTCCTCCACCCCTGGGATTAGTTGTGGTCCACAGGTATGATTTGGGGATCCCCAATCGCATCCCCCTACCCTGGGATGTGATTGGATCCCTTGGGATGAGTAGGTGGGTCCCCAGTCACAGCCTCCCCACCCTCGGGATCAGTTGGGGTCCCCCCTCCTACCCACTGCCCTGCCAGCGAACTTGGGGTGCTCCCACCCAGTGGGGGAATATTGGGATACCGGCCACCATGACCCGCCACCCCCGGTACCTGCACTGGGGGCACAGCCCAGCCCGGGGGGGCGATGCTCTCTCGGTCACGAGTCGGGGGGTCCCGGCTGCGGAGCGAAACCTCCCGGGAGCTGCTGCGCGATCAGGGGAAGGGGCGAAAGAAAGCGGCGGGTGGGACAGGGTGTTGGGAGTGGATGATCGTTCAAGTCCCACTCTGGGATTCCAGGCACGGAGTGGATGTTTGGGGATGTGTCAAACATCCCCAGAAGTCTCCAAGGGGGATGTGGTGTCCAAAGGAAAGGGTTAAGAGTCACCAAGTTCATTCCATTCATTCCAGGTTTGCAAAGGTGAATGGGAGGTGGAGGTGGGGACAGACTTCCCGACCCCACCTGAAGGCAAAGCCCGAGGGATACAGGAGATAAGGGGATGTGAAATCGCTGCTTTCAGTTGTAAAGTCAGGAGGACAATGACCAACTGGGCACCACAGGGGAATTTCTTTTTGGTCGTTCATTTGCATCTCAGCTCTGGGTCACTTCTCCAAAGGGGGGTGGGCTTTGGGAACCATCCCCTGGGGAGACCTGCCACGGGTCAGCTCTGGTGGCTGCTGGGCCCAAGTGACTGTATTCATGAGCAATACTAAGAATAAAGAAGCCACAACACAGATCTGTGGGTGGGAGGGGGGCAATCTGACTCCCTCCTTCCAATCTGAGATTCCTCTTCTGGACCAAATCGGCCAGAGCACACAACCTTGGAGGCTGATGCCTGAAGGGGCTCCAGGAAAGCTGGGGCAGGACTTTTGACAGGGGCAGGGAGTGATGGGATGAAGGGTGATGAATTCAAACTGGAAGAGGGGAGATTGAGATGCTATGTTGGGAAGAAATTCTTTCCTATGAGGGTGTTGAGACCCTGACCTTGGTTGCCCTGAGAAGCTGTGACTGCCCCATCCTTGAAAGTGTTGAAGGCCAGGCTGGATGGGGCCTGGTTCCCAAAGCCAGGAATGTCACTGCACCTGCTCCAAGAGTGGGGGGTTGTTGTTAGTAGGGGTCCCTCTAGCTTGTGGGGGTGAATTTTAGTCTGCTCATGGCTCATTAATATTCATACGGGGATTTCAATTACTCAGGGTGTTTTTCGCCAGGACTCAAGGCTGTCCCCAAGCCAAGCTGTGGGCAGTGCTCCTTTCCATCCCTTCCATCTGTCCTACAGGCCTGTCTCAAGGCCAGGCTGGTGACTCCTTGAAGAGTGATTTTTCTCTATTTGGAATCTGGTTTTGTCTCATTCTCACTATGTCACTCTTATCTGGGCTTTGTTCTTAATCTGTGTGTCCCTTAGGTTCTCTTTGATGGGATTTTTCCCAAATGTGATTTTTCCCCCAAAATTTTATTTATTTCAACGAATAATCGATATCAGTTGGAGTGGGACAGTGATGGGACGGAATTCTGGGGTTGGCCGGCTCAGGGCACCTGCCCTGGGCTTTGCTCCTCAGTCCCTGTGACACCCACGTTCCAGAGATGAGGACAACCCAACCCCAACGCCTCTGATCTCCTTTGTTCCCACAGAGTTGGACTCTGCAGCCCCCACAACTGCAGTTCCTCTGAAGAGAAAAGAATTATTTGCTCATTAATTCTGTCCCAGCAAACCCAGGACAAGGACCAGGCCGGGGCTGAGATGCAAAGGAAGGACCAAGAAGAACCTTCCCTGAGGAAGTGCCAGGTCGGTCATTGTCCTCCTGCCTTTCCATCTGAAAGCAGCGATTGCCCAGCCCCTTATCTCCAGGCTGGCGCGGGCTTTGTGCTGAGGTTGGTTCGGCGCCAGCGAGGTGGGATGTGTCCCCTCCCCCCGCCCATGACACCAGCCTGATGTCCCCCTCCCCATGACACAACCTTGATATACCCCATGACACACCTCGTTTCGAAAGGGTTTTATGACGGTTCGCACACACGCACACCCATGTACACCCATGTACAGTCACACATACACACACATACACACGAGAGCGTGAGCGTATCAAACCCCCTCCCCCAAAATTCTCCCCAGGCCCCGCCCCACCCCGCCGCTTTATTTCGCCCCTTTCCCCGATTGCGCTGCAGCTCCCAGGAGGTTTCGCTCCGCAGCCGGGACCCCCCAACTCGTGACCGAGAGAGCATCGCCCCGCCGGGCTGGGCTGTGCCGTGCCGCCTGCTGCAGGTACCGGGGGTGGGGGGTGATGGGGGGTTATCCCAATACCCTCCCTCTGGGTGGAAGCACCCCAAGTTCCCGGGTTGGGCGGTGAGCACGAGGGGGGACCCCAAGTCATTGGGAGGGTGGGGAGGCTGTGACTGGGGACCCATCTACTCCCTGAGAGGAGATTGAAGCGAGGGGGAGTCGGTCTCTTCTCCCAAGGAACAAGCAACAGGACAAGAAGAAATGGGCTCAAGTTGCCGCAGGTGGAGGTTTAGATTGGAGATAAGGTGAAACTTCTTCCCTTCTGAAAGAAACACTGGCGCAGGCAGCCCGGGGAGATGGCTGAGGTGTTTCAAAACCCTGTAGGTGGTGCTGAAGGACATGGTTTAAGCGCTGGACTTTACGGTAGAGTTGGGTTATGGCTGGACTCGATGATCTTCAAGGTCTTTTCCAAGCAGCAGGATTCTGGGATTTCAGCCCACAGCCCCTCGGTACCCAACAAGCCTCTCCCAGGGGGCGACGGGGGCGTCTGGCGTCCCAAGTGTTGATCAAGGGTTTCTGAGCAGAGGATGATTGTGGTTATGTGCACGGCCACTCAACACCCTTTGTCCCCTGTCCTCCAGCTAGGGCTGCCCTGAGACAGCTTTGCAAGGTGGCAAAGAGGAAGTCGTGAGTTGTAAACTCTGCTCTGGTGAGACCCTCCCTGGAGAAGTGGGTCCAGTTCTGGGGCCAGAGGTGGCCCTTGGGAAATGCACTGACTACAAAAGCACTACTCATAGAAGTTACTATTGCAGCAATGATGCTGCAAAGCACCCGGGGATGCTCTCACCCCTCCCCAAAAGCTGAAAGTCACGATATCTCACCCAAAGAGGTGTCCCTGCCTGGGGGTGGTGGAGTGGATCACCTGGTTCAGGGGAGGTTCCAGGGTAAATGCTCATCTGACCCCAAACAAAGGATTCACAGACTCCCTTAACACCTATTGATGGGGTGGGACTTGGTGTATTGATTGGTTCTCAGCAGACCAATGATGTTTATTAATGAGGAGAAAAGGTGGGGGAGATGCCCAGTGCCCACTTCACCTGTACATCTACAGGTTCTCTTTTTCCCACAGGGGACCCTGAAATCACCCCAGTGGGGGTCATCATCTCATGAAGGGCAGGTGCAATGGGAGGACCCGAACTCATCCCAGGGGTGGATGAGAGCCCCAGCGCACCCCAAAGAGTCTTTATGCCTCCCAGTGCCCCTACCCCACTGTTTTTGGGGTGCCAGTGTAGCCCCTAAAGCCCAGTCAAGGCTGGGGGCAGGTGTCCAACTCCATGGGTAACCCCCCTGTTTCACCTTGCACCCCTATTCCTCCCAGAGCAGGTTTGATGTGACACCACCACCAGTCTCCCAAATGCAGAACAGAGAGTAGAGGGGTGACCCCCACACAGGTGGGTTTTGGGGGATGCAGGGGGGGAGGGCTCTGGGCTGGTGTCCCTCTCCAAAACAATGGCAACCCTAAACTGTCACCCCTCAATGTCTCCTTTTACAGAATCGAGGGGACCCTCCCATCCACCAATCTCCTTGCAGCAGAAACCAAGCCCAGGACACAGAGTAGAGGGGTGTTCCCCACAAGGGGTGGGTTTGGGAACAAACAACAGTGGGGGTACCCCCAGCCACGAGGAGTGCGGGAAAGGTTGGGCAGCACTTTGGCTTTACTGACCCATCAGTGGATCCACCCAGGCCACAACCCTGGAAGTGCCCCGAGGGCGGCCACAAATTGAGCCAAAATTGAGCTTTATTGACTAATTGGAGGATCTATCTGGGTGAAAACCCCTCTGGGTTCCCTGAGGGTGGGAGAGCTTTTGGTCACAGCTTGACCTTGGTGAAACATCATTGAATCTACCCAGGAGAAGAACTTGTCGGTGGCGTAGAACGTGGGAAAGGGTCAGGATCCGCCCACCCCATCTTCGCCATCAGAACGTCCATAGGAGCGAGTGGTCCTATAGGTGTGGCCCTGTTGGAGCCACCTCGTGTCTGGTCCCACGGTGACGCCATCATCCCAGTGCCATGTCCCACAACTGCCACCACTGCAGAAAAAGTTTTCCCTTTCCTTCAAGTTTAACCAGGCACCAGCGAACCCACACGGATGAGAAGCCCTACAAGTGCACTGAGTGTGGGAAGAGCTTCATCAGTAATGACGTGTTGATTTGTCACCAACGTGTCCACACTGGGGAAAAAACCTTCAAGTGTCCCCAGTGTGAGCAGAGCTTCACGGACACCTCGGCCCTCGTCTATCACTTCCGTTTCCACACGGTGAACGTCCCTATAAGTGTCCTGCCTGTGGGAAGAGCTTTGCCAGGATCTCCACACTTGTCAACCATCATCGTGTCCACACGGGCGAGAGACCCTACAGGTGTCTGGAGTGTGGGAAGGGCTTTGCTAACAGTTCCAACTTCAAAAGGCACTGCCGGATCCACACAGGTGAGAAGCCCTACAAGTGCACTGAGTGTGGGAAGAGCTTCAGCACTAGTGATCAGTTGAGTCACCACCAATATGTCCATACGAGGCAAAGACCCTACGGGTGTCCCCAGTGTGAGAGGAGCTTCGTAAGCAGCTCGGCCCTCATCCATCACCTCCGGATCCACACGGGTGAACGTCCCTACACGTGTCCTGACTGTGGGAAGAGCTTTGCCAGAACTCTACACTCATTCAACATCGTCGCATCCACACGGGAGAGAGACCCTACGCGTGTCCTCAGTGCCAGAAGAGCTTCAGGCAACGCTCCCACTTGCGGAGCCATCAACGCCGCCATACGGGTGAATGACCCTATAGCTGCTCCCAGTGCGAGAAGAGGTTTTCCAGGAAAGCGGATCTCGTCCATCATGGTCAGATCCACCTCAGAGATCAACAAGAATGAGGGGCACAATCAAGGTCACCCCATTTTCCAAGCTCTGTCCCACCAATGATGTTTTCTCCACCTTCTTGTGGACCATGGAATGGCTTTTAGCTCACGAACCACTTCATGTCCCATCCAACATTTTGATTTGCATATTTTTTAAGCATCTTTAGAGGGATTTTTTACCAATATAAGGCCAAAAAGTCTTTATCATGATGACAGCCTAATCAAGGGATAAAGGGGACGTGCCAGGATGGGGAGAAATACCAAGATATGGAGCATTTTAAGGTGACTTTCCTCAGGAAAATGAGGAAACAAAGTGGGATTGGGTCATTCTGAGTTGAAAAAGGCCTTTTTCCTCTAGGATGCTGTTTTGGGGAGATTTAGACCTCAAAATCAGTCTCTGCTCTTCAATGTCTGACTGTGGTGGCTGGAAAACTGGGCAGCAGGGTCAGAATAAGCTGAGATTTGGTACCATTTGGGGTTATTTTTATTAATAAAATACACAATAAAATGATATGAAGGGGTGACGGATTGATCCCTTGAGGTTCACCCCATGAGGTTCAGAGTGGAGGCCCCCTTGCCTTGGAAGCTCCTTCTCAGAGGGTCTGGGTGTGGCTGGAGCCCCCTCTTAGTTCCAGACTTGATCAATGGTTCCTTCTGTGGCTGGAGTTTATTCCTGCCCTCCTGCTTTCCTGAATTCCTGCTTTCCTGCCTCTTCTCGTGGCCCGTTCACCAAGGAGCTGCTTGAAAAGAGCCGAAGAAACGGAGAGGGGAGCTGGAGCACACTAAAGAAAGCTAAAAGAGCTGGAATCACTGCTCGCTCCCCAAACCCTCCATCATCAAGCGCTCTCAAGGCAGCCACTGCAGCTCCTGCCGGTTGTAGCTGTTTGCCACAGCCGCTCGGCAGAGGCGCGTGACACCGCCGCAGCCACAGCTGCAGCCAACGTCGCAGCTGCTCTGCCAAAGCCGCGCTCCCAAGGCAGTTGCCACGTGCCACCACCAGCACATGCCGTAGCTGCCTGCGCCTTAGTTCCAGCTTGTAGCTGCTCGTCGCCGTGTCCCACTGCAGCTCAAGACACTCATCGCCGCTGCGCTCCCGAAGCCGCTCATCCGAAGCTGCCTGCCAAAGCCGCAGCCTTGAAGCCACAGCAGCTGCTACTGCCAAACCTGTCAGTGCTTCTGAGCCAGATACTGTAAGAGAGACCCACTGACCGAGAAATCTTTCTCTTTCTTTGCGTTCTTTTCCCTGGGCAAAAGTAATCAGCCACATTCACACACGCTCCTCGTCTGCCCTATAGGGGGAACTCACCGGGCACTCTATCCCCAACTATAATAGTGTTTCTTTCTCTTTACCTATCGCATATCGCGATACACCCCAAGTTTTGTCTCCTTGTCCGTTCCCCACACTCCTGTAACCACATTTGCACATCCAGCTCCCCCCCACACACACTCCTTTTAAAGCTGTTACAGTAAAGTGGTATTTTAAGCACATAGTCTCTGTGTTTGTGCTGGTGCGTGGGCATCTGGGCGGAGCTTGTGTTCTAGAGAAATACGTGGTCTAGCCAGCTGGTCCCAAGCTAGGGAGGGACCCACTGGGAGATTAAAACCAGCCAACTGGGCGCTATTCCTCCTCTAGTTGAGGAGAAGAGAGGGGGCGATCCGTGATTTGACTCGAGTTTTCATGCCAGGGTCGAACTCGGACCACAACACCAGCACACAAACAGTGGGGCAGGCAGGTTGAGGGAGGGATGGAAGAGAAGGTGCCGTGGCCATGCCACACATGGAAGACATTCCCTGTGCCCCCCACATTATTTCAACATGTTCCCACCACCGCCAATGCCACGTGATGGAGAAACCAGACATTCCCCTGCCTGTTGTGTGGCATCTGGACCACCAATATCCCATGGATGAGGTGGCATCTGTTGACATTCAAACAGAACACCATGTACAGCAGCTACTGAAGGTACCAGGAGTAGATACGGAATGGGCTGAGATGTTTAATGTCCACCTTGTCTCTGCCTTCTCCAGGAATGTCTTCCAGACTTGTGTGCCTTGAGGGAGGACCCAAGGAGAAGAACCATCAAGGGATGTGTCTGAGGTGAAGAATAATCAGGGGATGGTCTTTCTGATGTCAAGGTATTGCCAGGTGGCTGACACAGTGATGCCATTCTGAGCCATGTCTAAAGACCATGGAGATTGGGAGATCTTCCTGGAGAGCAGAACAGAGCCAGCCTGCATCCCACTGCTGGATCCTCTGGATGCCAGGCCACTTTGCCCCCAGTACATCCCCCAGTGTCCTCAGAGCACCCCAGTGTTCCCAGTGCCCTACATGATCTTATGGGGCGTTATGTGATGGCCAGAGGTGTCCCAGGTCCTCCTGTCCCTTCAGTGTCAGCTTGTGCCCCCCTATCACCACCTGCCCAAATCTCTCCACAACCACTGAGCTCTGCCTTCACCGCTCATGCCACATGTGGTGTCACCTCCCCTCCCTTTGCACCAGCTCATGTGTGATGTCACATGGTGTGGCCAGCCCCTCCTCTGGCCAGTCTTAGCAGGGGGGAGGTAGGACAGATCCCACCGTCCCCAAGACATCATGGTGATACCCTGGTTACTCCATGGTGACCCCTGGGCCATCCCTGGTGACACCCCAGGACTGCCAAAAGACACCCCCCAGGTGACACGGGGACACCCTGGCTGTGGCAGTGACCTCCTGAGAGATCCCACCTGGTGATACCTCTGGTGACTCCCCTGCTGCCCCCAGCTGTGGCGGAGACACAACTGACACACCATGATGGACACAAGCATCAGCATCAGCCCTTTATTCAGGGTTACACAGCATTCTTATACTTTTCTCTCCTGTCCACACGCCTTATGCTTCCTTCCCATTGGTTAACAGCTTCTGTTCACGTGTTCTATCTTATTTTATGATAGGCTGCAAGTTTCTTACATTTTCTTACAAGAATGTCAACACACATCCGTATCTCCCATCCCTTCTTTTCCCACAAACTTGTTTATCTCTAACCATCAAGGGCACAGCTGTAGTTTGTCGAGATCAAGGCCACCCCAGGCCCATAGCTGATTGCCCACACCCAGCCCCATCTGAGACCCCACAGACCAGCCCCACCTGGGTCCAGCAAATCCTGCCCTGTTCCTTCCAGCCCCGGACACCTGGGTCCCTTCCCAGAGAGAAAGACACAGGTGCCACCAGCCCTGTGGGATCCTAACTGGTCGTGATCATCCTCTGTCCCTCTTTGATGGGTGATGGAGGAGGTGGGGCCACCAAGAGGGCATGGAGGGAAGGGGGAAGTGGATGGATGCACAAAGGGAGGGAGGGAGGAAGATAGGAAGGGAGTGAGAGAGAGAGATGGATGGATGGAGGGACGGTGGGAGTGATGGATGGAAGGAGGGAAGGAGGGAGGAAGAGAGCAATGGATGGATGGATGGATGGATGGATGGCTCAAGGGGCATCTGGCTAGATGGACAGATGGGGGAGGGCTGTAGGGCTGGAGCAGATGGTAGGTGACCAGAGGGCAGGTTTGTGTTGGGCTCTCCACCATCCCCACGCCCCCCATCCCCTCCCCCAGCACCATCATTTCCTCCCCTCCTCTCCCTCCTGCTCGTCCCCTGCTGTCTCCCCCTCCTCCCTCCCACCTCTCCCCCCCTGCTGAGCCGTGGTCCTTCGGGACCCCCCCCAGTGGCCGAGCCCTCCAGGAGCCAGGGAAGGAGGGACCCCCCGGGGTGGCCACGCAGCCCCCGCCCAGCACAGGCGTAGAGCAGGGGGTTCACTGCGCTGCTCAGGAAGGCCAAGGCGGTGGCTGGTGGCTGGGTGGCTTTGGCGACCACCTCCAAGGTCCCCCCACCCCCTCATAGGATCACTGCCACCTCCAACAAGCTGGCCAGGTGGTACAGCCCCCAGGCCACCGCAAAGGCCACCACCACAGCAGCCACCAGCCAGAAGGTCCAGCCTTGCCTGGCCAGGTGGGTCCAGCATAACCAATGGAGCAGGAGTCTGTAGCCAATGGCCAGAGTGGTCAAGGGCAGAGCCAAGCCCAAGATGGTTTCCAGCAGGTTCTAGGCCACCAGCCAAGGGGGGTTGTGGTGCACCTGTCTGCAGTGCCCGTCTGCCACCTGCCAAAAGGCAATGGACAGGCTGGTCAAGGTCAAAGCCACCACCCATGTCACTGCTGCTTGCGACCCCAGTTGCCTGGTGCTGTCCCCCATTGTCCCAACTGCCAGCACCAGCCTGGAGACCACCAGGATATTTCCAGGACCCACAAAGGTACTGGTGGGGCTTTGGTATAGCAGCTGTAGAGACTGAGGACAATGAACAGCTGCATACTTTGCCTGCCTTTCAGATGTGACCCCTCTCTAGTGGGGTTGCTGAAGATTGAAGACCACAACAGGTGCAATTGTCACTTCAAGGGTGCATAGACGACAATATTACACCACAGAGACTCTTGTGATTCGCACTCATAAGCTGATCCCGCAATTAGAGAGCCAAGGAGTGATCAGCAGGACTCACTCACCCTTCAACAGTCCCATCTGGCCAGTGTGGAAGCCTGATGGTGAGTGTAGGCTGACAGTGGGACCATCATGTCCTGAATGAGGTTACACCACACGCTACCGTGCTGCTGTGCTGGACATGACTAGAACTTCAGTATGAGCTGGAGTCAAAAGCAGCCAGGTGGTGCCACTCTTGACATTGCTCATGCCTTTTTCTCTATTCCTCTAGCACCAGAGTGGCAGGCCACAGTTTGCTTTCACCTGGAGGGGAGTCCAATACACCTGGAATCGACTGCCTGACTTGTCCACTGAAAAGGAGATCCTGCAGCATATGGAAGGAGTTAGAGCCCCTTCAGAATGTGATCAGCACTGAAGCACAGCTCCTCCTGGCACACAGATGACCAGTACTGAACTTCATGTTCCAGAGTAACCTTTCTCCTGTCCATCATGCCATGATGTGACTTGGAAGTAAATGGACTGCTTTGGTTACCCAGCGAGCTCGAATAGGAAGGCTAATCATCCAGGTATCATAGAAGAATATTACAGACTGGCCAGAAGGCACACACTTTGGAATGCCACCACAAGAAGTGGTGAGGACGGGCTAAGAAGCTCCACCATCTACCAGAGACTGAGAAACAATTTGCTCTTTTCACTGATGGCTTCCTGTCATCTTGTAGGGAACTGCCAGAAGTGGAAAGACTGCCGTGTGGAGTCCTACATGACTGGTGGCACAGGCAGCTGAAGGAGAAGGTGAATTGAGTCAATTGCAGAGGTAAAAGCCATCCAGCTGGCTTTGGACATTGCTGAGGCGAGGAGGGGTGGCCGAGACTCTATCTCTACACTGACTCGTGGGTGGCAGCAAATGCCTTGTGGGGTTGGCTTAAAGCAGTGGCAGCAGAACAACTGGCAGCGAAAAGGTCACCTGTTTGGGTGGCCGGAGGTGTGGAAAGACATTGCAGCTCGGATAGAGAAACTGGTTGTAAAAAGTGCGTCATGTAGATGCACAACGGACCTCTGAGTCGAGCCACTGAGGAACATCGACCAACCAACTGAGCAGGTGAGACTGCTCAAGTGTTCCAAATAGACTGGGACTGGGAACAAAAGGGTGAACTCTTTTGGCTCGATGGGCCCATGACACTTCAGGTCATCAGGGCAGAGATGCAACATACAGATGGGCTCGTGACCAAGGGGTGGACTTAACCATGGACGCTATTGCGCAGGTGATCCACGCTGTGAAACGTGCCCTGCAATGAAGCAGGCAAATGGTGGGAACCTTTGCTGGTATGAGGGGGAGGTGGTCAAAGTACAGGTATGGGGGAGGCCTGGCAAGTTGATTACATCACACTGCCTCAGACCCGCCAGGGTAAGCACTATGTGCTCCCAATGGTGGAAACAAGTACAGGATGGTTTGAAACATATCCTGTGCCTCATGCCACAGCCCAGAACACCGTCCTGGGCCTTGAGAAGCAGGTCTTGTGGCGACATGGTACCCCAGAGACAAAATTGAGTCGGACAATGGGACTTCTTTCAAAACAGTCTTGTGACTGACTGGGCCAAAGAACATGGTCCTGAATGGATCTACCATATCCCATACCATGCTCCAGCCTCGGGGAAGATTGAAAGGTATGCTGGTCTGTTGAAAGCTACTCTGAAGGCAATGGGAGGTGGAACCTTTAAGAATTGGACAAACATTTAGCAAAGGCCACTTGGCTAGTTAATACCAGGGGATCCATCAGTAGAGCTGGTCCTGCTCAGTCAGAACTTTTGCAAACAGGGGATGGGGATAAAGTCCCAGTGGTATGTGAAAGAAACCTGTTGGGTAAGTGTTTGGGTTTATCCTGCTTCAGGCAAAGGTAAACCTGTCCAGGGTGTTGCTTTTGCTGAGAGACCTGGGCATACCTGGTGTGTGTGATGGAGGATGGTGAAGTACAATATGTACCTCAAGGTAATCTGACTCTGGGGGAGAATCCTTAATTTGACAGTTGGTAAAATACAGAGCCTATATGTAATATGTGGTCTGGAATAAGGGGTGGAATGTCCTGGTTTGAGCCAGGATGAAAGCTCATTTTCCTTTTACTGAAGTTTTCCTTCAGTAAGCTCTCTTGTAACTAGGCAGCAAGTGTTCCAGCTACTGGACTGATAACACTGGTATGTTTATGTTTCTGCTGAGGACGTGAAGGTCAGTTCATTCTAACCAGTGAATCTGCCGCTACAGAGGCTACTGAGAGCAGGAGAGTCTTATCTATGACCCACCCATGGTGGCCTGGAATAGACAGACAGTAAAATTGACCCAAGTATTCCATTCCGTGAAGGTCAGAAATCATAGACAACTTCCTTCCGCTTCTTCTTCCCCTCTCTTCTACCCATGGCCAGCATCCTGGAGGACTCCATCCATCCATCACCGTTGACCCCAGGCTCATGAATTCCTGACCCTCACCACTCTCACCCTCAGCTCCTGTCCTGCTCTGCTGTTATCTCCAGCAGTGCACTTGGGACTTTTTGGGACTACTCACACCTCAGGAGTATGTCGGGGAAGTTAACTGGTGGGGGGGGGAGGCAAGAGGCTCTTTGCACGTTCCTGAACATACTTTATGTAATTGTACATATTTTCTATTATTATTAGTGTTAATTAAAGCTTTCAGGTTTAGTTTTCAATCCAGAAGATCTCTCTCCTTCATTCTCGCTCTCCTTTCCTACATGGGTGAGAGGGGAAGGTAACCGAGTGCATTCCTTGTCACTGCTTTAATTACCAATCCTGAGTCAAACCGTGACAGAAAGCAGCTCTATCGACTGTGTGTGGATTGGCTTCTTGCCCACCTAGTGACAGACCCACTCTTGGGACAACAAACCCCAATTTGGTTTCTGTTGGGGAGATGGGTAGATGAAGGCGTGTCAACTGAAGTCGTAAAAGAAGCCAGTGAGTGTCAGCATAGGGGTGGGGTTATTTTATGGGGACAGCAGCCACCTAGCTGCCCCCCTAAAACCCACCTGTGTGGGGGTCACCCCTCTACTCTCTGTCGTGTATTGCAGAGCCCAGTGTGGGGGTCACATCAAAGGTGTTCTGGGAGAAAACAGGGTACAGGGTAAAACGGGGGGGTTACCCGTGGAGTTGGACACCCCCCTATCATCCTTAACTGGGCTTTATGGGCTACACTGGCACCCAAAAACAGCAGGGTAGGCGGGCACTGGGTGGGACAGGGCTGAAAGAACCACATGCTTGTCGACCCCACCACCTGCAGACCAGGAGCTGAGGCTGGAGGCTGGTAGAGATGGACAACACTCTGAAAAAGACCTCACTGGAGCAAAGGGTGGTGATATCTTTCCTATCTTCTTATCTGTCTTTCCATCTTCCCTTTCTTTCCTATTCTCCTTTCTTCTAGGAGTTAAAGGGTTACACCTTCCATGCCCTTTCCCTGTTTCAATCATTCACTGGTTACAGGAGTAGTCATTGTGAGTCAGCAACTTCTCCATTCCCCACCATTAACATCGAAGTCCTGAGCTCTTCATTAAGCATTTGTTGTGGTTCCTCTGTGGCTTCTTTTTCCACCCTGCACTCCTGGCCGAGTGGGTACTTTTGGGGTATAAAAAAAGATTCACCTCCTCAAATCCCACCGAGTGGGGTGGGACACCATCACTTGTAGCTTCATTGAACAGACCGATCCTCACCTCCCTACAACCTCCTCTCAGGCAGTTGCAGAGAGCCAGAAGGTCTCCCCTCAGCCTCCTTTTCTCCAGGCTGGACACCTCCAGCTCCCTCAGCTGCTCCTCATAAGACTTGTTCTCCAAACCCTTCCCCACCTCTGTTGCTCTTCTCTGCCCATGCTCCAGTAGCTCCATGTCTTCTCTGCAGTGAGGGGCCCAGAACTGGTCCCAATGCTCAAGGTGAGGCCTCACCAGTGCCCAGTAGAGGGGCAGGGTCACCTCCCTGGTCCTGCTGGTCACACTATTCCTGATACAGGCCAGGAGGCTGTTGGCCTTCTTGGCCACCTGGGCACACTCTGGCTCATGTTCAGCCACTGTCAATCAGCACCCCCAGGTCCCTCTCTGCTGGGCAGCTCTCCAGCCACTCCTCCCCAAGCCTGGAGTGCTGCTGAGGGTTGTTGTGGCCAACGGGCAGGACCCCACATTTGGCCTTATTGAACCTCATGCCATTGGCCATGGCCCATGGATCCAGCCTGTCCAGATCCCTCTGCAGAGCCTCCCTGCCCTCAAGCAGATCGAGACTGCCACCCAGCTTAGTGTCACCTGCAAATTCCTAAGGGAATTGGCCTCTATCCCATCATCTGGATCATTGACAAAGATGTTAAACAGGAGCAGCCCCAGCACTGAGCCCTGGGGAGCACCACTCCTGACTGGCCACCAACTGGATTGAACTCCACTGACCACAAGTCTTTGGGCCAGGCCATCCAGGCAGTTTCTAACCCAGTGAAGCGTGTGTCCATCCAAGCCATGAGCAGCCAGCTTCCCTAGGAGACTGTTGTGGGCAACGGTGTCAAATGCCTGACTAAAAGTCAAGGTAGACAACCTCCACAGCCCTTCCCGTCATCCAGTAAGCAGGTCACCTTGTTGTAAAAAGAGATCAGGTTTGTCAGACAGAACCTTGAAGGCCTGTGTGGAACCCAGGAGCAAACTGGCAGGTTTGGTGGGGTCAAATGGGTGGTGTGGTCATCCAGTGGGAGATCTGGGGGCAACTGGGCGGTCTGCGTGATGGAGGGAAAAGAGCTGATGGGGTTTAAAGAGGAGGAGGAGGAGGAGACCCCAGAGAGGAGGGGAAAGGATAAGATGTGGTGGGATGGCTGAGGAGGGGAGGGGTGTGAAGAGGGGGATGGAGAGAGGAAGAGTGGGAGGGATGAATGGAGAGATGGCAGGGGGAAGGATGAAGGAGAGAAGGAGAGATGGGGGGAGGAAGGAAAGGGTGGAGGTAGAAAGGGATGGAGGTAGAAAAGGGAGGGAGGGAGGGAGGGAAGGAAGGATGTATTGATGAAGGGATAGAAAGAGGGAGACCTGCACCATCTCTGCAGGATTCTGTGTCCCACTCTCCCTGCAGCCCCTACCATCTCCACCACTATGTCCTCACCCCCCACCAACTCTTCATCTGCCCTCACCCCCCGACATGGCACTAGGACTGACCCTGCAGGGGCTGGCAGTGGCCTGTGGGGCTGCCAGGCAACACCATGGTCCTCTGGAGCTGTGTCCTCATGCCGGCCTAGCCTCCCTGTCCTCCTTTTTTTCCAGTTGGCCTTGGCTGACATCGTCACCCTTCTGACCGCCCCCCATCTACCCGCTGAGCCATGGTCCTTTGGGATCCCCCACCAGTGGCCGAGCCCTTCTGCGGAAGGAGGGACCCCCGGGGCAGCCACGCAGCCCCTGCCCAGCACAGGCTAGAGCAGGGTGTTCACTGCACTGCTCAGAGAGGCCCCTTGAGCCATCTGCCCGTTCGTCCATCCCCTCTGTTCATCCATCTCTCTGTTTGTCCATCCCTCTGTTGATCCATCCATCCATCCATCCATCCATCCATCCATCCATCCATCCATCCATCCATCCATCCACTCCCCCCTTCCCTACATGCCCTCGTGGTGGCCCCACCTGCTCCATCACCCATCAAAGAGGGACAGAGGACAAACACAATCACTTAGGATCCCACAGGGCTGGTGGCACCCGTATCATTCCCTCTGGGAAGGGACCCAGGTGTCCAGGGCTGGAAGGGACAGGGCAGGATTTCCTGGACCCACAGGGGGCTGGTCCTGGGGAAACACTGGGGGTCTCAGATAGGGCTGGGGGCAGCAGGGGTGTCACAAGGTGGGATTTCTTAGGAAGTCACTGCCACAGCCAGGGTGTCCCCATGTCACTTGGAGGTGTCTTGAGGCAGTCCTGGGATGTCACCAGGGATGGCCCAGGGGTCACCATGGAGTTATCAGGGTGTCACCATGATATCCTGGGGATGGTGGGATCTGTCCCACCTCCCCTGATAAGACTGGCCAGAGGAGGGGCTGGCCACACCATGTGACATCACACATGAGCTGGCACAAAGGGAAGGGAGGTGACCTCACATGTGACATCACTAGTGAAGGCAGAGCTCAGTGGTTGTGGGGGAAATTGGGGGGTGGGAGGTGATGAGGGGGGGGGGACACAGGGACACTGGAGGGACAGGAGGACCTGGGACACCTCTGGCCACCACAGAGCACCCCATAACCTCATGTAGGGCACTGGGAACACTGGGGTGCTCTGGGGACAGTGGGATACACACAGGGGGGACAGTGGCCTGGCTTCCAGAGGACCAGAGGTGTATCCAAGTGTGGGATCCAGAGGCAGGATCCAGAGATGGGGTCCTTCTGGACACATTCTCTGTCTCCCAAAGGGAGGTTGAGCAACCTCTGGTTCTCCAGCCCATCCTTTGGGCCCTTTGTGGAATCTGCCAGCAACGCTGGCTCTGTTCTGCTCTCCAGGAAGATCTCCTAATCTCCGTGGTCTTCAGACATGGCTCAGAATGTCCTCAGTGTGTCAGCCACCTGGCAACACCTTGACATCAGCAAGACCATCCCCTGAGTGTTCTTCTCCTCAGGTATATCCCTTGATGGTTCTTCTCCTTGGGTTCTACCTCAAGGCACACAAGTCTGGAAAACATTCCTGGAGAAGGCGGAGACAAGGTGGACATTAAACATCTCAGCCTATTCTGTATCTCTACTCCTGGTACCTTCAGTAGATGCCATTACGTGGTGTTCGGTTTGAGTGTAAACAGATGCCACCTCATCCATGGGATAGATGGCCCAGATGCCACAACAACAGGCAGGGGAATGTCTGGTTTCTCCATCAGGCAGCTGTGGGGGTTGTGGGAACATGTTGAAATAGTGTGGAGGGGACAGGGCATGTCTTCCATTTGTGGCATGGCATGGCACCTTCTCTTTCCATCCCTCCCTCCTGTCTGCCCCACCATTTGTGTCCTGGCCTTAAAATCAGGGACAACCCCAGAAGGATGCCCCCTGTGATGGGGGTGACCCCAAGTGAGAAGAAGAACCGGTGACAGGGGTGGCCCTCTGTAACCCACCACAATGAAGGAATCCCCATCTCCCATCATGCCATTGTTCAAAGATGGCTAAGACAGAAGATGTCCTGCCATGGGATCCAACCTTCCCTTTCCATGTCTGCACCCAAACTCCCACAATGCCATTGATCTGGCAAGACTCAAAAGGGCCATGTTGGCCATTTTCACCCTCTGCTGCCTCTTTTGTGCCCTCCACACTCACGGGGTGGGCTCAAGGCAGATGTTCTCCAGCTGTGACCTGACTGTGATCTGACCCAGGGCTTTCAGCCACCTTGGGATGATGTAGTGGCATCTGGGCCATCAATATCTCATGAATGAGTTGGCTTTCTGGGCCTCATCCCAGGGATGAGGAACCACTGACCAAGTCTGGGACTAAGAGGGGCTCCAGCCACACGCAGACCCTCTGAGAAGGAGCTTCCAAGGCAAGGAGGGGGGGGTACACTATGAACCTCGCAGGGTGGTGGATTGCAGCACCTCAGGGTAGCACACGGGGGAATTTTGGGGAGGGGGGTCCCAACCTCCAAACAGCACCTAAGGTTTCCCTACCATTTACACCCCAAGAACAACAAGGGATCGATCCGTCACCTCTTTATACCAAATTATTGAGAATTTTATTAATAAAAATAACCCCAAATTGTATCAAACCTCAGCTTATTCTGACCCCCCTGCCCAGTCTTCCAGCCACTACAGTCAGACATTGCAGAGGAGAGGCCGAATTTGGGGTCTAAATCTCCCCAAAACACAGCATCCTAGAGGAAAAAGGCCTTTTTCAACTCAGAATGACCCAATCCCACTTTGTTTCCTCATTTTCCTGAGGAAAGTCACCCTAAAATGCTCCATATCTTGGTATTTCTCCCCATCCTGGCACGTCCCCTTTATCCCTTGATTAGGGTGTCGTCATGATAAAGATTTTTGCCTTATATTGGTAAAAAATCCCTCTAAAGATGCTTAAAAAATATGCAAATCAAAATGTTGGATGGGACATGAAGTGGTTCCTGAGCTGATGCCAATTTACGGTCCACAAGAAGCTGTAGAAAAACATCATTGGTGGGACACAGGTTGTTAGAAAATGGGGTGTGAAACGGGCTTGAAAATTGACCGTGCCCCTTCATTCTTGGTGATCCCTGTGGCGGGTCCGGCAGTGACGGATGAAGATTCACTCTCTGGGAAAACCTCTTCTCACACTGGGAGCAGCTATAGGGTCGTTCACCCGTATGGACCCGTTGATGGATCCGCATGTTGGAGCGTTGCCTGAAGCTCTTCTGGCACTGGGGACACGTGTAGGGTCTCTCTCCGCGTGTGGATGCGATGATGTTTGACGAGTGTAGAGTTCCTGGCAAAGCTCTTCCCACAGTCAGGACACGTGTAGGGACGTTCTCCCGTGTGGATCCGGAGGTGTCGGATGAGGGCAGAGCTGTCCTTGAAGCTCTTCCCACACTGGGGACACCCGTAGGGTCTTTGCCTCATATGGACATATTGGTGGTGATTCAACTGATCACTAGTGCTGAAGCTCTTCCCACACTGAGTGCACTTGTAGGGCTTCTTGGCCATGTGGATCTGGCAGTGCTGGATTAAACAGGATCTGGAGAAAAAGCCCTTCCCACACTTCAGACACCTGTAGGGTCCCTCTCCCGTGTGGAAGCGATGATGTTTGACAAGTGTGGAGACCCTGGCAAAGCTCTGCCTGCAGTCAGGACACGTGTAGGGATGTTGACCTGTGTGGACTTGCAGGTGACGGACAAGGGCTGAGCTCTACACAAGTCTCCACTCACACAGTGAACACCAGAAGGGTTTTTCTCCAGTGTGGACACACTGGTGACGAATCAACCTGCCATTACTGACGAAGCTCTTCCCACACTCAGTGCACTTGTAGGGCTTCTCACCCATGAGGATCCAGCGGTGCTGGATTAACTTGCAATTCTCAGGAAAACCCTTCCAACACTCCAGACACCTGTAGGGTCTCTCGCCCGTGTGGATTCGCTGGTGCCAGGTTAAATCTGAAGGAAAGGGAAAAATTTTACCTCAGTGGTGGCAGTCATGGGACATGGCACCAGGGTGAGGGCATCACTGTGGGAGCAGACACGAGGCAGCTTCAACAGGGCCACACCTATAGGGCCACACGCCCCTACAGATGTTCCAATGGCCGAGATGGGCTGGGTGGATCCTGACCCTTTCCCAATGTTCCTCGCCAATGACAAGTTCTTCTCCTACATGGATTCAGTGGTGTTTCACCAAGGTCGAGCTGTCACCAAAACTCTCCCACCCACAGGACCCCCAGAGGGGTTTTCACACAGATGGATCCTCCAATTAGTCAATACACCTCAGTTTTAGTTGAAGGATTTTGGCCCAGGTGGATCCACTGATGGGTCAGTAAAGTCAAGAGCTGCCAAACCTTTCCCACACTCCTCGTGGCTGGGGGTACCCCCACTGTTGTTGTTCCCAAACCCACCCCTGTGGGAAACACCCCTCTACTCTGTGTCCTGGGTTTGGTTTCTGCTGCAGGGAGATTGGTGGATGGAGGTCCCCCTGAGTCTGTAAAAGGAGGCATTGTGAGGTGACAGTTTAGGGTTGGAATTTTTTGAGAGAGAGACAGCAGCCCAGAGCCCTCCCCCGCTGCAACCCCCCAAAACACACCTGTAAGGGGGTCACCCCTGTACTCTCTGTTCTGCGTTTGGGAGACTGGTGGTGTTGTCACATCAAACCTGCTCTGGAAGGAAATGGGGTGCAAGGTGAAACAGGGGGGCTACCCATGGAGTTGGACACCTGCCCCCAGCCTTGACTGGGCTCTAGGGGCTACACTGGCACCCCAAAACAGAGGGGTAGGGGGCACTGGGTGGGACAAGGAGTCTTGTGGGGATACTGGGGCTTTCATCCACCACTGGGATGAGTTCAGGTCCTCCCATTGCACCTGCCCTTCATGAGATGATTTGAGAGTCCTCCCATTGCAATCCCCCCACCACCACTGGAGTGATTTCGGGGTCCCCCTGTGGGAAAAAGAGAACCTGTAGATGTACAGGTGAAGTGGGCACTGGGCATCTCCCCCACCTTTTCTCCTCATTAATAAACATCATTGGTCTGCTGAGAACCAATCAATACACCAAGTCCCACCCCATCAATAGGTGTTAAGGGAGTCTGTGAATCCTTTGTTTGGGGTCAGATGAGCATTTACCCTGGAACCCCCCCTGAACCAGGTGATCCACTCCACCACCCCCAGGCAGGGACACCTCTTTGGGTGAGATATCGTGACTTTCAGCTTTTGGGGAGGGGTGAGAGCATCCCCGGGTGCTTTGTAGCATCATTGCTGCAATAGTAACTTCTATGAGTAGTCAGTGCATTTCCCAAGGGCCACCTCTGGCCCCAGAACTGGACCCACTTCTCCAGGGAGGGTCTCACCAGAGCAGAGTTTTTAACTCACGACTTCCTCTTTGCCACCTTGAGAAGCCGTCTCAGGGCAGCCCTCACTGGAGAACAGTGGGACAGACAAAGGGTGTTGAGTGGCCGTGCACATAACCACACATCATCCTCTGCTCAGAAACCCTTGATCAACACTTGGGATGTCAGACGCCCCCCATCCACCCCTGGGAGAGGCTTGTTGGGTACCGAGGGGCTGTGGGCTGAAATCCCAGAATCCTGCTGCTTGGAAAAGATCTTGAAGATCTCAAGCCCAGCCATAACTCAACTCTACCAAGTCTAGGGCTTAAACCATGTCCTTCAGCACCACCTACAGGGCTTTGAAACACCTCCAGGGATGGTGACTCAAGCAGCTCCCCGGGCAGCCTATGCCAGTGTTTCATGATCCTTTCTTTCAGGGAAGAAGTTTCTCCTTATCTCCGATCTAAACCTCCCCTTGGCAACTTGAGCCCATTTGCTCTTGTCCTGTTGTTTGTTCCTTGGGAGAAGAGACCAACACGCCCCGCCCCCTCACTCGAACCTCTTCTCAGGCAGTTGCAGAGAGGGAGGTCTCACCCCCTCGGCCTCCTTTTCTCCAGGCTGAACACCCCCAGCTCCCTCAGCTGCTCCTCAGAAACTCGCCACACCCTTCCCCAGCTTTGCTCCCCTTAAGTCCCATGACTTCAATGGCAGGGTCCCCACCTACCCCACATCCCTCTCATAGGCTCACAGAATCACTGAGGTTGCAGGAGAACTCTGAGATCACCAAGTCCAACCGTCAATCCAACCCCCCCATGCCACTAAACCATGTCTCCAGGTGCCACATTTTTTTGAACACCTCCAGGGCTGGTGACTCCACCACTGCCCTGTGCAGCCTGTGTCACACGGGGCCCTTCACATCTGGATCCACTTCACACACCACTCCCCCCTCCTCCCCCCTCCACGGCTTTTTCCCTTCACGTGACAGCCCCTCATCTCACCCACTCATCCCTGGTATGATTTGGGGGTTCCCCCTATCAGCTCCTCCACCCCTGGGATTAGTTGTGGTCCACAGGTATGATTTGGGGATCCCCATATCAGCTCCTCCACCCCTGGGATTAGTTGTGGTCCACAGGTATGATTTGGGGATCCCCAATCGCATCCCCCTACCCTGGGATGTGATTGGATCCCTTGGGATGAGTAGGTGGGTCCCCAGTCACAGCCTCCCCACCCTCGGGATCAGTTGGGGTCCCCCCTCCTACCCACTGCCCTGCCAGCGAACTTGGGGTGCTCCCACCCAGTGGGGGAATATTGGGATACCGGCCACCATGACCCGCCACCCCCCGGTACCTGCACTGGGGGGCACAGCCCAGCCCGGGGGGGCGATGCTCTCTCGGTCACGAGTCGGGGGGTCCCGGCTGCGGAGCGAAACTTCCCGGGAGCTGCTGCGTGATCAGGGGAAGGGGCGAAAGAAAGCGGCGGGTGGGACAGGGTGTTGGGAGTGGATGATCGTTCAAGTCCCACTCTGGGATTCCAGGCACGGAGTGGATGTTTGGGGATGTGTCAAACATCCCCAGAAGTCTCCAAGGGGGATGTGGTGTCCAAAGGAAAGGGTTAAGAGTCACCAAGTTCATTCCATTCATTCCAGGTTTGCAAAGGTGAATGGGAGGTGGAGGTGGGGACAGACTTCCCGACCCCACCTGAAGGCAAAGCCCGAGGGATACAGGAGATAAGGGGATGTGAAATCGCTGCTTTCAGTTGTAAAGTCAGGAGGACAATGACCAACTGGGCACCACAGGGGAATTTCTTTTTGGTCGTTCATTTGCATCTCAGCTCTGGGTCACTTCTCCAAAGGGGGGTGGGCTTTGGGAACCATCCCCTGGGGAGACCTGCCACGGGTCAGCTCTGGTGGCTGCTGGGCCCAAGTGACTGTATTCATGAGCAATACTAAGAATAAAGAAGCCACAACACAGATCTGTGGGGTGGGAGGGGGGCAATCTGACTCCCTCCTTCCAATCTGAGATTCCTCTTCTGGACCAAATCGGCCAGAGCACACAACCTTGGAGGCTGATGCCTGAAGGGGCTCCAGGAAAGCTGGGGCAGGACTTTTGACAGGGGCAGGGAGTGATGGGATGAAGGGTGATGAATTCAAACTGGAAGAGGGGAGATTGAGATGCTATGTTGGGAAGAAATTCTTTCCTATGAGGGTGTTGAGACCCTGACCTTGGTTGCCCTGAGAAGCTGTGACTGCCCCATCCTTGAAAGTGTTGAAGGCCAGGCTGGATGGGGCCTGGTTCCCAAAGCCAGGAATGTCACTGCACCTGCTCCAAGAGTGGGGGGTTGTTGTTAGTAGGGGTCCCTCTAGCTTGTGGGGGTGAATTTTAGTCTGCTCATGGCTCATTAATATTCATACGGGGATTTCAATTACTCAGGGTGTTTTTCGCCAGGACTCAAGGCTGTCCCCAAGCCAAGCTGTGGGCAGTGCTCCTTTCCATCCCTTCCATCTGTCCTACAGGCCTGTCTCAAGGCCAGGCTGGTGACTCCTTGAAGAGTGATTTTTCTCTATTTGGAATCTGGTTTTGTCTCATTCTCACTATGTCACTCTTATCTGGGCTTTGTTCTTAATCTGTGTGTCCCTTAGGTTCTCTTTGATGGGATTTTTCCCAAATGTGATTTTTCCCCCAAAATTTTATTTATTTCAACGAATAATCGATATCAGTTGGAGTGGGACAGTGATGGGACGGAATTCTGGGGTTGGCCGGCTCAGGGCACCTGCCCTGGGCTTTGCTCCTCAGTCCCTGTGACACCCACGTTCCAGAGATGAGGACAACCCAACCCCAACGCCTCTGATCTCCTTTGTTCCCACAGAGTTGGACTCTGCAGCCCCCACAACTGCAGTTCCTCTGAAGAGAAAAGAATTATTTGCTCATTAATTCTGTCCCAGCAAACCCAGGACAAGGACCAGGCCGGGGCTGAGATGCAAAGGAAGGACCAAGAAGAACCTTCCCTGAGGAAGTGCCAGGTCGGTCATTGTCCTCCTGCCTTTCCATCTGAAAGCAGCGATTGCCCAGCCCCTTATCTCCAGGCTGGCGCGGGCTTTGTGCTGAGGTTGGTTCGGCGCCAGCGAGGTGGGATGTGTCCCCTCCCCCCGCCCATGACACCAGCCTGATGTCCCCCTCCCCATGACACAACCTTGATATACCCCATGACACACCTCGTTTCGAAAGGGTTTTATGACGGTTCGCACACACGCACACCCATGTACACCCATGTACAGTCACACATACACACACATACACACGAGCTTGAGCGTATCAAACCTCCTCCCCCAAAATTCTCCCCAGGCCCCGCCCCACCCCGCCGCTTTATTTCGCCCCTTTCCCCGATTGCGCTGCAGCTCCCAGGAGGTTTCGCTCCGCAGCCGGGACCCCCCAACTCGTGACCGAGAGAGCATCGCCCCCGCCGGGCTGGGCTGTGCCGTGCCGCCTGCTGCAGGTACCGGGGGTGGGGGGTGATGGGGGGTTATCCCAATACCCTCCCTCTGGGTGGAAGCACCCCAAGTTCCCGGGTTGGGCGGTGAGCACGAGGGGGGACCCCAAGTCATTGGGAGGGTGGGGAGGCTGTGACTGGGGACCCATCTACTCCCTGAGAGGAGATTGAAGCGAGGGGGAGTCGGTCTCTTCTCCCAAGGAACAAGCAACAGGACAAGAAGAAATGGGCTCAAGTTGCCGCAGGTGGAGGTTTAGATTGGAGATAAGGTGAAACTTCTTCCCTTCTGAAAGAAACACTGGCGCAGGCAGCCCGGGGAGATGGCTGAGGTGTTTCAAAACCCTGTAGGTGGTGCTGAAGGACATGGTTTAAGCGCTGGACTTTACGGTAGAGTTGGGTTATGGCTGGACTCGATGATCTTCAAGGTCTTTTCCAAGCAGCAGGATTCTGGGATTTCAGCCCACAGCCCCTCGGTACCCAACAAGCCTCTCCCAGGGGGCGACGGGGGCGTCTGGCGTCCCAAGTGTTGATCAAGGGTTTCTGAGCAGAGGATGATTGTGGTTATGTGCACGGCCACTCAACACCCTTTGTCCCACTGTCCTCCAGCTAGGGCTGCCCTGAGACAGCTTTGCAAGGTGGCAAAGAGGAAGTCGTGAGTTGTAAACTCTGCTCTGGTGAGACCCTCCCTGGAGAAGTGGGTCCAGTTCTGGGGCCAGAGGTGGCCCTTGGGAAATGCACTGACTACAAAAGCACTACTCATAGAAGTTACTATTGCAGCAATGATGCTGCAAAGCACCCGGGGATGCTCTCACCCCTCCCCAAAAGCTGAAAGTCACGATATCTCACCCAAAGAGGTGTCCCTGCCTGGGGGTGGTGGAGTGGATCACCTGGTTCAGGGGAGGTTCCAGGGTAAATGCTCATCTGACCCCAAACAAAGGATTCACAGACTCCCTTAACACCTATTGATGGGGTGGGACTTGGTGTATTGATTGGTTCTCAGCAGACCAATGATGTTTATTAATGAGGAGAAAAGGTGGGGGAGATGCCCAGTGCCCACTTCACCTGTACATCTACAGGTTCTCTTTTTCCCACAGGGGACCCTGAAATCACCCCAGTGGGGGTCATCATCTCATGAAGGGCAGGTGCAATGGGAGGACCCGAACTCATCCCAGGGGTGGATGAGAGCCCCAGCGCACCCCAAAGAGTCTTTATGCCACCCAGTGCCCCCTACCCCACTGTTTTGGGGTGCCAGTGTAGCCCCTAAAGCCCAGTCAAGGCTGGGGGCAGGTGTCCAACTCCATGGGTAACCCCCCTGTTTCACCTTGCACCCCATTTCCTCCCAGAGCAGGTTTGATGTGACACCACCACCAGTCTCCGAAAGCTGGAGCAGAGAGTAGAGGGGTGACCCCCACACAGGTGGGTTTTGGGGGATGCAGGGGGGGAGGGCTCTGGGCTGGTGTCCCTCTCCAAAACAATGGCAACCCTAAACTGTCACCCCTCAATGTCTCCTTTTACAGAATCGAGGGGACCCTCCCATCCACCAATCTCCCTGCAGCAGAAACCAAGCCCAGGACACAGAGTAGAGGGGTGTTCCCCACAAGGGGTGGGTTTGGGAACAAACAACAGTGGGGGTACCCCCAGCCACGAGGAGTGCGGGAAAGGTTGGGCAGCACTTTGGCTTTACTGACCCATCAGTGGATCCACCCAGGCCACAACCCTGGAAGTGCCCCGAGGGCGGCCACAAATTGAGCCAAAATTGAGCTTTATTGACTAATTGGAGGATCTATCTGGGTGAAAACCCCTCTGGGTTCCCTGAGGGTGGGAGAGCTTTTGGTCACAGCTTGACCTTGGTGAAACATCATTGAATCTACCCAGGAGAAGAACTTGTCGGTGGCGTAGAACGTGGGAAAGGGTCAGGATCCGTCCACCCCATCTTCGCCATCAGAACGTCCATAGGAGCGAGTGGTCCTATAGGTGTGGCCCTGTTGGAGCCACCTCGTGTCTGGTCCCACGGTGACGCCATCATCCCAGTGCCATGTCCCACAACTGCCACCACTGCAGAAAAAGTTTTCCCTTTCCTTCAAGTTTAACCAGGCACCAGCGAACCCACACGGATGAGAAGCCCTACAAGTGCACTGAGTGTGGGAAGAGCTTCATCAGTAATGACGTGTTGATTTGTCACCAACGTGTCCACACTGGGGAAAAAACCTTCAAGTGTCCCCAGTGTGAGCAGAGCTTCACGGACACCTCGGCCCTCGTCTATCACTTCCGTTTCCACACGGGTGAACGTCCCTATAAGTGTCCTGCCTGTGGGAAGAGCTTTGCCAGGATCTCCACACTTGTCAACCATCATCGTGTCCACACGGGCGAGAGACCCTACAGGTGTCTGGAGTGTGGGAAGGGCTTTGCTAACAGTTCCAACTTCAAAAGGCACTGCCGGATCCACACAGGTGAGAAGCCCTACAAGTGCACTGAGTGTGGGAAGAGCTTCAGCACTAGTGATCAGTTGAGTCACCACCAATATGTCCATACGAGGCAAAGACCCTACGGGTGTCCCCAGTGTGAGAGGAGCTTCGTAAGCAGCTCGGCCCTCATCCATCACCTCCGGATCCACACGGGTGAACGTCCCTACACGTGTCCTGACTGTGGGAAGAGCTTTGCCACAGACTCTACACTCATTCAACATCGTCGCATCCACACGGGAGAGAGACCCTACGCGTGTCCTCAGTGCCAGAAGAGCTTCAGGCAACGCTCCCACTTGCGGAGCCATCAACGCCGCCATACGGGTGAATGACCCTATAGCTGCTCCCAGTGCGAGAAGAGGTTTTCCAGGAAAGCGGATCTCGTCCATCATGGTCAGATCCACCTCAGAGATCAACAAGAATGAGGGGCACAATTAAGGTCACCCCATTTTCCAAGCTCTGTCCCACCAATGATGTTTTCTCCACCTTCTTGTGGACCATGGAATGGCTTTTAGCTCACGAACCACTTCATGTCCCATCCAACATTTTGATTTGCATATTTTTTAAGCATCTTTAGAGGGATTTTTACCAATATAAGGCCAAAAAGTCTTTATCATGATGACAGCCTAATCAAGGGATAAAGGGGACGTGCCAGGATGGGGAGAAATACCAAGATATGGAGCATTTTAAGGTGACTTTCCTCAGGAAAATGAGGAAACAAAGTGGGATTGGGTCATTCTGAGTTGAAAAAGGCCTTTTTCCTCTAGGATGCTGTTTTGGGGAGATTTAGACCTCAAAATCAGTCTCTGCTCTTCAATGTCTGACTGTGGTGGCTGGAAAACTGGGCAGCAGGGTCAGAATAAGCTGAGATTTGGTACCATTTGGGGTTATTTTTATTAATAAAATACACAATAAAATGATATGAAGGGGTGACGGATTGATCCCTTGAGGTTCACCCCATGAGGTTCAGAGTGGAGGCCCCTTGCCTTGGAAGCTCCTTCTCAGAGGGTCTGGGTGTGGCTGGAGCCCCCTCTTAGTTCCAGACTTGATCAATGGTTCCTTCTGTGGCTGGAGTTTATTCCTGCCCTCCTGCTTTCCTGAATTCCTGCTTTCCTGCCTCTTCTCGTGGCGCCCGTTCACCAAGGAGCTGCTTGAAAAGAGCCGAAGAAACGGAGAGGGGAGCTGGAGCACACTAAAGAAAGCTAAAAGAGCTGGAATCACTGCTCGCTCCCCAAACCCTCCATCATCAAGCGCTCTCAAGGCAGCCACTGCAGCTCCTGCCGGTTGTAGCTGTTTGCCACAGCCGCTCGGCAGAGGCGCGTGACACCGCCGCAGCCACAGCTGCAGCCAACGTCGCAGCTGCTCTGCCAAAGCCGCGCTCCCAAGGCAGTTGCCACGTGCCACCACCAGCACATGCCGTAGCTGCCTGCGCCTTAGTTCCAGCTTGTAGCTGCTCGTCGCCGTGTCCCACTGCAGCTCAAGACACTCATCGCCGCTGCGCTCCCGAAGCCGCTCATCCGAAACTGCCTGCCAAAGCCGCAGCCTTGAAGCCACAGCAGCTGCTACTGCCAAACCTGTCAGTGCTTCTGAGCCAGATACTGTAAGAGAGACCCACTGACCGAGAAATCTTTCTCTTTCTTTGCGTTCTTTTCCCTGGGCAAAAGTAATCAGCCACATTCACACACGCTCCTCGTCTGCCCTATAGGGGAACTCACCGGGCACTCTATCCCCAACTATAATAGTGTTTCTTTCTCTTTACCTATCGCATATCGCGATACACCCCAAGTTTTGTCTCCTTGTCCGTTCCCCACACTCCTGTAACCACATTTGCACATCCAGCTCCCCCCCCACACACACTCCTTTTAAAGCTGTTACAGTAAAGTGGTATTTTAAGCACATAGTCTCTGTGTTTGTGCTGGTGCGTGGGCATCTGGGCGGAGCTTGTGTTCTAGAGAAATACGTGGTCTAGCCAGCTGGTCCCGAGCTAGGGAGGGACCCACTGGGAGATTAAAACCAGCCAACTGGGCGCTATTCCTCCTCTAGTTGAGGAGAAGAGAGGGGGCGATCCATGATTTGACTCGAGTTTTCATGCCAGGGTCGAACTCGGACCACAACACCAGCACACAAACAGTGGGGCAGGCAGGTTGAGGGAGGGATGGAAGAGAAGGTGCCGTGGCCATGCCACACATGGAAGACATTCCCTGTGCCCCCCACATTATTTCAACATGTTCCCACCACCGCCAATGCCACGTGATGGAGAAACCAGACATTCCCCTTCCTGTTGTGTGGCATCTGGACCACCAATATCCCATGGATGAGGTGGCATCTGTTGACATTCAAACAGAACACCATGTACAGCAGCTACTGAAGGTACCAGGAGTAGATACGGAATGGGCTGAGATGTTTAATGTCCACCTTGTCTCTGCCTTCTCCAGGAATGTCTTCCAGACTTGTGTGCCTTGAGGGAGGACCCAAGGAGAAGAACCATCAAGGGATGTGTCTGAGGTGAAGAATAATCAGGGGATGGTCTTTCTGATGTCAAGGTATTGCCAGGTGGCTGACACAGTGATGCCATTCTGAGCCATGTCTAAAGACCATGGAGATTGGGAGATCTTCCTGGAGAGCAGAACAGAGCCAGCCTGCATCCCACTGCTGGATCCTCTGGATGCCAGGCCACTTTGCCCCCAGTACATCCCCCAGTGTCCTCAGAGCACCCCCAGTGTTCCCAGTGCCCTACATGATCTTATGGGGCGTTATGTGATGGCCAGAGGTGTCCCAGGTCCTCCTGTCCCTTCAGTGTCAGCTTGTGCCCCCCTATCACCACCTGCCCAAATCTCTCCACAACCACTGAGCTCTGCCTTCACCGCTCATGCCACATGTGGTGTCACCTCCCCTCCCTTTGCACCAGCTCATGTGTGATGTCACATGGTGTGGCCAGCCCCTCCTCTGGCCAGTCTTAGCAGGGGGGGAGGTAGGACAGATCCCACCGTCCCCAAGACATCATGGTGATACCCTGGTTACTCCATGGTGACCCCTGGGCCATCCCTGGTGACACCCCAGGACTGCCAAAAGACACCCCCCAGGTGACACGGGGACACCCTGGCTGTGGCAGTGACCTCCTGAGAGATCCCACCTGGTGATACCTCTGGTGACTCCCCTGCTGCCCCCAGCTGTGGCGGAGACACAACTGACACACCATGATGGACACAAGCATCAGCATCAGCCCTTTATTCAGGGTTACACAGCATTCTTATACTTTTCTCTCCTGTCCACACGCCTTATGCTTCCTTCCCATTGGTTAACAGCTTCTGTTCACGTGTTCTATCTTATTTTATGATAGGCTGCAAGTTTCTTACATTTTCTTACAAGAATGTCAACACACATCCGTATCTCCCATCCCTTCTTTTCCCACAAACTTGTTTATCTCTAACCATCAAGGGCACAGCTGTAGTTTGTCGAGATCAAGGTCACCCCAGGCCCATAGCTGATTGCCCACACCCAGCCCCATCTGAGACCCCACAGACCAGCCCCACCTGGGTCCAGCAAATCCTGCCCTGTTCCTTCCAGCCCCGGACACCTGGGTCCCTTCCCAGAGAGAAAGACACAGGTGCCACCAGCCCTGTGGGATCCTAACTGGTCGTGATCATCCTCTGTCCCTCTTTGATGGGTGATGGAGGAGGTGGGGCCACCAAGAGGGCATGGAGGGAAGGGGGAAGTGGATGGATGCACAAAGGGAGGGAGGGAGGAAGATAGGAAGGGAGTGAGAGAGAGAGATGGATGGATGGAGGGACGGTGGGAGTGATGGATGGAAGGAGGGAAGGAGGGAGGAAGAGAGCAATGGATGGATGGATGGATGGATGGATGGCTCAAGGGGCATCTGGCTAGATGGACAGATGGGGGAGGGCTGTAGGGCTGGAGCAGATGGTAGGTGACCAGAGGGCAGGTTTGTGTTGGGCTCTCCACCATCCCCACGCCCCCCATCCCCTCCCCCAGCACCATCATTTCCTCCCCTCCTCTCCCTCCTGCTCGTCCCCTGCTGTCTCCCCCTCCTCCCTCCCACCTCTCCCCCCCTGCTGAGCCGTGGTCCTTCGGGACCCCCCACCAGTGGCCGAGCCCTCCAGGAGCCAGGGAAGGAGGGACCCCCCGGGGTGGCCACGCAGCCCCCGCCCAGCACAGGCGTAGAGCAGGGGGTTCACTGCGCTGCTCAGGAAGGCCAAGGCGGTGGCTGGTGGCTGGGTGGCTTTGGCGACCACCTCCAAGGTCCCCCCCACCCCCTCATAGGATCACTGCCACCTCCAACAAGCTGGCCAGGTGGTACAGCCCCCAGGCCACCGCAAAGGCCACCACCACAGCAGCCACCAGCCAGAAGGTCCAGCCTTGCCTGGCCAGGTGGGTCCAGCATAACCAATGGAGCAGGAGTCTGTAGCCAATGGCCAGAGTGGTCAAGGGCAGAGCCCAGCCCAAGATGGTTTCCAGCAGGTTCTAGGCCACCAGCCAAGGGGGGTTGTGGTGCACCTGTCTGCAGTGCCCGTCTGCCACCTGCCAAAAGGCAATGGACAGGCTGGTCAAGGTCAAAGCCACCACCCATGTCACTGCTGCTGCGACCCCAGTGCCTGGTGCTGTCCCCCATTGTCACCACTGCCAGCACCAGCCTGGAGACCACCAGGATATTTCCAGGACCCAAAAGGGTACTGGTGGGGCTTTGGTATAGCAGCTGTAGAGACTGAGGACAATGAACAGCTGCATACTTTGCCTGGCCTTTCAGATGACCCCTCTCTAGTGGGGTTGCTGAAGATTGAAGACCAACAGGTGCCAATTGTCACTTCAAGGGTGCATAGACGACAATATTACACCAACAGAGACTCTGTGATTCGCACTCATAAGCTGATCCAGCAATTAGAGAGCCAAGGAGTGATCAGCAGGACTCACTCACCCTTCAACAGTCCCATCTGGCCAGTGTGGAAGCCTGATGGTGAGTGTAGGCTGACAGTGGACCATCATGTCCTGAATGAGGTTACACCACCGCTCCGTGCTGCTGTGCTGGACATGCTAGAACTTCAGTATGAGCTGGAGTCAAAAGCAGCCAGGTGGTGCCACTCTTGACATTGCTCATGCCTTTTTCTCTATTCCTCTAGCACCAGAGTGCAGGCCACAGTTTGCTTTCACCTGGAGGGGAGTCCAATACACCTGGAATCGACTGCCTGACTTGTCCACTGAAAAGGAGATCCTGGCAGCATATGAAGGAGTTAGAGCCCCTTCAGAAGTGATCAGCACTGAAGCACAGCTCCTCCTGGCACACAGATGACCAGTACTGAACTTCATGTTCCAGAGTAACCTTTCTCCTGTCCATCATGCCACTGATGTGACTTGGAGTAAATGGACTGCTTTGGTTACCCAGCGAGCTCGAATAGGAAGGCGTAATCATCCAGGTATCATAGAAGAAATTACAGACTGGCCAGAAGGCACACACTTTGGAATGCCACCACAAGAAGTGGTGAGACGGGCTCAAGAAGCTCCACCATCTACCAGAGACTGAGAAACAATTTGCTCTTTTCACTGATGGCTCCTGTCATCTTGTAGGGAACTGCCAGAAGTGGAAAGCTGCCGTGTGGAGTCCTACATGACTGGTGGCACAGGCAGCTGAAGGAGAAGGTGAATTGAGTCAATTTGCAGAGGTAAAAGCCATCCAGCTGGCTTTGGACATTGCTGAGCGAGAGGGGTGGCCGAGACTCTATCTCTACACTGACTCGTGGGTGGCAGCAAATGCCTTGTGGGGTTGGCTAAAGCAGTGGCAGCAGAACAACTGGCAGCGAAAAGGTCAACCTGTTTGGGTGGCCGAGGTGTGGAAAGACATTGCAGCTCGGATAGAGAAACTGGTTGTAAAAGTGCGTCATGTAGATGCACACGGACCTCTGAGTCGAGCCACTGAGGAACATCGACCAACCAACGAGCAGGTGAGACTGCTCAAGTGTTCCAAATAGACTGGGACTGGGAACAAAAGGGTGAACTCTTTTTGGCTCGATGGGCCCATGACACTTCAGGTCATCAGGGCAGAGATGCAACATACAGATGGGCTCGTGACCAAGGGGTGGACTTAACCATGGACGCTATTGCGCAGGTGATCCACGACTGTGAAACGTGCCCTGCAATGAAGCAGGCAAATGGTTGGAACCTTTGTGGTATGAGGGGAGGTGGTCAAAGTACAGGTATGGGGAGGCCTGGCAAGTTGATTACATCACACTGCCTCAGACCCGCCAGGGTAAGCACTATGTGCTCCCAATGGTGGAAACAAGTACAGGATGGTTGGAAACATATCCTGTGCCTCATGCCACAGCCCAGAACACCGTCCTGGGCCTTGAGAAGCAGGTCTTGTGGCGACATGGTACCCCAGAGACAAATTGAGTCGGACAATGGGACTTCTTTCAAAAACAGTCTTGTGACTGACTGGGCCAAAGAACATGGTCCTGAATGGATCTACCATATCCCATACCATGCTCCAGCCTCGGGGAAGATTGAAAGGTATGCTGGTCTGTTGAAAGCTACTCTGAAGGCAATGGGAGGTGGAACCTTTAAGAATTGGGACAAACATTTAGCAAAGGCCACTTGGCTAGTTAATACCAGGGGATCCATCAGTAGAGCTGGTCCTGCTCAGTCAGAACTTTTGCAAACAGGGGATGGGGATAAAGTCCCAGTGGTATGTGAAAGAAACCTGTTGGGTAAGTGTTTGGGTTTATCCTGCTTCAGGCAAAGGTAAACCTGTCCAGGGTGTTGCTTTTGCTGAGAGACCTGGGCATACCTGGTGTGTGATGATGGAGGATGGTGAAGTACAATATGTACCTCAAGGTAATCTGACTCTGGGGGAGAATCCTTAATTTGACAGTTGGTAAAATACAGAGCCTATATGTAATATGTGGTCTGGAATAAGGGGTGGAATGTCCTGGTTTGAGCCAGGATGAAGCTCATTTTCCTTTTACTGAAGTTTTCCTTCAGTAAGCTCTCTTGTAACTAGCAGCAAGTGTTCCAGCTACTGGACTGATAACACTGGTATGTTTATGTTTCTGCTGAGACGTGAAGGTCAGTTCATTCTAACCAGTGAATCTGCCGCTACAGAGGCTACTGAGAGCAGGAGAGTCTTATCTATGACCCACCCATGGTGGCCTGGAATAGACAGACAGTAAAATTGACCCAAGTATTCCATTCCGTGAAGGTCAGAAATCATAGACAACTTCCTTCCTGCTTCTTCTTCCCCTCTCTTCTACCCATGGCCAGCATCCTGGGAGGACTCCATCCATCCATCACCGTTGACCCCAGGCTCATGAATTCCTGACCCTCACCACTCTCCCCTCAGCTCCTGTCTGCTCTGCTGTTATCTCCAGCAGTGCACTGGGACTTTTTGGGACTACTCACACCTCAGGAGATGTCGGGGAAGTTACTGGTGGGGGGGGGGAGGCAAGAGGCTTTTGCACGTTCCTGAACATACTTTATGTAATTGTACATATTTTCTATTATTATTAGTGTTTAATTAAAGCTTTCAGGTTTAGTTTTCAATCCAGAAGATCTCTCTCCTTCATTCTCGCTCTCCTTTCCTACATGGGTGAGAGGGGAAGGTAACCGAGTGCATTCTTGTCACTGCTTTAATTACCAATCCTGAGTCAAACCGTGACAGAAAGCAGCTCTATCGACTGTGTGTGGATTGGCTTCTTGCCCACCTAGTGACAGACCCACTCTTGGGACAACAACCCCAATTTGGTTTCTGTTGGGGAGATGGGTAGATGAAGGCGTGTCAACTGAAGTCTGTAAAAGAAGCCAGACTGGTGTACAGGACCCAACCTCTGATAAGTTCCTATTTCAAATAACAATAGCTGTAAAGCTTCTTCTTGGACTTGTGTCCACTCCCAGTGTTGCTGTTTCCTCAGCAAATCATATAAAGGTCTAGCAATAATAGCTAAGTCTGGAATGTGTTTTCGCCAGAATTGTAGTGTGCCCAATACTTCCTGCAATTCTTTTTTTGTTTTCAGGTATTTTAATTTCACTCCATTTGGTTAAGGTATCCCCTGGTATATTCCAGGTACCTTTCTTCCACCAGATCCCGAGGAATTTCACCTCAGAAGCTGGGGGTTGTTGCTTTTCCTCTGGAATTTCAATGCCAACAGTATGCAAATGCTGCATGATATCATCATAGATCTCTTGAATCTTTTCCTCATTAGATCCGCCAATTAAGATATCACCTACATACTGATACACTTTAATATCTTTATTTTCCTTTATGGATTGTATTTGATCTAGTTCTGCTGCCAGAGCATGGTGGGCTATTGTGGGCGAGTGTTTGTGACCTTGTGGTAATCGGGTAAAAGTATATTGGTTCCATTCCAGGTAAATGTGAATTTACTTCTATCATCTTCATCAATAGGGACCATGAAGAACATCTCTTTGATGTCCAGAACAGCCATGATTGGATGGGCAGCCTCTTGAATTTCTGATACTAGCTCAGCCATGTTGGGGACTGTTAGTGGCCCAGTATTTGCATTTAACTTCTGACAGTCCACAGTCAAGTGCCACTGACCATTAGGTTTTCTTACAGGCCAAACTGGGGAATTGTAGGGTGAATGAGTACTGACAATGGTGCCCTTTTCTTTAAGATCATTAATAATGTCTTTAATTCCTTCTTTTGCTGCTAATGGTATAGAATACTGCTTGATGTTGGTGACTTTGCTTTGTGGTAGAAGAGGAGCTCTCCGTAATAACCTAACTTCCAGAGTGGGTGTGCCAAAATTCCAGTAATTGCCTTTATCATCTCTCCACGCCTTTCCTTGCAATATATCAATTCCCAGCAAATTATAGGGAATGTCACCCTCTATCATTTTGGTCCTAATTAGCTTATATTCATCTGGTAATTTTAAGTAAAGTTTAGCTGTCCTTTGTAAGGTGGGCTTGCCAAATGCTCCACTTACCATTAATGGTTTTAGGGTTGGTTTAATGCCACATTTTATTGCCTCATCTTTTCTGAGCGTGGGGATTTGAGCTCCTGTGTCCACCACAAAGGCCACTGGGTATTGGTTAGGACCCACACTGCAAGTAATCTCCAAATCACCCCGAGGGTTTTGGGATAATTTTAGGATATTCATCCAACCTTGTGGAGGGTTTTTATTTTTAGAGTCTAATTCATTTTCCTTTGGAGTGTCTGATTTGTTTTCTTTTGGCAAATAATTTTCATTTTCAGGGACTCCATATTTTCTTCTATATTCCGTTAAAGTTTTTGCCAGGTCCCCCCAGGTGAATGGATTTTCATCGGGATCCGAGTTTTCTATCTTTCCCTTTAATTGCATAGCCATATTTTTCAGCTCACCCAGTAAACCCCTGATTCAAATGTCCATTCTCTCTGGGTGTACCTGCAACATGAACAGAGACTCTTGTCTGATTACCAGGTAGTCTTGATGAATCAATTGTATCACAGCAGCTTTGTGGATGTTTTCCATTAGCTGCAAGAGCACACCTTTTAATAGAAATGGTTCTCCCCTGGACATCGGGTCTATTAGTCCGATGTTATAAGCAGCTCTCTGGGTTATTGTCCACGGACCCTCATGGTTTCCAGTGGTTAGTAGGGCACCAGGACCCCAGTATCTGGAGGCTTCCTTTTCTGAGAGTTGAATGTTGTCCCCTCCTGAGGCAGACACTAGAATCACATATTCCCTGTCTGTTTCAGTGGGTAGGCGGCTAAACTGGTTTTTTAAATTAGCTAGTTCCAAAGGGCTGTAAGGACTTTCTTTGTGTCTAACATTAGCCCACCTCTGCAGCCTATTACCAGATGAATAGTTGGTACAGATTACAGGTTGCAAAATATCGTGTGAAGTGCTGTCATTATCACTATAATCAGGGTGATTACTAGAGGAGTTTGCAGAAGCCCTTTCAATTAAACTAGTTATTTTCTTTACACCATCACCAATGCATTTTATTTGTTTATGTCCAGCTTTAAGAGCTTGTTCTAATTTTGGGATGTTTTGCTTGAGTTGTGTTATATCTGCCTCTAATTTATTAATGGCAGAAGGAGCCTTTTGGCTGCACATGGGTGCTTTTGATTAAGAGGCCTACAATTGATTAAGGGACATATAACTGATTAAGGGGCCTACAATTGAGTAAGGGTTAATTTTTAAGACTTACAAGATGTAATAGAGTAGAATTTGCTAATGTTAATGTTTGATAGAGGCATTGTGTAGGAATAGGATGTGTTTCACCTGAGACCCCAAGAAACAGGATCCAGATGAGGCTGTGTTTGTCTGTGCCTGTCTGTTCCTGTCCATGCCCGCTACATCAGTCAACCTGCCAGAATGATGGACTCAACTGGCCAGAATAAGGAACAACATGACCCAGCACAGTGAAGACTACGAGCCTTCCTCCAAGAGACCCCTGCCCACAACCACCGGATGACACTGCGCATGTGCGAGTGGGAGGGACAATATTATAATGGATTTTTAGAATATTGTAATGAGTGCCTAGAAATAGTTTGCATAACCCAGCCTATTCTTTTTGCAGTCATGTCTATGCACATTCCAAAGTGAATAACTATGTCATGCCCTTGTCCGTTGGTGTGCGTGTCTGGAGGAACGATCCCCCACTCACCCAGCGCTGCAATCAAGAACACCTGCTTTATAGCTTCTCGGGGCTACAGAGCCTTTCTCCTCACATCACTTTACTGTGTTGGATTTTTTGGGGTTTAGATTTTACCTGCTGTTTTGGCTGTACCACGGAAGGTATTTCTTTCTCCTCTGAGGAGTCTGATTGAAAATTGGTATGTGTACCCTCCTTTTGGGGAATTCTCTCTTTTTTTTTTTTTTTTTTTTTTTTTCCTGGGTTCAGGTGCATGAGGTTCCCTATCTTCTCTACTTGAAGTCCCTGGTATTTCAAGTGGTGCACTTGGTTCAATTGCAGTTTTCAGTTCCCAATTATTTTCTCTGATTTTGTATTTTAAAGCCTCATTTTCACGCCAGATTACTACTGCCAAAGTAAGGAAAGCTTTAGCATTGTAATCATCTATGCCATGTTCTCACAGTTTTTGTTTTCGGGTCAGATCGGATTCATCTTCTAGATACTTTAGCTCATTGCACAGCTGGTCTAGATTGTCCATTTACTAAAATCCCCTTATTAGCTCATGAAAGGGCCTAGAAGGAGCATATTTCCTTGATTCAATGTGATCATAGAAGGGGGTTACAAGAGGACAAGACCAAAACTCCTCTGTACAGGGGGTTGTTCCTCAGTTTGCTTGGAATGAATGAAATACAGAATTCCCATGGTGCAATATGTGCCTTGTGTATGTTTAAGTGTACTACCCCAAGGCTTATACAATCAGGATACCACTTCTGACACCAAATTAAGATGTCGCGGTCCAAGCCTGGTTTGGGTCAAAACCGCCTTATCTCAGGGCACAATCACCCTGTTTGTTTTTCAGGATTTTATGACCCCAATTAATATTCAGCATAGCCCTTTTAGCTATATCGGTGGGTCTGTCCCTGGTTTGGGACTGACTTTCTTCCACCGGGTATGTTACTGACTGATAAGCTGCTTCCCGGATATGCACGCGTAAGCACACGCGCACACACACGCGGACAAATTTTAACTTTTACTGAAATATCAAAAAGAACAGAGGAGAGTGGAAGAGAAATGTCATAGAGAGAGTTGATCACGAGCCTGAGGCTTCCCTTGGGCATGGACAAAAGTGAGTGCAAGTGAGGGGCTAATTACACACCCGGGGAAGAACTTGTTAAAGATGACTCACGTCCTCCTGGAGCTTGGGGGTGTGTGGGTGTGTGGGTGGGGGTGTGTGTGACAAGTTCTGGCAGCAGTGACAGGTGCAGTGACAGGTACAGTGTAGGTGCGGCACGCCCGTGGCAGGGACAGCAGGGGACGGCGACGCTGCAGCAGGCTGCTTTCTTTGTCCTTCGGGTGTCTCTGGCTGGTAGCCGGGCTACCGTTTGCCCGGATGCACAGGGGACAGCTCTTTCTGGCCTTTTCCTTCTTCTTTCCCGATCATCTCAGAAAATCTGAAGAGGCAAGGAGCCCAATGATCTTGGGAACTCTGGAGAGGCGAGGAGCCCAACGAGCCATTTTTCCTCTCTGGACACCGGGTCTGCTGGCAGTCACACCCTGTTGTTTCTCAGCGAGCACTGTTTTCAGCTCAGCTCCTTTTATTTGGTCTCCTGTTCCTCTTTGTTTTGTCTTCTTCCCAGCACCTACATGCAGCTCGTGATGAAGTCCCAGTCGCGGACTTTTTTTGTTATGTCTCCCTGTTACAGTCAATTTAAGTGAGAGACGTATCTTTTGTGGAAGACCGTTCTCCACATGTCACACCACCACCCATTTCCCAAACCTGGAACAGAGAATAACAGAGAGTAGAGGGGTGACCCCCACACAGGTGGGTTTTGAGGGGTGCACTGGGGGGGGGAGGACTCTGGGCTGCTGTTCCCCCCAAAAAAACCCCAACCCTAAACTGTCACCTCACAATGCCTCCTTTAAAAGAATCAGGGGGACCCCCCATCCACCAATCTCCCCTCAGGAGAAAACAAACCCGGGACACAGAGTAGAGAGGTGTTGCCCAGACAGGTGGGTTTGGGAACAACAACAGTGGGGGTACCCCCAGCCACGAGGAGTGTGAGAAAGGTTTGGCACCTCTCTGGCTTTACTGACCCATCGGTGGATCCACCCAGGCCACAACCCTGGAAGTGCCCTGAGGGCGGCCACAGATTGAGATAAAATTGAGCTTTATTGACAAATTGGAGGTTCCATCTGGGTGAAAACCCCTCTGGGTGCCCCGAGGGTGGGAGACCTTTTGGTCACAGCTCCACCTTGGTGAAACATCATTGAATCCTCCTGGGAGAAGAACTTGTCATTGGAAAGGAATGTGGGAAAGGGTCAGGATCTGCCTGGCCCATCTCCGCCATCACAACATCCACAGGGGTGAGTGGTCCTATAGGTCTGGCTCTGTTGGAGCCACCTTGTGTCTGGTCCCACAGTGATGCCCTCACCCAGTGCCATGTCCTACAAGTGCCACCACTGCAGGAAAAGTTTTCCCTTTCCATCAACTTTAACCTGGCACCATGAATCCACACTGGCGAGAGACCCTACAGGTGTCTGGAGTGTGGGAAGGGCTTTGCTCAGAATTGCAAGTTAATCCAGCACCAGCGGATCCACACGGGTGAGAAGCCCTACAAGTGCACTGAGTGTGGGAAGAGCTTCAGCACTAGTGATCAGTTGAATCATCACCAATAAGTCCATACGAGGCAAAGAACCTGTGAGTGTCCCTAATTTGTGAAGAGCTTCATGGACAGCTCGGCCCTCATCTGTCATCTCCAGGTCCACACGGGTGAACGTCCCTACACGTGTCCCAACTGCAGGAAGAGCTTTGCCAGGAACTCTACACTAGTCAAACATCATCGCATCCACACAGGAGAGAGACCCTATACGTGTCCACAGTGCCAGAAGAGCTTCAGGCAACGCTCCCACTTGTGGATCCATCAACGGGTCCATACGGGTGGATGACCTTATAGCTGCTCCCAGTGCAAATCTCATCGGTCATGGCTGGGTCCACCTTAGGGATCACCAAGAATGAAGGAGCATGGTCAATGTCACCCCATTTTCCAAGCTCTGTCTCACCAATGATGTTTTCTCCAGCTTCTTGTGGACCGTTGTAGAGTCCTGAAAAGAATAATTGTCTCAAAACAGCTGCCCTGACAAACTGGACATTGTGCTCAGGTGGGGGCCTCATTAGATAACCACCTGGACCCTGTTCTTGCAAGGAGAGCCCCTTGTTTGGTAACCACCCTGATAAAGTGGATACTGCCCTTGAAAGGGGAGCTCCTCCTTTGGCAGCCACCCCGATAAATGGGACACTGTCCTTGCCTGATAAGGAGCAGTGGCCAGCAAGAGGAGCCCCATGGAGGCACAGTGCCACCTTGGAAAGACCACTGTCCTGTGTAGGAACAGACCACATGTGTGACAATAAGGTTCGTTACTTGGTCAACCCGGATTGGGGGGACCAAGTGATCACCTGGACCCCCGTGCCCCACCGACTCATTTCCAGAACCTTCCCAAATCCAACACTGATTTTGTGCTAAGTGGGCCAAGCCTCCCCCAGAGAGGCAGGGCCAGGTGCCATGAAAGAGGCAGACTTGAAATGCTCAGGGTGTGCACCCACCGTCCAAGGACTACAACATCATGCTGAGATTGTAGCTGGATCCAAGGGTGGTGATATCTTTCCTATCCTCTCTCTCTTCATCTCTGTCTCTCTGTCTCTCTTGCTGTCTCTCTCTCTCCCCCCCTCTCTTCATCTCTCTCTGTTTCTAACTTTCTTCTCGGCACATCGGGGTGACATCATTTCTATTTTGTTTTTCCAGTTGTAACCTGTTGTTTTGAAAGCACCATTTTGCTAAGTTCTGCTAGTTGTAACCTTTTGCTTTGAGAGTGATATTGTTGTGTGTTTCCTTTTGACAAGCTTTAGAATCTTACTCAATTTTAAGTCAAGGTGTGTTTTGTGAAAGCCTCCTGGGTAATGGTCTGTGAGAGACGGACTCCTTGATGGCCTTTAAGCCAGCGACGTTTGCTGGCCCTTCCTAGTGATGTGCTCCCCGGCACTGGTGAGTACCAGGTGCATGCGCACAAGACCACAAACTACAGCTCCCAGGAGGCACAGCGGGGCCGGAGCCGGAAGCGGAGCCGGAAGTGGAGCCGGCAGGCGCGGTCTCTGAACAGACACAGCTACTACGGAGGTGACCGCCGCCGCGTGTGCATCGCTGTGGAGGCTGCCGTGGAGCCAGAGGCGCCTTTTCCTGTGGTTGTTGGCGTGTGGACGTACCGAACGGACTGCCTGCCTGAAGTCGCTGGAGAAGGATCCCGACTAGGGATCGGCTTTGGCCGTACCCCGGTGGTGAGACTTGCGAACTTGACTACACTCTGACATTTCCTATTAACACTTACAGACATTCATACACTCATACATACCGATTGCATCTTCCTATTCCTATTAATCTTCCTAAAGGCTCTCTCCAAGTTTTCTCCTCCTATCCCTGTCCGGGACTGAGAACGGGGGGAGGGGGGGGTGGAGGGGTAGAATCATTCCTATCGTGTTTGTCTTGTTTTGTTTGTTAATTTATTCATATATATATATATATGTATTGTTATTGTTCTGTAGAAATAACCTTGTCTAGACCGTGGTGCCTTTAATAAACCCACTGATTCTTGAGCGTTGTGTGTGAGTGCGACAGGGAGTGATCCTCAGCCCTCGATTCCTTTGTGAAAGGCAGTGGGTCGCGGCTTTCCCTATCTCGGTTCGCGACATGGTCCTACTCTTCAAGAACTGCGCAGAGAATTCCCAAGCTTCATCTCAGCGAACGGGTTGTTAAAAGAGATATTGCTATTTAGTTTGGACCCCTACCTCTGGGGAGCTGTGACCACCTTGTGGGACGTGGAAGTGCCGTAGCCACCTTGTGGGATGTGACAACCATAAAATGGCATCAGCTCAGGAACCACTTCATGCCCCATCCAACATTTTAATTTGAATATTTTTAAAAGCATTTTTAGAGGGATTTTCTACCAACAGAAGGCAAAAAAGTCTATGATGGTGACATCTTCCTCAAGGGAGAAAGGGGACATGCCAGGATAGGGAGAAATACCAAGATATGGAGCATTTTAGGGTGGCTTTCCTCAGGAAAATGAGGAAACAAAGTGGGATTGGGTCATTCTGAGTTGAAAAAGGCCTTTTTCCTCTAGGATGCTGTTTTGGGGAGATTTAGACCCCAAAATCGGCCTCTGTTCTGCAATGTCTGACTGTGATGGCTGGAAAACTGGGCAGGGGGGTCAGAATAACCTAGGTTTGATACCAGTTGGGATTTTTCTATTAATACAATTCTCAATAAAATTATACAAAAGGGGTGACAGATGGATCCCTTGTTGTTCTTGGGGTTCAAGTGGTAGAGAGACCTTTGGGTGCTGGGAGGTTGGGACCCCCTCCCCAAAATACCCCCTTGTCCCACTCTGGGGTGCAGCAATGCACCACCATGCGAGGTTCATAGTGGGCCCCTCTTGCCTTGGAAACTCTCTCTCTCTCAGCGTGTAGCTGGAGCCCCTCTTAGTCCCAGACTTGGTCAATGGTTCCTCATCTCTGGGATATTAGTGGCACAGAAGCCAACTCATTCATGGGATATTGATGGCCCAGATGCCACTACATCATCCCAAGGTGGACGAAAGCCCTTGGTCAGATCACAGTCAGGTCACAGCTGGAGAACATCTGCCTTGAGCCCACCCCGTGAGTGTGGAGGGGCACAGAGGGGCACAAAAGAGGCAGCAGAGGGTGAAAATGGCAAACATGGCCCCTTTTAAGTCTTGCCAGCTCAATGGCATTGTGGGAATTTGGGAGGAGACATGGAAAGGGAAGGTTGGATCCCATTGCAGGACATCTTCTGTCTTAGCTCTCTTTGAACAACGGCATGATGGGAGATGGGGATTCCTTCATTGTGGTGGGTTACAGAGGGCCACCACTGTCACCGGTTCTTCTTCTCACTTGGGGTCACCCCATCACAGGGGGCATCTTCTGGGGGGGTTGTCCTGATTTTAAGGCCAGGACACAAACGGTGGGGCAGGCAGGTTGAGGGAGGGATGGAAGAGAAGGTGCCATGGCCATGCCACACATGGAAGACATGCCCTGTCCCCTCCACACTATTTCAACATGTTCCCACAACCCCCACAGCTGCGTGATGGAGAAACCAGACATTCCCCTGCCTGTTGTGTGGCACCTGGGCCACAAATATCCCTTGGATGAGGTGGCATCTGTTGACATTCAAACAGAACACCATGTACGGCACCTACTGAAGGTACCAGGAGTAGATACAGAATGGGCTGAGATATTTAATGGCCACCTTGTCTCCATGTCCTGGTTTGAGCCAGGATTAAGCTAATTTTCCTTTTACTGATTTTTTTTCCTTCAGTAATCTCTCTTTTAACTAGCAACAAGTGTTCCAGCTAGTGGACTGATAACACTGGAATGTTTATGTTTCTGCTGAGACGCAAAGTTCAGTTTGTTCTACTCAACAAATCTGCCACTGCAGATGCTACTGGGGCAGGAGAGTTGGGTCTATGACCCCCCCATAGGGGAGCTGGACTAGACAGACAGCAGAACGGACCAAAGCTATTCCATTCCATATATCTACGTAAGCTCCGAGGAAGGTGAGAGATCACAGAAGACAACTTCCTTCCTGCTTCTTCTTCCCTTCTCTTCTGTCCATGGCCGGTGTCTGGGGAGGACTCCATCCATCCATCACCATCGACCCCAGGCTCAGCCCTGCCCCTCATAACTCTCCCTACAGCCTGTAGGAGAGTCTGCTCTGCTGTTATCAAAAACAGTGGACTGAGACATTTCAGGGCTGCTCACAGCTCTGGAGATGCCGGGGAGTTGCTGGGGGTGGGGGGAGGCAAGAGGCTTTTGCACATTCCTGAACATACTTGTATATAATTGTACATATAATTCAAGCTGTCTAATATAGTTTTCAATTCAGCAAAGTCTCTCTCCTAATTCTCTCTCTCCTTCTGTTCTGGTTTAAATATTAAAGGTGAACCCCAGACAACCAGAGGACAGAATTGCTCTCTATTACCCCCCACCTCCTCCCTCCCAAGGGAAGATAGAAAGGGGAATAAGAGAGAGACTTCAACTTTGGAAATTGAAACCAGAAACAAGTTTACTATAACACAACAAAAAAAAAGGGGTAAAACGGAGGGGGGGGCGGGGAGGAAGGGGGACGTGAGAAAACAGAGGCGGGGGGGAGGGGAAGGGTGAGTAAATATTTATATACAAATATACAAAACCGATCTCAATGATGGCAGGGATATGGGGAACGCAGGGCTGCTCCAGAAGAGGTCCACGGCTCCTCACAACACCCAATGTAGTTGGATTCTGGAGCGAGCACGTGGGAAGCCGAAGGAAGGCAGCAGCACACCCGGCAGGGGAAGAGGAGTAGGAAGAAAAGAAGAGCGGCTTCCAGTTCTGCTGGCTTTTATAGATTGTGACAGGAAGTGGGTGGGAATACTGACCCCTGCCAGTCTCTCAGGGTGCTAAGGACCCCTCTCTCTCCGATAGGTGTCCAACACAATGCCGGGGTCTCCCAAACCATAACATTCCACCCCTTATTCCAATCCACTTCCCGTCACAATCGTTCACCAGGTTGTGAACTGTCCGTATGTAGTATAGTCCATTGAGTCCAGGCTCTGGATTTTTTATCCATCAGGGAGGTCTCTCAGGGCAGAGGAGATGTCACAGGGTTCTTGGGACTTCATGCTCATGTTCTGCAGGTCCTTGGGCGCCACTGCATTCTCCTGGAGAGAAAAACACTGAAAACAACTTATTACTATCATGCAGTAATTAAAACTACACAACCCAAACTAAATGCTCTCAGCTAGTGTTAAGCTCCCCTGTGGTACACACTGAATTTCACCATTCTCCTGCACCACCCACCAAGTATGTCCAGGACCTTGAGCAGAGACAACCCCACGGATGGGTTGGCCTCTGCCCAAAGCAGGGTACACCCAAACAGTTTTTCCCAGTAGATTCCTTTCACACACAATGGGGACTTTATCCCCATCCACTGTATGTAAAAGGTTTGACTGGGCAGGTCCGGCTCGGTTGACAGATCCTCTAGTATTAACTAGCCAAGTAGCTTCTGCCAAATGCTTATTCCAGTTTTTAAAAGTCCCACCACCCATTGCTTTCAGAGTGGTTTTCAACAGGCCATTGTAGCGTTCAATCTTGCCAGCTGCTGGTGCATGATAAGGGATGTGGTATATCCATTTAATGCCATGCGCTTTGGCCCAGCTGTCAATTAGGTGGTTCCTGAAATGAGTTCCATTGTCCGACTCAATCCTCTCAGGGGTACCATGTCTCCATAAGACTTGTCTTTTGAGGCCCAAAATAGTGTTACGAGCAGTGGCATGAGGGACGGGATATGTTTCCAGCCATCCAGTGCTTGCTTCCACCATTGTAAGCACGTATCGCTTGCCATGACGAGTCTGAGGGAGGGTGATGTAATCAACCTGCCAGGCCTCGCCATACTTGTATTTGCACCAACGTCCATTATACCACAAAGGTTTTAGCCGTCTGGCTTGTTTGACTGCTGCACATATGTCACAGTCATGGATAACCTGTGTAATAGTATCTAGAGTTAGATCTAAACCTCGGTCACGGGCCCATCGGTATGTTGCATCTCGTCCTTGATGCCCAGATGTGTCGTGGGCCCACCGGGCTAAGAACAGTTCACCTCTGTGCTCCCAGTCCAAATCTGTTTGGAACACTTTAGCTGCCTGGTCTGCTTGATGGTTGTGTTTCTGTTCTTCAGTGGCCCGGCTCTTTGGTACATGGGCATCTACGTGCCTGACCTTTACTGTCAGTGTCTCTAGTCGGGCTGCAATATCTTGCCACAGGCAGGCGGCCCAAATAGGCTTCCCTCTGCGCTGCCAATTGTCCCGTTTCCATCCCTTTAGCCACCCCCACAAAGCATTTGCTACCATCCAGGAATCTGTGTAGAGGTAAAGTATTGGCCACTTCTCCTGCTCTGCAATGTCTAGGGCCAGCTGGACGGCCTTTACTTCTGCAAATCGGCTCGATTCACCTTCTCCATCCTTAGCTTGTGCAACCTGTCTTGTAGGGCTCCAGACAGCAGCTTTCCACCTCCACTTACTTCCTACAAGACGGCAGGATCCATCTGTGAAAAGAGCAAATTGCTTTTCATGATCTGAGAGCTGATTATATGGGGGAGCTTCCTCAGCACGAGTCACTATCTCATCTGGTGGCATTCCAAAATCTCTGCCCTCTGGCCAGTTTGTAATCACCTCCACCATGCCTGGGCGATTTGGGCCCCCTATTCGAGCTCGCTGTGTTATCAGGGCCATCCACTTGATCCAGGTGGCATCGGTGGCATGGTGTGTGGATGAGTCCCTCCCTTTATACATCCATTCCAGGACTGGCAGTCGAGGTGCTAGGAGGAGCGTTGCTTCTGTACCAATTACCTCAGAAGCAGCTCAGACTCCCTCATAGGCAGCTAATATCTCATTTTCACTTGGGGTGTAATTGGCTTCCGAGCCTTTATACTGCCGGCTCCAAAATCCTAGGGGATGACCTCTCGTCTCATCAGGTGCCTTTTGCCAGAGGCTCCAGATAAGACCAGTGTCACCTGCTGCAGTGTAGAGCACGTTTTTGATGTCTTGTCCAGTTCGGACAGGTCCCAGAGCCACTGCATGGACTATCTCTCGCTTTATCTGTTCAAAGGCCTGTTGCTGTTCAGGGCCCCATGCAAAATTCCTTTTCTTTCGAGTGACTTCATAGAGGGGTTTCACAATCTGAGCGTACCCAGGAATGTGCATTCTCCAAAACCCCACAGTGCCTAGGAAGGTCTGCGTCTCTTTCTTGTTGGTGGGTGAAGCCATAGTTGCTATTTTACTGACCACACCCATAGGGATGTGTCGCCGCCCATCTTACCATCTGACCCCTAGGAACTGGATCTCTCTGGCTGGCCCCTTGACCTTGCTTCTCTTTATAGCAAAGCCAGCTTGTAACAGAATGTCGATTACTTCCCTGCCTTTTTCAAAGACTTCCTCTGCTGTATTACCCCATACAATGATGTCATCAATGTATTGCAGATGGTCTGGAGCTCCACCCTTCTCCAGTGCAGTATGGATCATCCCGTGGCAGATGCTAGGGCTGTGCTTCCACCCCTGGGGCAGTCGATTCCAGGTATACTGGACACCCCTCCAGGTGAAAGCGAATTGAGCTCTGCACTCTGCTGCTATGGGAATGGAGAAAAAGGCGTTAGCAATGTCAATATTGGCATACCATTTAGCTGCTTTGGATTCCAGTTCGTATTGAAGTTCCAACATGTCTGGAACCGCAGCGCTCATCGGTGGTGTGACTTCATTCAGACCACGGTAGTCCACAGTTAATCTCCATTCCCCATCAGGCTTCTGCACTGGCCATATAGGGCTGTTAAAGGGTGAATGAGTCTTACTTATCACTCCTTGGCTCTCTAGTCGACGAATCAGGTTATGTATGGGGAGCAGGGAGTCTCTATTGGTGCGGTACGATGTGCTGTAGTAGAAGCTGTTGGTACCTGTTGCTCCTCCACCTTCATCAGGCCCACCACAGAATGGTCATCGGAGAGACCGGGCAGGGTAGACAGCTGTTTAATGCCCTCAGTCTCTACAGCTGCTACCCCAAAGGCCCATTTATACCCTTTCAGGTCTTCAAAGTACCCTTTCCGGAGAAAGTCTGTACCAAGGATGCATGGAGCATCTGGGCCAGTTACAATCTGATGGGTCTCCCAATCATTCCCAGTCAGGCTAATGTCAGCCTCCAATACAGTCAATTCTTGAGACCCTCCAGTGACTCCAGAGATGGTGATGGAGTCTGCCCCTCTGTGACTGGATGGTATCAAAGTGCACTGTGCACCAGTGTCCACCAGGGCTCTATAACTCTGTGGTTCTGTTGTGCCAGGCCACCGAATCCACACTGTCCAATAAACTCGGTCCAATGCCGGGGTCTCCCAAACCATAACACCTTCCCTACCTGGAGGGGGAGGGGATCGAGAGCATTGTTTGTCTCTGGTTTGGTTTTCGATTCTAAGCCAAACCTTGACACTCCACCTTCTCCAAGAATGTTTTCCAGACTTGTGTGCCTTGAGGTAGAACCCAAGGAGAAGAACCATCAAGGGATGTACCTGAGGAGAAGAACAATCAGGGGATGGTCTTGCTGATGTCAAGGTGTTGCCAGGTGGCTGACACACTGAGGACATTCTGAGCCATGTCTGAAGACCACGGAGATTGGGAGATCTTCCTGGAGAGCAGAACAGAGCCAGCGTTGCCGGCAGATTCCACAGAGGGCCAAAGGATGGGCTGGAGAACCAGAGGTTGTTCAACCTCCCTTTGGGAGACAGAGAATGTGTCCAGAAGGACCCCATCTCTGGATCCTGCCTCTGGATCCCACCTCTGGATCCTACCTCTGAAGCCCACTTCTAGATCCCACCCCTGCATCCCACCATCCTCTGGAAGCCAGGCCACTGTCCCCCCTGTGCATCCCCCAGTGTACCCAGATCATCCCCAGTGTTCCCAGTGCCCTACATGAGGTTATGGGGTGCTCTGTGGTGGCCAGAGGTGTCCCAGGTCCTCCTGTCCCTCCAGTGTCCCTGTGTCTCCCCCCCTCATCACCTCCCACCCCCAATCTCCCCCACAACCACTGAACTCTGCCTTCGCTAGTGATGTCACATGTGAGGTCACCTCCCTTCCCTTTGTGCCAGCTCATGTGTGATGTCACATGGTGTGGCCAGCCCCTCCTCTGGCCAGTCTTATCAGGGGGAGGTGGGACAGATCCCACCATCCCCAGGATATCACGGTGACACCCTGGTTACTCCATGGTGACCCCTGGGCCATCCCTGGTGACACCCCAGGACTGCCTCAAGGCACCCCCAGGTGACATGGGGACACCCCATCTGTGGCAGTGACCTCTTGAGAGATCCCACCTGGTGACACCCCTGGTGACTCCCCTGCTGCCCCCAGCCTCATCCAAGACCCCCCCAGTCTTCCCCCAGGACCAGCCCCTGTGAATCCAGCAAATCCTCCCCTGTCCCTTCCAGACCTGGACACCCGGATCCCTTCCCAGAGAGAAAGACACAGGTGCTACCAGCCCTGTGGGATCCTAAGTGGTCGTGATCATCCAGTGTCCCTCTTTGATGGGTGATGGAGCAGGTGGGGCCACCACAAGGGCATGAAGGGTTAGGGAAGTGGATGGATGGGTGGGTGGGTGGGTGGATGGATGGATGGATGGACGGACAGACAGATGGATGGAGGGATGGATGAACAGGTGGATGGCTCAAAGGGCATCTGGCTAGACGGACAGATGGGGGAGGGCTGTAGGGCTGGAGCAGATGGCAAGTGACCAGAGGGCAGGTTTGTGTTGGGCTCTCCACCATCCCCCCCATCCTCTCCTCAACAATGTCATTTCCTCCCCTCCTCTCCCTCCTGCTCATCCCCTGTTGTCTCCCCCTCCTCCCTCCCACCCCTTCCCCCCTGCTGAGCCGTGGTCCTTTGGGACCCCCCCACCAGTGGCCGAGCCCTCCAGGAGCCAGGGAAGGAGGGACCCCCCGGGGCGGCCACGCAGCCCCCACCCAGCACAGGCGTAGAGCAGGGGGTTCACTGCGCTGCTCAGGAAGGCCAAGGCGGTGGGCAGTGGCTGGGTGGCTTTGGCGACCACCTCCAAGGTCCCCCCACCCCCTCATAGGATCACTGCCACCTCCAACAAGCTGGCCAGGTGGTACGCCCCCCAGGCCACCACAAAGGCCACCACCACAGCAGCCACCAGCCCGAAGGTCCAGCTGCTCCTGGCCAGGCGGGTCCGGCGTAACCAATGGAGCAGGAGTCTGTAGCCAATGGCCACAGTGGTCAAGGGCAGAGCCAAGCCCAAGATGGTCTCCAGCAGGTTCTAGGCCACCAGCCAAGGGGGGATGTGGTGCAGCTGCTTGCAGCACCTCTCTGCCACCCACCAGAAGGCAATGGACAGGCTGGCCAAGGTCAAAGCCACCACCCATGTCACTGCTGCTGCTCTGTGAGCCCAGCGCCCAGTGCTGTCCCCTTTGTCATCGCTGCCAGCACCAGCCTGGAGACCACCAGGCAGGGGTGGAGACCCAGGAGGGTGATGAGGAAGATGCTGACGTACATGGTGATGGCTCAGAGGTAGTGACACCCACGGCAGGAGGCCGAGCCCAGGTCCCAGCAGCCTATACTCAAGGCCCAGAGGTAGATGGGGGCAGTCAGGAGGGTGATGACATCAGCCAAGGCCAAGTGGAAGACAAGGAGGATGGGGAGGCTGCAGGAGCAGGTGAGGACACAGCTCCAGAGGACCAGGGCATTGCCTGGCAGCCCCACAGCCATTGCCAGCCCCTGCAGGGTCAGTCCTAGCGCCACGCCAGGGGTGGGGGCAGATGAGGAGTTGGAGGGGGGTGAGGACATCGTGGTGGAGATGGTAGGGGCTGCAGGGAGAGTGGGACACAGAATCCTGCAGAGGTGGTACAGTTCTCCCTCTGGCCATCCTTCCATCAATACCTTCCTTCCTCCCTTCCCCCCTCCCTCCCTTTCTACCTCCATCCCTTTCTACCTCCACCCTTTCCTTCCTCCACCCATCTCTCCTTCATCCTTCCCCCTGCCATCTCTCCATTCATCCCTCCCACTCTTCCTCTCTCCATCCCTCTCTTCACACTCCTCCCCTTCTCAGCCATCCCACCATCTTTCTTCCTTTCCCCTCCTCTCTGAGGTCTCCTCCTACTCCTCTTTAACCCGTCAGCACTTTCCCTCCATCACCCAGACCTCCTAGTTGCCCCCAGATCTCCCACTGGATGACCACACCACGCCTTTGACCCCACCAAACCTGCCAGTTGCCCCTGCTTTTCCACACAGGCCTTCAAGTTATTAATAAAATACACAATAAAATTATATAAAGGGGTGACAGATCGATCCCTTGTTGTTCTTGGGGTTCAAATGGTAGAGAGACTTTTGGGTGCTGGGAGGCTGGGACCCGCTCCCCAAAATACCCTTGTCCCACCCTGATGTCAGCAATGCACCAGCCTGGAAAGCTCATAGTAGACCGTCCCTTGCCTTGGAAACTCCTTCTCAGAGGGTCTGGGTGAGGCTGGACCCCTCTTATTCCCAGACTAAGTCAGCAGTTCCTCATCCATGTGGTATTGGTGGCCCAGAAGCAACATCATCCATGGGATATTGGTGGCTAAGCTGCAACCTGTACCATGGGATTTTGGTGGCAAAGATGGCACATCATCTGTGGGATATTGTTGGCTCAGTTGCCACCACATCCATGGGATGTTATTGGCCCCCAGACAGAGGCAGCACAGGGTGAGGAGCAGCAAAGCAGACCCCCAAGATCCTACTGGCACCCCGTATCCCTGGGATCCCCCTGGAACTCCACACCTCCCCCAGGACCCTCATCCCAGTACCCCCCACAGGGCAGCCAACCCTCAGTGCCCCCAGGCTCCTCCTCAGGGCCTGAGACTCTCCCACACTCCCACTTCCCCTGTGCCTCTCTACCCTGGGTCACCTCTGGGGGGTCCCTTACAAAGCAGATTCTGCCCCCTTGGCCCTGGTTTGTCCCCATTCCTCTGGGGGGACTCAGCATCCAGTGCCCCATGGCTCTCAAGGTGCCTGGTCACATTGCTCCTGCTTTCCCTCATTCCCATTGTATCTTGTCCCCCCCATTCTACTGCTGCTGTTCCTTGTCCCCAGTGTCATCAGATCCCCAGCAGATCATCTCAAGTGCCAGCATGCAGAACTTGCAGGGTAACCAGAGTATCAGGCCCAGTCAGCATGGGTTCATGAAGGGCAGGTCCTGTCTGACAAACATGATCTCCTTCTACGACAGGGTGACCTGCTTATTGGATGAGGGAAGGGCTGTGGAGGTTGTCTACCTTGACTTTAGTCAGGCATTTGACACTGTTGCCCACAACAGTCTCCTAGGGAAGCTGGCTGCTCATGGCTTGGATGGACACACGCTTCACTGGGTTAGAAACTGCCTGGATGGCCTGGCCCAAAGACTTGTGGTCAGTGGAGTTCAATCAAGTTGGTGGCCAGTCAGGAGTGGTGCTCCCCAGGGCTCAGTGCTGGGGCTGCTCCTGTTTAACATCTTTATCAATGATCCAGATGATGGGATAGAGGCCAATTCCCTTAGGGAATTTGCAGGTGACACTAAGCTGGGTGGGAGTCTCGATCTGCTTGAGGGCAGGGAGGCTCTGCAGAGGGATCTGGACAGGCTGGATCCATGGGCCATGGCCAATGGCATGAAGTTCAATAAGGCCAAATGTGGGGTCCTGCCCCTTAGCCACAACAACCCCCAGCAGCACTCCAGGCTTGGGGAGGAGTGGCTGGAGAGCTGCCCAGCAGAGAGGGACCTGGGGGTGCTGATTGACAGTGGCTGAACATGAGCCAGAGTGTGCCCAGGTGGCCAAGAAGGCCAACAGCCTCCTGGCCTGCATCAGGAATAGTGTGACCAGCAGGACCAGGGAGGTGACCCTGCCCCTCTACTGGGCACTGGTGAGGCCTCACCTCGAGCACTGGGACCAGTTCTGGGCCCCTCACTGCAGAGAGGACATGGAGCTACTGGAGCGTGTGCAGAGAAGAGCAACAGAGGTGGGGAAGGGTTTGGAGAACAAGTCTTATGAGGAGCAGCTGAGGGAGCTGGGGGTGTCCAGCCTGGAGAAAAGGAGGCTGAGGGGAGACCTTCTGGCTCTCTGCAACTGCCTGAGAGGAGGTTGTAGGGAGGTGGGGATTGGGCTGTTCAATGAAGCTACAAGTGATGGTGTCTCACCCCACTCGGTGGGTTTCGAGGGAGGTGAATCTTTTTTATACCCCAAAAGTGCCCGGTCTGGGTGGGAGGGCACAGTGAAAAAAGAAGCCACAGAGGAACCACAACAAATGCTTAATGAAGAGCTCAGGACTTCGATGTTAATGGTGGGGAATGGAGAAGTTGCTGACTCACAATGACTACTCCTGTAACCAGTGAATGGATCAAAACTGGGAAAAGAGCATGGAAGGTTTAACCCTTTAACTCCTGGAAGAAAAGGAGAAGAGGAAAGAAAGGGAAGATTGAAAGACAGATAAGAAGATATCACCACCCTTTGTTCCAGTGAGGTCTTTTTCAGAGTCTTGTCCAGCTGTACCAGCCTCCAGCTTCAACTCCTGGTCTGCAGGTGGTGGGTTGACAAGCACGTGGTGCTTTCAGCCCTGTCCCACCCAGTGCCCGCCTACCCTGCTGTTTTGGGGTGCCACTGTAGCCTGTAAAGCACAGTTAAGGATGAGAGGGGGGTGTCCAACACCAAGGGTTACCCCTCCTTTCACCGTGCACCCCATTATCTCCCAGAGCACCTTTGATGTGACCCCCACACTGGTCTCACTAACCTGGGACAGAGAGTAGAGGGGTGACGTCCACACAGGTGGGTTTTAGGGGGTGGCTAGGGGGCTACTGTCCCCCCAAAAAACCCCACCCCTACGCCATCACCCACTGGCTTCTTTTACAGACTTGAGTGGATGCCCCCCAATCCACCCACCCCCCAAGAGAAACCAAACTGGGGTTGTTGTCCCAAGAGCAGGTCCATCACCCAGTGGGCAAGAAGCCAATTCACACACCGTCGAGAGAGCTGCTTTCATATCCAGTTCTGCTCAGAAAAGGGAGCAGGGGGGTGTTCCACACAGCAAGCTCAGCTTCCTGAAACAGAAGTGCCATTTGATACCCAAAATGTGAGAAAGAACTTATCTCTAACATTGTTCTATCACTGGCACACACGATGGGTCACTAATCCCTCCCCTCCATTCCAAGGGGCAATGCTCAGGAATGTCACTGCACCTGCTCCAAGAGTAGGGGGTTGTTGTTAGCAGGGGTCCCTCTAGCCTGTGGGGGTGGATTTTAGTCTGCTCATGGCTCATTAATATTCATACGGGGATTTCAATTACTCAGGGTGTTTTTCCCCAGGGCTCAAGGCTGTCCCCAAGCCAAGCTGTGGGCAGTGCTCCTTTCCATCCCTTCCATCTGTCCTGCAGGCCTGTCTCAAGACCAGGCTGGTGACTCTTGGGGAGTGTTTGTCTGTAATTGGAATCTGGTTTTGTCTCATTCTCCCTGTGTCACTCTTATCTGGGCCCTGATTTGATTCTGCGTGTCCCTTAGGTTCCCTTTGATGGGATTTTTTTCCCAAATGTGATTTTTTTTCCCCAGACATGATTTGTCCCCCAAATATCACCTTTTTCAGTTAATAACTGACAACAGTTGAGCAGGGAACTTGCAAACTGCAAACCAAACCAACTCGTGTATGAGATGCGGGGCTGACAAGGAACCTTCAATCTCCATGTGATTGTCGCTGACCGAGATGGGTAAAGCCGCGACCCACTCCCCCTCCAAAGGGGACTGAGGGCTGAGGACCACTCCCCGTCACACTCAGAAACAGTGCTCAAGAATCAACAGATTTATTTAAGGCACCGAGGTTTTGGCAAGCCTGTTGCTACAAATATACACAAAACACAACAGAGAAATTCCCCCCTTTCCCCCTGTTCTTATTCCCGGGCAGGGGTAGGAGGGAAGAAGCCTGGAGAGAGCCTTTAGGAATTACAGGAAATTAAGTGTATATAGGAAATTATGAAAGTGAGGGTATGGTGTGTGTGAATGTTAGAAGCATTAATAGGGGGTGCCAGGACCCAAAGTTCGCAAGTCTCACCACCGGGGTGCGGCCGAAGCCGATCCCTGGCCGGGATTCTCCTCCTTTCTCCAGCGACTTCACGCAGGCAGTCCGTTCGGTCCGTTCGCAGTCTGTTCGGTACGTTCGCGGTCCGTTCGGTCCGTTCGCGGTCCGTTCGGTACGTTCGCGGTCCGTTCGGTACGTCCACACACCAACAACCACAGAAAAAGGCGCCTCTGGCTCCACGGCAGCCTCCACAGCGATACACACACGGCGGCACCCACATCCGTAGTGAGTGTTCACTGAGCGCGCCTGTCGGCTCCACTTCCGGTTCCGGCCCCGCGGTGCCTCCTGGGAGCTGTAGTCTGTGCGCCTGTGCGCATGCGCCCGGTACCTCTCGCCTCTTCTCACGGGTGCGAGGAGCGCATCGCCAGGAATGGTCAGTAGATGGCGCTGGATTCAAGGCCATGATCGAGTCCGTCTGTCACATCTCACCCCGTGGCTTTTATGACAGCGACTTGTTCCATGTGTGGTGTATGTTTATGTATGTGTCTGCGTATGTATGTACATCTGTAGCCTACCAGGCTCTTGTCCAAACCTTTACCTCCTTTCCTATTTTAAGCATCGGAGCAACCGAAGAGAAGAGAAGAGAAGAGAAGAGAAGAGAAGAGAAGAGAAGAGAAGAGAAGAGAAGAGAAGAGAAGAGAAGAGAAGAGAAGAGAAGAGAAGAGAAGAGAAGAGAAGAGAAGAGAAGAGAAGAGAAGAGAAGAGAAGAGAAGAGAAGAGAAGAGAAGAGAAGAGAAGAGAAGAGAAGAGAAGAGAAGAGAAGAGAAGAGAAGATGGTATCAGACATATATACATATCTATATGTTCTATCATATCTCTATATCTATATCTATACATCTCTTTATATCTACATCTAAATATCTATATGTTGGATATATTTATATATACAAATTCATGCACCCCTTTTCCGAAGGAACAATTCCCTCAACATGTGTATATAAACATATACATTACATAAGTAATATGTAAATACATACAACACAATACATGAAAGAAGTACAATATAAATAGATGTCCCATTATGAATATCTATATTTGATGCATCGTTAGTACACTATTTACATACAACAACCCAAAGGACCAACAGTGATGGGAGACATATTGCTGTATAGTGGGAGATGTTGTGTAAACCATGGGGTGATCAAGTCCATAGTATCCACAAGGTCACCCCCTCCTCAAACCAGTGTCGGGCTGATCAGACCCTATTCTGGCTGGGGATGTCTCTGGTTCTTTAGGTTGTTGGTCTGGCAAGGACACATAGGAATACATAGATATACACACAACTACACAGATACATGTCTACAATTAACCTCAGAATTCTGCGTCACTCAGCATGAAGTATCCAGTTTGTACTGATTTTAAGTTGTTTGTTATTCATGTCAGATGCAACCCAGGTATTCGAGTTCACGGGTGTTTGCAGGGTCAATTGAACTTTCCCAATGTTTGGCAGGTGTACCAGTACGGATTGTCCAGGGTGCAGGAAGATCTTTCACTTGTTGCAGGGTTTTCTATGTTTCTCCTTCTCTTGAGTGGGTGATGTAGGAAAGAAAGCAGTTAGACGAGGACACCCGTTTACCCCCCATCTGTTATTTATGGTGGTGACTGCATATCACAACCTTTCATCCCATTTGGAGTCCTGTGGGCGGATAAGCTTTTAATTAACCCGTTAGTACGTTCTACTATCCCATTCGCTTGGGGATAGTATGGCATGTGGAATGTCCATTGGATGCCTTCACTTTTTTCCCATTGTTCTACCAGATGTGAGGTGAAATGAGTGCCATCATCAGACTGAATATTTGTGGATTTAGGTAATACCCCGAATACCCTTTCCAAGAAGCGAACCGTGTGTTCACTGTTTGCTTTAGAAACAGCTTCAGCACAAGTTAGACCTGACTCCACTTCCACCATCACAATGATATACTGTTTGTTACCTGATTTGCGGAAAGGACCAATGTAGTCCACCTGCCAAGTGGACCACAAGGACTTTCCTTCCCGAATATGCAGAGTGTCAGTCGTCTGGGGATGTTCCCCCAACCTGATCTTACACAGATCACATTCAGAAATGATTGTTTTGCACTGCTCACGGGTGACAGGCCATCCCTGGGTTTGTGCCTCTTTATACAAATCAAAGATCCCTGAGTGACCCCTTTTACAATGAAGCCATTCAAGCAATCGCTCCCACTCCTGATCTTCTCCTGCTGATTTCCACTACATTGATTTTGGCCAGTTCATCAACGTAGTTGTTCCACCTGCTAGCTTCATTTTTCAGATTGGTCTGGTGAGCAGGAATCCACCCTACATGAAAGTTAGGATTTTTCTTAGCAATTTTTAGGATCTGTTGCCATTTTTCTTTCTGCCACACTGGCACCCTGTTAATCTCCCAATTGTTCTGTTCCCAGAAAGTTATCCATTCCACACAGCCCTTGAAGACTGAAAAGGAATCTGTGTAGATGTACACAGCGTCCTTGGAGGCTTTTTCCTGTACAAACACATTGAGAACAGCATCCAGCTCCCCCACTTGTGCACTGCCCTTATCATGATTTATTATGCGTTCAGCCGTGGAAGGTTTGACTGCAGCAGGTCTGAACAACCAGGTTTTACCCTCTCTTTGGGCTGACGCGTCTGTAAACCAGGCATTAATCATTTCACTTTTGTATTCTGGGGCCTCTTTAATAGGACTGGGAGTTTTCGTTGTTAACTCTTTTTCCTCCATAGATTCAATTTGTTCCTGGATTTTTAGTTGTTTATCTGGGCCTTCTTCTAGATTGAAAAGGCCGGAGTAGCACTCAGTTTGGCTAGACCATTTCCTGATCGTCCCCTTTTGAGATATTCCCTCTGGAGGGGCTTTCCCAGACAGCACATGGTTAACCACTTTGAAAGGACCCTGTAGAAATAGTATTTGTTTTTTAATGATTTTGCTGACCTCTGTTAGTGCTGTGCACACTGTTAACAATCCTTTCTCCAGAGTGGAATATCTTTTTTCTGAGTCCTTAAAAGATTGTGAATAGAAGCCAATGGGTCGTGTACTCCCATTAGGTCCCCTCTGCCAAAAGTGATATGATCAGGCACTGGCTGAGAACCCCCATTCTATTGTTATTGGACCCTCTGGGTGAAGAGGTCCCAGAGTCTGGAAGGTCTGTACCTCCAGTATTAGCAGTTCAAGGGCCTCATCATGAGATTTATTCCATTCCCAGTGATGATTCTTTTTCAAGAGATCATAAAGAGGCCGTGCTATAACAGAGAAATCAGGGATGTGCTTTCTCCAATACTGAAGGGTTCCCAGCAATTGTTGCAGTTCTTTTTTGTTATATGGTACCTTTACCTGAGTCAGTTGGGACAAAGTATCAGAAGGAATATTCCAGGTTCACCCCTTCCACATTATTCCCAAGAATTTTGCCTCTTAGGATGGAGGCTGCCTTTTTTCTTCAGGGATTTCTATCTGCATATCTGTTAAATGCTTAATTATGGCATCATAAACAACCTTTACCTCTCCCTCACTCTGGCCCCCTATCAGCACATCATCTATGTACTGATAGACTTTTACTTTGGTTTCTGGAATGTTTTCCAGCTCACACACAAGCACGTGATGGGCCAGTGTGGGTGAGTGTTTATATCCCTGAGGCAACCTCGTGAAAGTGTATTGGACTCCATCCCAAGTGAAGGCAAAATACTTTTGATCCTCAGGATCAATAGGGGCCTGGAAAAACATGTCCTTGATATCCAGTGATGCCAGCACAGGATGTGCTGCTTCCTGGATTTCTAGCACCAGATCAGCTATGTTTGGTACAGCTGCAGTGAGGCCTTCTGCATTGGCATTCAATTTCCTGTAATCTACAGTCAGTCTCCACTTACCATTTGGTTTCCTCACAGGCCAAATTTGGGCATTAAATGGTGAATGACATGGCACAATAACACCTTTCTGTTTTAAATCAGCTATTACCTCTCTGATACCATCCTTGGCAGCAACTGGGATAGGATATTGTTTTACTCTCATTGTTTTGCTCTGTGGCAGACATGGGACATGTTGTAACAACTTTACTTCCATCATTGGTGTGCCAAATGTCCAGTAGCGGCCCTGCTCATCTCTCCAGGCTCGACCTGCTAAAACATCCAAACCTAACAGATTGAAAGGAATATCACCCTCTCCGTATCATCTAATATCTTTAAATGCTTCTTCTGTATATCATGTAACTTCTTTTCATACCTTGTCTGCATGTCAGTATGGTCTTTCTTTAACTCCCTGTATTTTCTTTCACTCTCCTGTTTCTCCCCCCCCGTAACTGTATAATCTCCCGCTGCTTATCGTCTCCTTCGCTCTGCTCCTTCTTTTGTCTTGCCCCTGTGTCTTTCTTTCTCGGCTGTGCTTCCTGCTGTAGTTTCTCATACTTCTTTTCTACACCTTTAAGCCTCATCACTTTATAAGTTCAGAGCAAAATATAAGAAACATCCTAAATTTGAGTGAATGTTGGGTGTGCGGAAGCCACCAGGGTTTCAACGAATGGCCCTGGATGGCACACCCCATTCACCAAGACATATGGTTAGCAACCAAAGTATCATCCGAGTCACCGACAACCCTGTTTTATGGGAAGAAGATAACAGTCCTTGGAAAATCCACAGTGCAGATGACAGTGAATATTGTATCAAAAGAATTGCAAACGGACAAGAAAGAGAGCACGGTGATGCCATGGTATTAGGCCATTCTAAATGTAAATACATATTACAAGTTGATTGGCACTGTCTATTAGAAAATTGTAAATTACTTGATTGCCAATATCCGATTGCAAAAGAATATAAAAAATTATGTGGAGAATTTGGCCCTCTTACAAAATCTAGGAACTATATACCTAGAAGATACAGCTTAGGTTGGAAAGATGGAGAAATGTCACGGACCGAGATGGGTAAAGCCACGACCCACTCCTCTTTGGAGGGGGAGTGGGTCGCGGCTTTACCCATCACGGTCCGTGACATTTTGGTGTAGTTGGCAGGATTTGAGGGTCTGTTGTAGCCCCTGAACACGTTCGCATTAATAGCGAGAATGGAGGACATAAGAAGTGAAGTGCTTATTGAGGTCGATACCCCTGCGGAGGAGGCGTCTGGCGTCGAGTCAGGCGACTCGTGGAGCGATGAGTTCAACAGGCTCCAGTTTTCCTAGCAGTCCGATACATGCCGTGCTACCGGCAGACCTCTCTCGCCCATTGCTGAGGTTCTGGCACGACCACCCAGGATGTACCCCTCCCCTCTATACACTGGGACTCCCGTAGCCAGAGGCGATACTCGTGATTTTGAACTGCAGGTGTTAGAAGAGCTAAAGGCCCTAAGCTAGGTTGCAGAAGAGGTAAATTCCCTAAGGCAGGAGGTAGAAGAGGTGAAGTCTTTAAGGCAGGCGGTATAAGAGTTAAAGCCCTTGAGGCAGGAGGTAGAAGAGGTGAAGTCCTTAAGGCAGGAGGTAGAAGAGTTAAAGCCCTTGAGGCAGGAGGTAGAAGAGGTGAAGTCCTTAAGGCAGGAGGTAGAAGAGTTAAAGCCCTTGAGGCAGGAGGTAGAAGAGGTGAAGTCCTTAAGGCAGGAGGTAGAAGAGTTAAAGCCCTTGAGGCAGGAGATAGAAGAGCTAAAGCCCTTGAGGCAGGTTGCTGAGAGGCTGGAGAATAACAGGTGAGACCAGAAACCACTTCAACATCTACTATGACGTACTGTTTCCCCTGGGATCTTCTAAATGGACCAATATAATCTATTTGCCACGGACCCCATAGAGTTTTGTTTTCACAAATATGCACATTTTCTCTGGTTAAGGGTGTTGTCCCATTCTCATTTTACATTGTTCGCAGGTGGAAACTGAAGTCTTACATCGCGCTCTAGTTATGGGCCAACCTCTCGATTGAGCCTCCTTGTATGGGTCCAAACTTCCCCAATGGCCTCGTTTACAATGTGACCATTCGAGAAGCTTTCCCCATTCATTGTTTTCACCCAATGTGAGAGATTCACAGATCTCAATTAAATTGATACGTGCTAACTCATCTACTTCATTGTTTAATCGTGCTGCTTCATTTTGCATGTTGGATTGGTGTGAGGGCACCCAGCCAACATGGAAATCAGAATTATTACTAGCTACATTTAGAATTTGTTCCCATACTTCTTTTTGCCATACGGGCAAACCGTTCACTTCCCAGTCATTTTCTTTTCCAAATGTTATCCATTCGGTACACCCCTTGAAAACCACGGATGAATCGGTATAGATACAAATAGGGTCAATTGTATTTTGCTCTTTCATTATTACATTGTAGACTGCATCAAGTTCCCCTACTTGGGCACTACCTTCACTGTGGTTAATTATCTGTTCTCTGGTGTTTGGGCTGATTGATGGCTGCGGATCTGAATTTCCATGTTTTACCCTCTCACCTAGAAGGGGCATCAGTGAACCAAGCCTGTTTCAAATTTGGGTTATATTCCTGGGCCTCTTTCATGGGTGAGGGTATTTTCATGATTAAATTCTCTTCATCTTTTTCTTTAGAGTGTATATGTTCCTGAATTTTAAGGTTCTTTTTGGGTCCTTCTTCAATTTTAAAAAGGTGGGCACCATATTCTATCTGGGAATATACCATTTACTATTAGTGCCTTCCAGAGGGGCCTTTCCTGAGGTAATTTGGTTATCCTCTAAGTACGATAGTCTCTTTTCTAATTATTTTACTTATTTCTTTTAAAGCTGTACTTACTGTTAGCAGTCCCTTTTCCCAGGTAGAACATAATTTTTCTGAATCTTTGAAGGACTGAGAATAAAATCCAATTGGTCTCGTATTGCCATCAGGACCTTGCTGCCAAAAGTGGTATGAGAATCAGTGTACTGCAAAACCCCACTCTATGATAATGGGATCAGTGGGATGTAGGGGACCCAGCGTTTGAATTTTGAATAGCAAGAGTTTTAATGCCTCCTTTTCCATATGATCCCATTCCCACTGTCGGGTTTTTTTTCTTAGCAGATCATAGAGTGGCCTTGCAATGATTGCCATGTCCAGAATGTGTTTCCTCCAGAATTGGAGTGTGCCCAGAATTTCTTGACGTTCTTTCTTATTGTTCGGGGGTTTTATTTCACCTACCTTGGATAAGGTGTCAGAGGGGACATTCCATGATCCCTTCCACCACCATATCCCTAAAAACTTCACTTTGTTGGAAGGAGGTGGTTGTTTGTCTGCAGGGATTTCTATACCCAGATTGGAGAGATGTGTTATGATGTCGTGACACACTTCCTTCACCTGTGATACATTTGTGCCACCAATTAGAATATCATCTGTGTATTGATTTCACATCCTTATTGTTCTTGATAGATGGCATTGACTCTAGCTCTACAGCTAGAGCATGATGAACTAGGGCAGGTGAATGTTTATATCCCTGTGGGAGTTGTGTAAACATGTACTGATTGCCCTCCCATGTAAAGGCAAATTTCTCTTGATCAGAGGGGTCTATTGGTATCATAAAGAACGTAACTTTTTATCTAGGGTAGCCATGATAGGATGTGCAGATTCTTGAATCTGGAGAATTAGATCAGCCAAGTTAGGTACTGCAACTGTTAATGGTGCTGTCTTAGTGTTCAGATGCCCAAAGTCTATTGTTAGCCTTTATTTCCCATTAGGCTTCCTCACCGGCCATATTGGCGACTTGTATGGTGAGTGTGTATTAACAATTGTCCTGGTTTGAGGCAGGATTAAGCCAATTTTCCTTTTACCGATTTTTTTTTCCTTCAGTAATCTCTCTTTTAACTAGCATCAAGTGTTCCAGCTAGTGGACTGATAACACTGGAATGTTTATGTTACTGCCAAGATTCCAAGGTCACTTTGCTTTGCCACCTCAGATGCTGCCGGGAGCAGCCCATAGGGAGGGCTGGACTAGACAGACAGCAAAACTGACCAAAGTATTCCATTCCATGTATCTACATAAGCTGGGTGTAAGGTCAGGGATCACAGAAGACAACTTCCTTCCTGTCTCTTCTCTTCTCTCCCATCCATGGCCGGCATCCGGGGAGGACTCCATCTGTCCATCCCCGTTGATCCCCAGGCTCGTGCAGTCCTGCCCCTCATCACTCTCCCCTCAGCTCCTGTCTGCTCTGCCGCTCTCTCCGGCAGCTCCGGGACATTTTGGGACTGCTCACAGCTCAGGAGATGCCGGGGGAGTTGTGGGGGTGGGGGAGGCAAGAGGGTTTTGCACATTCCTGAACACACTTGTGTATCATTGTACACATAATTCAAGCTGTCTAGTTTAGTTTTCAATCCAGCTAAGTCTCTCTCCTTAATCCTCTCTCTCCTTCCCTACCTGGGTGGGAGGGGGAGGGGATTGAGAGCATTGTTGTCTCTGGTTTAATTGCCAATCCTGAGCCAAACCGTGACTGTGAGTGTGGATTAACAATGATGCTTTTTTGTATCACATCATCAATTACCTCTTTGATCCCTTCTTTTGCCATAATAGGAATTGAATGCTGTTTTATATTTGTGATCCTGCTTTGTGGGAGGATGGGAGCTTGTTGTAATAATCTAATTATGAGAGTGGGGGTATCAAAATTCCAAAACCAGCCTTGATCATCTTTCCACGCTCAGCCCTGAAGAACGTCCATCCCCATAAATTGTAGGGAATGTCCCCCACGATCATTTGGGTCCGAATTAGGGCATCTTTGCCTGGTAATTTAAGTACACTTTAGCAGTCTTTTGTAAAGTGGGACGGCCAAATGCCCCACTTACTAATGTAGGTTTTAAAGATGAATTAATACCACATTTTTTTAGCCTCATCTTTTCTTAGGGGGGAAATTTCTGCACAAATGAAACAGGGTATTTGTTGGGACCAACAGCACAAGTAATTTCTAGGTCTCCTCTGGAATGTTGAGTTGATCTCAGTATGTTTTGCCATTTGTTAGGAGGTTTGGTATTTTTGGCGTGTGATTTATTTGGTGTTTGCCAATCGTTTTTATTTCTTGGAATGGCTTCCCACTGTTGATCCAGGCTTTCAGTCAAATCGACTGTATTTTGAGTTTTTCCTTTCTCCTCCCTCTGCATTTTCTTTGGCTTTCGTTTGCAAAGGGAGGGCTATTTAGTTTCCACAACTGGCATTGTTGTTATCAGCCCATGCAGACCATTTCTCGACTAGGTGTTTTAAATGATTATAGGAGTAATTTCTAGTCAGTAATTCAGGAGGGATTCCTTTTCGCTTTGCTTCCTCCTTGACCTTAGTGAAAGGCCCCTGACAGCTACTACCCCCAGGCAAAACGCCACTGGAGCGTTGTGTATCACTGCTTGAATTGCGGCCAGTGGCTGTGCAGTCACCCTGCCCTCCTTCTCTATCCTGGGGACAGTTGCCCGGTGGCTTAGCAGCCACTGCTGCATATGTGGGACGTGACTTTTCATCCACCTGAATGATTTGTTTAACTGTGTGTTCCTTTGAACAGTCAAGCTCGGGGACGCCGTGTTTGCGTCCGTATTCACTTCGGGTTTTGGCAAGATCCACCCACGTGTTCAGGTTGTTGTCAGTGTCGGTGTTTTCTAGTTTACCCTTACTTTGGATGGCTAGATTCTTCAGCTCACCCGGTAGCCCTCGAATAAGGGCGTCCACACGCTCCGGATCTACAGCGAGCGTAAGGGGAGAATCTTGCCCCACAATTAATCCGTGTTCATAGATCATTTGTATTACAGCCGCCTTGTGGAAATTTTCCATTAGCTTGGAGATGTTACCCTTCAAGACAAAGGGCTCACCCCTTGACATTGGGTCCATCAGGCCGACGTTATGGGCCGCTCTCTGAGTAATAGTCCAGAGGGCATTATGGTTACCTGTGGTCAGCGGGGCACCAGGACCCCAGTACCCAGATGCCTCTTTTTCCATGAGCATGACACCATCCCCCCACTCGCAGCTGCCCGGATGACACTGTAACCGTTTCAGATGGTAGTCTACTGAATTGTTCTTTCAGGTTGGCAAGTCTAGTGGTGTGTACAGTGTCTCTTTATATGTTATTTGACCCTTTCTTCTGTCTTCAACAGCCCCCAGGTCCTGCCCCACTCCCAAACATCTCAGACCCCCCCCAGCATCCCCCAGACATGCTCAGGATCCCCCCTATTCTCCCCCAGGGACCTCTCAGGCCCCCCAAGGTCCTTCCCCACTCCCCACTGGGATCGATCTAGAACCCACGGGGGGGGGGACTGAGCCCCAGAGGTGTCACCAGAGGCAGAAGCAGCACAGGGGGTGGGGGCCTCAGGGCCTTTCTTGGGTGTAGAGGCTGGCAGCAAAGACGATGTCGCGCCTGATGCTGGCGGAGGCGGCCTCCATCTTGGTGGCCAGCGCAGGCTCCCCCAGCAGCCGCGCCGCCTGGCGCAGCTCCCGCAGCGTCTCCTCCAGCCGCTGGATTGCCCGGACCAGCGTCCCCTCCTGCACCCCCGCCAGGCACACGATGTCCGCGAAGGGCTGGGGGGAGCGAGGGTCAGGGGCAGGACCCCCGGCTGGGGCCCCTGGGAGGGATCCTGGGGGTCTCAGGGGGGGTCCTGGGTGGATCTCAGTGGCCTCAGGTGGGTCCCATAGGGGTTGCTGGGGCTCTTGGGGGCAATCCAGGTGGTCTCAGGGGGGTCATGGGGTGATCTCAATGATCTTAGGTGGGTCCCATAGGGGTTGCTGGGGTTCTTGGGGGCAATCCTGGCTGTCTCAGGGGGATCATGGGGTGATCCCAGGGGTCTCAGGGGGAATTTCAGCAGTATCAGATGCATGCAGGGGATTCCTGAAGGGTCCCATGGGGTCCTAGGGGTCCCAAGGGGGATCCTGGGGGTCCCAGAGGGGGGCCTGGGGGATCCCATGGTTGTTCCCAGGGGGTCTGGGTGATCCTGGAGGTGTGCCAGGGGTCTCACCATGCCACGGGCCCACTCGTAGACTACTGGGACGAGGCTACAGTCAAGCTGCTGCACCAGCTCCTCGGGGCTCTCGGGGAGGCCGCACTCCTGCTGCAGCTGCCCCAGGCGCTGCACCACGGCCAGGAGCTGCTCCAGGGCCTGGGGGGGTGGGGGGAGAATGGAGGGTCCCCCCAGATCAGGGATACCCCCACCCTGCCCCAAGGGACCCCGATGTCCAGGACTGCCCCCCCCAGCCCCCAAAAGCTCCAGGGATCCCCCACTTGTCCCCCCAGCCCCTCCCAAAGTCCCCCAGTGTGTCCCCCAGCCCCCTCCCCCAGAACTCCAGCACCTCCCAGTGCCCCCCAGTCCCCCGGGGTTCCCTGTACCTGCTGCAGGGGGGGTGTGAGGTTCTCAGGGGGCTCCCCCCGGCCTGTGCTCCCCCCCAGGCAGCCCAGAAGGGCCGCAGCCTCCTCAGGGCACAGAGGGGCCAGAACATTCCCCAGCAGCAGCTCGGTCAGAAGCAGCTGGTGGGAGCTGAGCAGTGAGGCCACACGGCCCCCCAGGGCCACCGCGTCCCCCCGCTCCACGTAGCCCAGCGCCCGCAGCACCTGTGAGGACGGGGGGGGCATTGGGGACATCGGGGGGGGCACATGGATGAGGGGACGGGGGGGGATGCAGGCACAAGGGGAGAGAGAGAGAGGGGAGCACAGGGGGACAGGGTTGTCCTGGGGAGGTCCAAGGGGTCCCGGGGGGGGTCCCAGGGGGCCCAAGAGGGTCACCCATGGCCAGGTGCTGGTGGCACTCAGGCAGCAGCAGGAACATGGGTGTCCCATATGACAGGGGGGGACAGGGGGTTCCCAGGGGACACAGAGGGTCTGAGGGGGAGCCCAGGGGGAAACTCACTGCCAGGCGCTGGTGGTACTCAGGCAGCAGCAGCAGCGACTGGTCCGAGAGCTGAAACTGGAGCTGCTCCAGTTGCTCCAGCAGCTCCTGCCGGGCGGCGAACTGGATGTACTGGGAGAAGAGAGGGGAGGTCAGAGGGCAGTCAGGGGGGGACCCCCATATTCCCCCAGGCACCCCCGTACCTGCTGGGGGAAGCGGGGGCTGTGGACACACTGGAAGGAGCTGAGGGAGGCAGCGAGGGTTCGGGCACTAGTGGCAGCCTCCAGCGATGGGGGGTCCCGCAGGGGGGGGCTCCAGGAGGGGAACACCCCCCCCCGCCAGCCGGGCCAGCTCCTGCACTGCTGCCCCCACCAACGGGCCAGGGGGGCCCCTGGCAGGGGGACAGGGGAGGGTCAGGAGGGGGCTAAAACCCCATAACCCGCCCCAGAGATCCCAGGATCCACAGAGACCGCTCTGGGACCCCGAAATGGGGGAGAACCCCTCAGGGCCCACCCCCACCCTCCCCAGGGACCCCAAAAATCAGGAAAACCTCCCCAGGAGTCCCCCGAAGTCCCCCCCTGGGGACCCCAGAATCTCCCTCCCAGGAGCCCCCCAAAGTCCTCCCTGGGGACCCCAGAATCTCCCTCCCAGGAGCCCCCCAAAGTCACCCCCTGGGGACCTCAGAATCTCACACTCCGGGGACCCCAAAGCCCTCCCCAGGGATGCCCAAACCTACCCTGGGAACCCCAAAATCCCTCCCCGAGGGACCACAAAGTCCCATAGGGACCTCGAAATCTCCCCCAGGGACCCCCAGCCCCACCTGGAGCGGGGGCTGGGCCGGGGTCTCAGCTCCTGCAGCAGTTTCTCAGGGTTCACCCGCAGGGTCTTGGCTGTCACCCCCCCGATGTCCCCGGGCTGCAGCTTCTCCAGCACGAAGCCGCAGGGGCCTGGGGGGACCCAGGCGTCTGGGGGGAACCCAGGCATCCGAGGATTCCCCCCAGGGGACCCCCTGAATCCCCAAGAGGGGACCCAGACATCTAGGGATTCCCCAACCACCCCAGAAGGGACCTAGGTGTCTGAGGATCCCCAAAACCACCCCCAGAGAACCGGGAACACCCCCAGACCCCCTGGGGATGCCTCCACTCCCCCAGATGGCACCCAGGCATATGGGTGCCCCCCAATCCCCCCCCAGGTGACCCCCCCAAGTGGGGACCCAGGCATCCGGGGACCCCCCAACCCTCAAGAGGAGTGCCAGGTGTCTGGAGACTCCCCACCCCCCCAGAGGGCAGCCAGGCATCCAGTGACCCCCAAACCTCCCCCAAAATGGACTCAGGACCCATCACAGCAGGAACCTGGGGAACCCCCACCCCCTCCCAGAGGGGACCCAGCGACCCCCAAACCTTCCCCCGCACAAAATGGGACTCGGGACCCACCACAGCAGGAAGCTGAGGACCCCCCAAACCCCCCTCGAGGGGGCCTCCTGAGCCCACCCCCCACAGACCCTCGGGCAGGAAGAGGCGGGTGAGCAGCAGGTCCTCAGGGTAGGGGACATCAGGGGGCAAGGGGGGGTCACTGGCCGGGCTCCCCCCCTCGAGGGGCTGCTCACTCAGCACCAGCGTGGTGAAGGTGCGGCTGGAGCCCTCAGGGGTCACCTGGGGTGGGGGGACAGGGGGTAAGGCAGGGCTGGGGAGACATGGGCAGGGGGGAAGGGGGTGATGGGGAAGGAGAGTTTGGGGGAGGGATTTGAGGAGTTTGGAGGGGTCCTGGGAGGCAGGGATTAGAGGAGGGGTTTGGGGGGGGGGCTGAGGGGGACTTGAAGAGGGGTTTGGGGGTTCCTGGGGATGGGATTTGAGGAGGGGTTTGGGAGGATCCGGGGGGGGTCGTTAGAGGGGTCCTGGGGAAGTCTCAGGGGGGGGAGTTATAGAGGGGGATTTGGGGAGTGTTGGGGGAGTTTGGGGGATCTGGGAGTTACAGGCAGATTTGGGAAGAGTATGGAGAGAGTTTGGGGGGGATTGGAGAGATTCGGGGGGAGATTTTGGGAGGTGTGGGGGCTCTGGGGGGGTTGGGTGCATTCGGGGGGGGGGGGTGGTGCGTACCTGAAGGATGAGGCCAAGGGCGTTGCGGTGCCGGGGGGTGCAAACCACAACCACCCGCCCAGGCACTAGAACCCGCAGCCCCGCGGCTGAGTCAGCCAGGCGCCGCTGTGGGACCCCCCCGCAGAGAGACCCCGTCAGATGGGGGCACCAGGGCCAACCCCAGACACCCCCCTGTCAGACAGGGGCACCCGGGACCCCCTATACACCCCCCCCAAATCAGACAGGGGCACCAGGGACCCCCCCAGACACCCCCCCCATCAGACAGGGGCACCCGGAACCTCCCCAGACACCCCCCATCAGACAGGGGCACCTGGAACCCCCCCCAGATACCCCCCATCAGACGGGGGCACCCGGGACCCCCCCATACACCCCCCCAATCAGACAGGGGCACCCAGGACACCCTGGACCCCCCTGGGTCACACAGAGACACCCAAGACCCCCCCCACTCCATGAGGGGCCACCCAGGAACCCCCCGTATCCCCACTTGTTGGACACAGACCCCCAAGACCCCCCTCAGCGTTCCCAGGGACCCCCAAACCAGGTCCCCACCACCCTGTTGCCCCCTGGATCTGCCACCCCCCAGTGCCCAGTGTCCCCGTCCCCAGGGGGGGTCCCCAGGGTGTCCCCACCGTGAGGAGGGCGCGGGCGCGGCGCAGCCCGGTGGCTGCCTGGTGGTAGGGGGGCAGGTCGGCCAGGGGCCCCCCCAGCTCTGGCTCCCCCAGCGCCCCCAGTGCCTGGCGCAGCTCAGCCACCCGGCGCTGCTGGGCCTGGGGACAGGGGGACACGGGGGACACGAGGGACACGGGGGACATGGGGGACCTGGGTGTCCCCCAGGTCCATACAGGATGTCCCCAAGTCCCCCCAGGTCCATAATGTCACTCCCAACGTACCAGCCCATGAACCAATGTCCCCCATGTTCCCCCTCTCCCCAACATCCCCCCATCCCCGATATCCACCATGTCCCCCATGTCCCCAGCTTCCCCCTTGTCCCCAATGTTCCCCCTGTCTTCCATGTCCCCCCATGTCCCCAATATTGTCCCCAATGTCCACCCCATCACCCAATGTCCCCCACATCCTCTCTGTCCCCAGTGTCCCCCCATGTGCCCAATACTGTCCCCAATGCCAACTCCATCATCCAACGTCCCCCATGTCCCCCGTCCCAAACAACCCCCCATCTTCCATGTCCCCCCATGTGTCCCCCCCATGTCCCAAATATTATCCCCAATGTCCACCCCATGACTCAATGTCCCCCCATGTCCCAAATGTCCCCAACGTCCCCCCATTCCCTATATCCCCCCACCCCCTATATCCACCATGTCCTCCATATCCCCAGTGTTCCCCGTCTCCAACATCCCCCCGTCTTCCATATCCTCCAATGTGTCCCCCCATGTCCCCAATATTGTCCCCAGTGTTCACCCCATGACCCAATGTCCCATGTACAAAGCATCCCCAACATCCTCAATGGCCCCCATGGCCCCAGCGTCCCCCATATCCACCATGTGCCCTATGTCCCCAGTGTCCCCCCTGTCCCAAACATCCACCCTGTCTTCCATGTCCCCCAATGTGTCCCAAATAACTGTCCCCAATACCCAACCCATCATCCAACACCCCCCATGTTCCCAGCATCCCCAATGTCCCCAATGTCCCCCCTGTCTTCCATGTCCCCAGTATTGTCCCCAATGTCCACCCAATGACCCAATGTCCCCCAGGTCCTCCCTGTCCCCAGTGTCCCCATGTCCCCCCATCCCCTATATCCACCATGTCCCCCCATGTCCCAAATTTCCCCCTTGTCCCCAGTATCCCCAATGTCCCCCAGTATCCCCTATGGCCCCACTGTCACCCATGACACCAGTGGTCCTCATGGGCCCACTGTCCCCAGTGTCCCCAATGGCCCCAGTGCCCCTCCCAGTCCCATGTCTCCCCAGTGTCCCTCACCGGGGCATCCCTGCGCAGGGGGAACTCAGCAAAGCTGCTCCTCATCACGTCCTGCACCCGCAGGGCCTGAGCCCGGAGCAGCCCCAGGATCATGGGGTAGGTGAGACGGAACTGGGACTGAAGGGGGGCGGGGCGGCCCTGGGGGGGCAGGGGAGGTCACACCCTGGGGACATCCCCCAGGACCCCCACAGCCACCCATGCTCAGGGCCATCGGGTAGGTGAGGTGGGACTGGAACTGCAGTGGGGGAGGGGAAGGGACTTGGGGGGGGGGGGGAGGGCAGGTCTGGGGGCGTTGGGATGGGGTTGGCCCTGGGAGGGGTTGGGATGAGGGTCACACAGTGGCAACATCCTGGGGACACCCCCAAGGACCCCCACCCATGCTCAGGATCATGGGATAGGTGAGATGGAATGGGGAGGTCCTGGGGGGGATGGACACACTGGGTGGGCCCCCCCAGCCCCCCTGTACCCCCCCTCTCACCATCATCACTCGGTGCAGATCTGCCAGCTCAGGCAGGGCCCCGGGGCAGAGGATGATGACGGTGCCAGTCGAGTCCAGCCCGCGGCGCCCGGCACGGCCCGACATCTGCACGTACTCGCCTGGGGCGGACATAGGGGACAGACCCACAGCGTGACCCACAGCCTGACCTATGGCTGCCCCACAGCCCCCACCCTGCCCCACAGCACCTACATCTGCACACACAACTCTCAGGAGACCACCATAGGAGGGACACCCAGACCCCAAATGCTGCCCCACAGCCACTCCACAGCCACTCCACGGCTGCCCTACAGTTGCCCCATGGCCACCCCAGGGCTGCCCCACATCTCCCCCACGGCTGCCCCACTCCCAAGGCCACCTCATAGCTGCCCCACAGCCGCCCCTCACCAGGCAGGAGGTCTCGGAAGTTGCTCCCGTCGTGCTTGCGGATGGAATCAAAGACAACGGTGCGGGCCGGCATGTTCACCCCCATGGCGAATGTCTCGGTGGCAAAGAGCACCTGGGGGGCAAGTCGGGGGGGAATGTGGGGGGGGGGGGGGGGCTGTGAGGGCAGTGGGGGACACCGTGGGGCCGGGGAGCCCCGTGGGGGACAGGGCACTGCACCCCAGGTGTGGGTGGATGTGGCGCATCTTGTCCAGCCCCACAGCAAGGCCCCCCCTGCCCCCCGGCTGCCCCCTGGCTGCCCCACGGCACACCTTGACCAGCCCCTGGCTGAAGAGCATCTCCACCATCTCCTTGAGCAGGGGCAGGACCCCCCCATGGTGCACCCCGATCCCACGCTGCAACAGCTCAGACACGCTCAGCACCTGGGGCAGGGGACACGGGGGTCACAGGAGACATGGGGGACACAGGGGGGCAGAACCCACAGCACCCACCGACCTCACAGACCCCCGGATTGACCCACAGACCCCCGAAGGGACCCCAGCACCACCCCAAGGGACCCCCTGAAACTGCCCCACAGCCCTCATGGCCCTTCACAGACCCCCCAGAGAGCCCCCATGGAGCCTCCCCCCATCCCTCCCAGCCCCCACAGACCCCCCAGGCCCCATATAGAGCCTCTCACATCCCCCTCAGCCCCCCCACAGCCCTCCCAGCCCCCCACAGATCCCACCCAGCTCCCCCCCATCCCTTCTAGCCTCCCTATAAAGCCTCTCACATCCCCCCCGGCCCCCCACCCAGATCCCACCCAGCCCCCACCAGCCTCCCTATAAACCCCCCTCACCCCTCCCAGCCCCCCTATACAGCCCCCCCCATCTCTCCCACCACCCCCACATCCCCCCCAGCCCCCCTGCACCTGGGGCAGGCGGCGGTCGGGCCCCCCCCAGGCGGCCCAGGCACTTGTGCAGGAAGCCCCGGACGTGGCCACGCTCAGGGGGGCTCAGCAGCTGCAGCCCCCCCAGGGCCTCGGCCCGGGCCCGGCAGCGCCCGCGGGAGAAGGTGAAGGCGACGACGGGGAGAAGGGACCGATCCTGCAGCAGCCGCAGCAGCGCCAGCCAGAGCCCCCGCTCCTGGGGCATGGGGGTCAGCGCCCCACAGCCTGCCCCACAGATAGCCCTGCCCCACAGCCAGAGCCCCCACTTCTGGGGCATGGGGGTCAGCACCCCATAGCCCTGCCCCATAGCCAGACCCTCCTGCTCCTGGGGGACATGGGGGTCAGGGCCCCATAGCCTGCCCCACAGCCAGAGCCCCCACTCCTGGGAGGGCTAGATGGGGGGCCAGGGTCTCGCAGGCAGACCCCCCCCCTCAAATCCTGGGGGCTGAAGGGGAATGAATCCACAGCTGGACCCACAGTGGGACCCACGGCATCAGCAGTGCCCCCACAGCCCCCTCACCTGCCCGGGGTTGCCCCCCATGTTGGGCTGTTTGGCCCCAAAGCTCTGGGCATGTTTGCTGCTCTGCTCCTTCTTGGCATCCACAGCCGTGTAGTACCTGGGGGGCAGAGGTGGGGCTGGGGGGCACTTGGGGGGCTGGGGAGCCCCACACACCCCCGTGGAGGGGGGACATAGGGGTAAGTGGCAGCTGGGGTGGGGACAGAAGCAGCTCTGAAGGATGTGGGGCTGGCAGTGGGGCTGGGCTGTGGGGCAGGGTTGTGGGGCAGGGCTGGGGGGACCTCTTGGTGCCGTGGGATCCCAGCCCAGGCTTCTCTGCAGAGGCAGCAGTGGGGGTTGGTGGCCATGGGGCAGCTATGGGGCAGCCGTGGGTCACTGTGGGGCAGCCGTGGGTCTCACCCCTGGGTGCAGAAGGTGCCCCGCGCGTCCAGCAGCAGGTGCAGGGGCTGCGGCCCCGGCCCCGTGAACAGAAAATGCTGCAGCGGCACCGGGCGGGCCCGGGTGCTCAGAACCCGCAGAGTGCGGCGCTTGGTGCGCCTGGGGGAAGAAAACGGGGGGAATGGGCACAACGGGGTCCCCCCGCACTGCCCGGGCACCCCACAGTGCTGACCCCCACCCCGAGTTGCCCCCCAACCAGATCAGGGCCCCCCAAACCCTTCCCAGGAACACACAGACCCCCCCAGGCCCCCCAAAACCACCCCCAGAAACCCTCAACCCCCCACAGACCGCCTGCTAGCCCCCCCATGTATTCCCAGGGACCTCCAACTCCCCCCTCTAGGTCCCCTTTCAGCCCCTTTCCTCCCCCCAAGACCTTCCCAAACCCCCCCTAGGGTGGACCCACCCAGACCCCCCAAACCCTCCCAGGGACACCCAGACCCCTCCCCCGGCCGCCCAAACCCCCCCTAGGGACACCCAGACCCCCCCCCCAGGCTCCCCAAACCCTCCCTAGGGACCTCCAATTCCCCCCCAAGAACCTCCCCAACCCCCTAGGGACCCACCCAACCTCCACTTTAGGGTCCCCCCGAACCCCAGGATCACCCCCCCCATCCTACCCGACCCACTGGGCAAACTCGAGGGCGTTGGGGACGGTGGCACTGAGCAGGATGAGCTTGACGTGCTCGGGCAGCATGATCAGCACCTCCTCCCACACCACCCCACGCTGAGATGGGGGCGGTCAGGGGGTGAGGGGGGGCACAGAGACCTTCTGAGACCCCCCCCGAGCCCCCCAGCACCCCCCAGAGCCCCCACACCTCAGCATCGTTGATGTAATGCACCTCGTCGAAGATCACCCACTCCAGGTCCCGGATGATATCGGAGCCATTATAAAGCATAGACCTGGAGGGGGGGGTTTTGGGGTGTCAGGGCCCTGTCCTCAACTCCTCCAGACTCCCCCCAAATCCCCTCCCACGCCCCAGCTCCCCCCATGTCCCAAAGGACCCTCACAACCCCCCCTCCCAGATAGCAAAGACCCCTCCAGGATCTCCCCAGACAACTCCCCCCAGCAAAGCTTCTCTGGACCCCCCCGAGGAACCCCCAAAACCCCCCCAAGGACAACACCCCCAGGGTCTCACCGTAGGATCTCGGTGGTCATGATGAGGCAGGAGGCCTCGGGGTGCAGCTGCACATCCCCTGTCAACAGCCCCACATCCCCAAAGGTGGCTTTGAAATCCCGGAATTTTTGGTTGGAAAGTGCCTTGATGGGGGAGGTGTAAATGCTCCTGGGGGGCGGGGATAAGGGGGGGTGCTCAGGAGGTGGGAGATGAACCCCCCAGGACCCCCCTCAGGGACGGAGGGAGGAACAGGAGGGAGGTGGATGTGGAAGGGGGATGCACAGAGGATCTGCAGCCTCTCACGAGAGGTTTGGGGGGGATCAGGGGGTGCCCAGAGAGGACCTGGTGACCCGCAGGGGGCTTTGGGGGGGACTGGGGGGGGCACAAAGAGGACTTGGGAACCCTCGGGGGGGTTTGGGGGGACCCAGAGGGGATTTGGGGGGACTACGGGGACACAGAGAGGATGTGGGGACCCCCGGGAGGGTTTGGAGGGACTGGAGGAAGCACAAAGAGGATCTGGAGACGCCAGGGGGCTTTGAGGGGAGTGGAGGGGGGCACAGAGAGGATTTGGGAACCCTCAGGGGGGCGTTGGGGGATCAGGGGGGACCCAGAGGGTATTTGGGGACCCCCGGGGTGGGTTCGGGGGGGGGCGTTCAGAGCAATGTCAAGACTTTTGGGATGACTCTGAGGTCACAGGAGGGGAATGGAGAAGGTTGGGGACCCCGGGGGGGAGGGGTTGGGGGGGGTTGGAGGAATTGGGGGGAGGTCCGGGGGTCCCACCGGGTCATGTGACGCCGGGCCAAGGCCACCGCGTATTCGGCCACCGCGGTTTTTCCGGCCGAGGTGTGGGCGGCGACCAGCAGGGACTGGCCCCGCTCCAGTGCCAGCACCGCCCGCTGCTGGAAGGGGTCGGGGGCGAACGGCCACTGGGGGGGACACACGGGGGTGGGGGTGGGGCCCCTGCACCCCGCCAAAAGGGACCCACCCCCCCCCCCCAAAAGGACCCCACAGCCCCCAGGATCCTGATGTTGGAAGGGGTTGGGGGCAAAAGGGCTCCCCGAGGCAGGGGAGGACACAAGGACACAGTTTTGGGGGTGGTCCTCACCCTAGGACCCCTCTGTGCCGCCCCCCCCCCCCCAAACCCCTCTGAGCCCCACCCCAGGACCCCCCCTGAGACCACTCAGGACCCCTCCATGTCCCAAAGCCCACCCAGGACCCCCGTGGTCCCCTTCAGGACCACCCCCCCCCACCACAACCCCCCCTAGGATGCCCCTGGGACTTCCCCCAACCACCCCCAGGCCCCCCAACCTTGAAGGCAGGATCAGGCACCAGCTGCTCAAACCCCTCCACGGGGGTGTCGGCATCAAGCAGCTCAGCCCAGACCTCCTGAGGGGGCTCGGGGGGCACCAGGGGGGGGGCCCTGCTCCTCCTGGGGGGGTCACACACCAAGTGAGTCACGGGAGTGGGGGCACAGGAACCCCCCCCCAGAGCCATCCAAGGGGGCACAGGGGCACCCCCCCCCCCCCCCCAGGACCCACCTTCAGCAGCTCCTCCAGGCTGTCAGCACGGTGGGGGGGGGGGAGGCTGCTGCTGCCCCCCCTGTCATCTCGGGGGGGCTGGGGGCCCCCCCCGGCCTCGTCCCCCCCCAACTCGAAGGCATCGAGGGTCCCCAAGAGGCTGGAGAGGGAGAAGGGCCCCCCCAGCCCTGCCACTTTCGGGGCTGGGGATCAGATGGGGGAGGGTAAATCTGCCCCCTCCAATGGGTGAAATTAACCACCCCCAGGGGCAAAAGTGCCCCCCCACCACCCCGGGATGGAAACTACCCCTCCAGGGATAAATTTGCCCCCCCACGGGTTAATCTGCCACCGGAGGGAGTAGAAGTGCCCCCCCCCCCCCCCGAAGGGTAAATTTCACCCCCCCCAGTAGGTGAAACTCCCCCCATCCCAGGGTCCTACCTGGTGGGTTATATTCGACCCCACGTTTCAGCCCCGGGGGGGTCGTCAGCAACTCTAGGGGAAGGGAGGGGGTGAATAAGAGGGAAAGCACCTCAAAAGAGGGTCAGGGGGGTGTCCGCTAAATGGGGGGTCCCCAAAATGTTGGGGGGGTGTCCCACCAGTCTCAAAGTCAATGTCCTCCTCCTCCTCCTGGTGGGTGATCTGCTCCAGGGTGGGCTCCTCCAGACCCCCTGGGGGGAGCATGAGGGGATCTGATGGGATCCCAGGGGGGGTTGGGGGGGGGGGGGGGCATTGGGGGCATCTTAGGGAGTCCCAGGAGGGTTTGGGGGGGTTCTAAGAGGTCTCAGAAGGGGTTGAGGGGGCCTGGGCATGTGGGAAGCCCCCATGGGAGAACTGGGGGGCATCTCAGGAGGTCTGGGGGATCCCAGGGGGGTCTGGGGAGGCTCCAAGGAGGTTTGGGAGGGGGGGGAGGTCCTGGGGGGGTGGAGTTCTGGGTATGGCTGGGGGAAATCCTGGGGGTCCCAGAAGGCCGGGGGGGACGGGGGGGTGTCCCAAGGAGGTCCCAGAGGTTCGAGGGGGCGTCCCAGTGGTTCGAGGGGCTCCGGGGGGGGTGTGCTCCGAGGGATTCCCAGGGAGGTTTTGGGGGGGATCCCAGGGGGATGTTGGGGGGTCCCCAGGGGGGGTCACCTGGCCAGAAGGGGACGTTGGTGGTGCTGCCCTGGGGGGGCTGCCCGGGGGGGCCAGGGGGGCGACGAAGGGACAACGAGTTCTGGGCCGAAAGCCCCACGAGGGGCAGCAGCTCCTGGGGGGGGGAGCAGTGAGGACCCCCATGTCTGGCAGCCCCCCCCCCACACCCCCTGGGACCTCCCCAGGATCCCCACAAATCCATCTGAACCCTCCCCAGAACCCCTCCAGACCTACCAAGCCCCACTCAAACCCCCCTGTAAGCCCCCCCCACCCCCCAGACCCCCCAAAATCCCCCTGGGGACACCCACAAAACCCTGGGACCACCCTTATCCATCTAGACCCTCCCAGACCTACCCAGCCCCACACAAGCCTCCCCTGAGACCCCCAAAATCCATCTCAGACCCCCTCAGAAGCCCCTCAAACCCACACAGTCCCACCCAAACCCCGCCAAAATCCCCCCAAAATCCCCCTAGGTACACCCCTTCCCAGGACTTCCACGAAGCCACTGAGGCCCCTCCCAACGCCTCGAGCTCCCCCCACCTCGCTGAAGCCCCTCAGGGCCCCGCTTCGGGGGTCCCGCTGGGCACGCAGCCCCCCCCCCGCCGGGGTGGGCTCCAGTGCCAAGAGGCTCCAGGGCTCCGGTGCCCTCTGCCAGCTCCTGGGGGGGGGGGGAAAGGGGGAATCAGGACCCACCCCTGGGGTCACCCCGAGGCACAGCGACCCCCCGACTCCCCCCCACTGACCAAGGACCCCCCCCGGGACCCCCTATTCCCTCCCCTTCATGTCCCACAGACCCTCCCCCCCCCCTCGAGATCCCCCTAATCCCTCCCCTTCATGTCCCAAATACCCCCCCCCCCCAAAAAAAAAACCTGGGACCACCCCCCAGCCCCACCAAACTCCTCCCAAGACCCTCCCTGGGACCACCCCAAACCCCCTCCCACAAGGTCTCGGGTATCCCCTCCAACCCCCCTAGACATCCCCCCAAAGCCACCCCCATGGTCTGAGCCCCCCCCCCCCTTTGGGATCCCCTCCCTCATACCTGGGGGCCCGCTCATGCCAGTGGGGGGGCAGCCACTCAGGGGACCCCAAAAATCGCTGCTCCAGCTCCAATAAGAGGGGGGGAGCAAAAGGGGGCAGCCCTTGGGGCAGCTGGGGGGGGACAGGTCAGGAGGGGGGCACAAAGGACGCGGGGTCATTCATTGGGGGAGGGTCTGGGGGAGCTGTGGGGGGATCATTCACCGGGGAAGGGGGGGGACACGACTCTCTCGGCAGGAATGGGGTCGGGGGGGGTCTGGAAAAGCTGTTGGGGAGGCGGGGTCACTCCATCTGGGGGCGCTCAGGGTGGGGCAACCCTGTGGGGGTCTGAGGGGTCCGGGGGGTCCGTCACTGTGCGAGTGGGTCGCGGTCACTCCCCGGGGGTCACTCAGTGGACGGGTGGGCCACTCCTCCAGGGGAGGTCTCTGCGGGGTTTCTCTGAGCCCCGGGGCGGGGGTCACTCCCGGGAGGGGAGTGTCACTCACCGTGGTGCGCGGTTCGAGCCCCCCTCGCGCCCCCGGTGGTCCCGCCAGCAGCTCGAAGCGGCCCCCACAGCCCAACTCCAGCAGCGCCAGCGGCAGCTCCCGGGATCCGGGGGGGGGCAGCGCTGGAAGGAGGGGGGGGACGGGGTCAGGGACCCCCGAAATATCCCCCTCCTGTGCCCCCAACCCTCCCCCAGAACCCCCAGAGCCCCCCGGTAACACTCCCCAGGCCCCACCGATCCGCTCCAGCTCCATCCCGGCGAATCAGCCCCAAGCGACAGGGAGAACTTCCGGGTTAGGGCCCCATCGCCTTCGCGGCGGCCGGAAGTGCTGGCACTCAAGCGGAAGTTAGTGAAGCCAAGCAGAAATACTGACAGCGGGAGAGAGGCCCGTCGCTGCTCCCGCCTTCCTGCAGTCAATGAACGGGGCCTTCGCGGTGCATTCTGGGAAGACGCCGCTCTCTTCTGCCCGCCCCCCCTTTCCGGTGCGGCCTAGCTACGTTGCCACGGAAACCGCCCGGTTTTGTGCCCCCCCAGCGGGGCCGGGGAGGAGGAGGAGGACCCGCGGGATTTCCTCCCGCGCCGAGTTTCTCTGCCCTCCCCCCCTCTCATGACCTCCTGACCTCTTATCCCCCCCGGACTCCCCAAGTGTTATCAGACCAGCCCCCCCAGGCATGGCCACCCAACAGGCCAAGCCACTGGTGGTCTCAGGGGCCTTCAGCACCATCAAGGCCCAGAGCTGGAACTTGGGGTTCAAACACTGCTGGACCCCGAGGAGAAACTCCAGCTGGGACCCCCTGGGACTCTCCAACCCCCCCTTGAAACACCCAGACCCCACCAACCCCTCATGGGGCTCCTCTGCATCCCCCAGACCCCCAATCACAGGAGCACAGAATCCTGAGGGTTCTGTGACCCTTTGAAGACTCTTTCCTGGGAACTTTGGGCTTCCCCACAAATTATCCCAGGATGTATTAGAAGGAACTTGCATCCCTACTAAGGGTGTCCCCTTGGGACTGGGCTCTGGAAGATGGGACCATTCCCAGCAGTTTGTTCCACTGGCTGTTGGAAGAGCTTTCCTGACCATTTCCAAGTGAAGATTCTGATTCCACCCCTCCTGATTCCCTTTAGTCTTCTGGCTCAGGAAGAGAAGAATAAACAACAACCACACTTCTCAGCAAGTTTGCTGATGACACAAGGATGGGCTGATCCACCTGAAGGTGCCGCAGCCATTCAGTGAAATCTGGAGAGCTGGGCAAAGAGGAACCTCATGAGGTTCAACATGAGTCCTGCACCTGGGGAGGAGCAACAAAATGCACCAGTCCAGGTGAGGAGGTGACCTGCTAGAGAGAAGATCCGTGCAGAAAGACCTTGGAGTCCTGGTAGACAACAAGTTATCCATGGGACAACAATGAAGCCAATGGTATCTCGGGGTGCATTAAGAGCAGTGTGTCCAGCAGATCGAGGGAGGTTCTCCTCCCCCTCTACTCGGCCCTGGTGAGACCTCACTTGGAGTATTGTGTGACGTTCTGGGCTCCCCAGTTCAAGAGGGACAGGGATCTACTGGAGAGAGTCCAACGGAGGCTACGAGGATGATGAAGGGACTGGAACACCTGCCTTACGAGGAAAGGCTGAGAGACCTGGGGCTTTTCAGTCTAGAGAGGAGAAGACTGAGGGGGGATCTAGTTCATGTCTATAAGCACATGAGGGCTGGGCATCAAGAAGGCAGGACAACCTCTTGTCATTTGTGCCCAGTGATAGGACGAGGGGCAATGGATTCAAACTGGAGCACAGGAAGTTCCACCTCAACATGAGGAAGAACTTCTTTACTGTGAGGGTTACAGAGCCCTGGAACAGGCTCCCCAGAGAGGTTGTGGAGTCTCCTTCTCTGGAAACTTTCAAGACCTGTCTGGATGCCTTTCTGAGTGACCTGCCCTGGTTTTGGTCCTGCTCTGGCAGGGAGGTTGGACTCGATGATCTTCAGGGGTCCCTTCCAACCCCCACCATCCTGTGATTCTGTGGTTCTCTCCCTGCTGGACTCCAGAACAGTTCTGGGCCTGGATAGAAACATGAAAAAACATGATTTATGAAAGACAAAACAGAAAATGGCTCCTTAGATTCACTCTGAGTGTGAAACTGATTTAGTATCAGTCTCGGGTGCAATTCATCCAGGGACACTTTTGATTTTGGTTTGGAAAGGGTTATCTGACCTGTTGGAGAGCAGCGTAGGGGGAGGGGACCTCCTTGGACAGCCTGGATCCCCAAGTCCAACTCCTGCCCCAGAACAAGACAACCCCAAGTTTCACACCATGTCCCTGAGGGCGTCGTCCAAACGTTTCTTGCATATTGTCAGGCTTGGTGCCATTACTGCTTCCCTGGGGAGCCTATTCCAGTGCTCCACCACCACCCTCTGGGTGAAGAATCCCTTCCTCATGTCCAACCTAAACCTCCCCCTGCACATCTTCCTACCCTTCACTCGGGTTCTATCGCTGGTCACCAGAGAGAAGAGGTCAGTGCCTCCCCCTTCCCTAATGAGGAAGCAATAACTGCAATGAGGTCTCCCCTCAGTCTCCTCTTCTCCAGGCTGAACAGACCAAGTGCCTTCAGCCGCTCCTCATACGGCATCCCCTCCAAACCCTTCACCAACCTGGTGGCCCTCCTTCCCCCTCCCTTGGTGATTTCAAACCCGGTGGAGCAGCCTTTGCCCTCCCTGGTGTCTCACTGGACTGTACACGAGGGGGTTAACGGCACCATCACCTCCTGTGGACAGAGTGCAGGGTCTCCTTTTGTTCCTTGTTCTGAAAAACAAACCTTTGCCTCTAGGGTGTTTTATTCAGGAAAGTGAGCACACCTCTTGCCTTTTTGAAAAGTGATCCGAGCCCTTCATTGGTCAATAGATCCTGCCCTGAAATGGGTGTATGAAAATTTACAAGTCAAGGTTCCTTTCAGGGCTTCACTTTTCTTTTCCCTGTCACACCAACAACTGGCACAGAAAACTTACTTAAAGGTCCCTGGCAAGAATTCAGAACAGAATAAGTAGCTCCTGTAGCCACCACAAATTAACCCTTTCCCTCCCCAGCTTTCCTGTAACCAGGGGCTCTGCTGGGAACTTGATTCCACCCCCAGTCCCTGTCAATCTGAGTCCCTGTCTCGATCTATTGCCAGTATTTCAGAGGTGGGATCTCACTTAGACCCAGGGGCACCCCAAGGATGGGGACAATCCGTTTTCCAGTCCCCTTCTTCTTTACACTGTGCACACTGATTTAACCCAAGTCGGGCTCAGTTTCAGCAGTGCTCAGAGACAATGATCCCGCACATCTCACTCTGCCCTGGCCTCTGCTTTTTCCTGGCCATGCATCCTATTCTCCAGGGCAGAGCGACATGTAAACAGCATGTTAAACATTTTCCACTTGGCTTCAGGGTCCAAATTTATCCATTTTGTAGCAGGATCACATATAGATTGAAGGTTCCTTGTCAGCCCCACATCTCATACACGAGTTGGTTTGGTTTGCAGTTTGCGAGTTCCCTGCTCAACTGTTGTCAGTTATTAACTGAAAAAGGTGATATTTGGGGGACAAATCATGTCTGGGGGGAAAAAATCACATTTGGGAAAAATCCCATCAAAGGGAACCTAAGGGACATGAAGAACCAAAACAGAGCCCAGATAAGAGTGACACAGGGAGAATGAGACAAAACCAGATTCCAATTACAGACAAACACTCCCCAAGAGTCACCAGCCCGGCCTTGAGACAGGCCTGCAGGACAGATGGAAGGGATGGAAAGGAGCACTGCCCACAGCTTGGCTTGGGGACAGCCTTGAGCCCTGGGGAAAAACACCTTGAGTAATTGAAATCCCCGTATGAATATTAATGAGCCATTAGCAGACTAAAATCCACCCCCACAGGCTAGAGGGACCCCTACTAACAACAACCCCCCACTCTTGGAGCAGGTGCAGTGACATTCCTGAGCATTGCCACTTGGAATGGAGGGGAGGGATTAGTGACCCATCGTGTGTGCCAGTGACAGAACAATGTTAGAGATCAAGTTCTTCCTCAAGTTTTGGGTATCAAATAACACTTGTGTTTCAGGAAGCTGAGCTTGCTGTGTGGAACACCCCCTGCTCCCTTTTCTGGACCGAACTGCATAGGAAAGCAGCTCTCTCGACCCTGTGTGTGGATGGGCTTCTTGCTCGGTTTCTATCCATTCACTGGTTACAGGAGTAGTCATTGTGAGTCAGCAACTTCTCCATTGCCCACCATTAACATCGAAGTCCTGAGCTCTTCATTAAGCATTTGTTGTGGCTCCTCTGTGGCTTCTTTTTTCACTGTGCCCTCCCACCCAGACCGGGCACTTTTGGGGTAAAAAAAAGATTCACCTCCCTCAAAACCCACCGAGTGGGGTGAGACACCATCACTTGTAGCTTCATTGAACAGCCCAGTCTCCACCTCCCTACAACCTCCTCTCAGGCAGTTGCAGAGAGCCAGAAGGTCTCCCCTCAGCCTCCTTTTCTCCAGGCTGGACACCCCCAGCTCCCTCAGCTGCTCCTCATAAGACTTGTTCTCCAAACCCTTCCCCAGCTCTGTTGCCCTTCTCTGCACACGCTCCAGTAGCTCCATGTCCTCTCTGCAGTGAGGGGCCCAGAACTGGTCCCAGTGCTCGAGGTGAGGCCTCACCAGTGCCCAGTAGAGGGGCAGGGTCACCTCCCTGGTCCTGCTGGTCACACTATTCCTGATGCAGGCCAGGAGGCTGTTGGCCTTCTTGGCCACCTGGTCACACTCTGGCTCATGTTCAGCCACTGTCAATCAGCACCCCCAGGTCCCTCTCTGCTGGGCAGCTCTCCAGCCACTCCTCCCCAAGCCTGGAGTGCTGCTGGGGGTTGTTGTGGCCAAGGGGTAGGACCCCACATTTGGCCTTATTGAACCTCATGCCATTGGCCATGGCCCATGGATCCAGCCTGTCCAGATCCCTCTGCAGAGCCTCCCTGCCCTCAAGCAGATCGAGACTCCCACCCAGCTTAGTGTCACCTGCAAATTCCCTAAGGGAATTGGCCTCTATCCCATCATCTGGATCATTGATAAAGATGTTAAACAGGAGCAGCCCCAGCACTGAGCCCTGGGGAGCACCACTCCTGACTGGCCACCAACTGGATTGAACTCCATTGACCACAAGTCTTTGGGCCAGGCCATCCAGGCAGTTTCTAACCCAGTGAAGTATGTGTCCACCCAAGCCATGAGCAGCCAGCTTCTCTAGGAGAACGTTTTGGGCAACGGTGTCAAATGCCTGACTAAAGTCCAGGTAGACAACCTCCACAGCCCTTCCCTCATCCAATAAGCAGGTCACCCTGTCGTAGAAGGAGATCATGTTTGTCAGACAGGACCTGCCCTTCATGAACCCATGCTGACTGGGCCTGATACTCTGGTTACCCTGCAAGTTCTGCATGCTGGCACTTGAGATGATCTGCTGGGGATCTGATGACACTGGGGACAAGGAACAGCAGCAGTAGGATGGGGGGGGACAAGATACAATGGGAATGAGGGACAGCAGGAGCAGGGTGACCAGGAACCTTGGGGGCCATGGGGCACCAGATGCTGAGTCCCCCCAGAGGAATGGGGACAAAACCAGGGCCAAGGGGGCAGAATCTGCTTTGTAAGGGACCCCAAGAGGTAACCCAGGTGGGAGGGCACAGGGGAAGTGGGAGTGTGGGAGAGTCTCAGGCCCTGAGGAGGAGCCTGGGGGCACTGAGGGTTGGCTGCCCTGTGGGGGGTACTGGGATGAGGCTCCCGAGGGGGGGTGTGGAGTTCCAGGGGGATCCCAGGGATCTGCCTTGTCCCACGGGGTGCCAGTAGGATCTTGGGGGTCTGCTTTGCTGCTCCCCACCCTGTGCTGCCTCTAGCTGGGGGCCAATAACATCCCATGGATGTGGTGGCAACTAGGCCAACAATATCCCACAGATGAGGTGGCACCTGGGCCAATAACATTGCATGGATAAGGTCCATCTCGGCACTAATATCCCACAGATGATGTGCCATCTTTGCCACCAGAATCGCATGGTCCAGGTTGCAGCTGAGCCACCAATATCCCATGGAAGACGTGGCTTGTGGGCCACCAATATTTGATGGATGAGGAACTGTTGACTTAGTCTGGGAATAAGAGGGGTCCAGCCACACCCAGACCCTCTGAGAAGGAGTTTCCAAGGCAAGGGAGGGTCCACTATGAACCTCCCGGGGTGGTGGATTGCTGCACCTCAGGGTGGGACAAGGGGTTATTTTAGGGAGGGGGTCCCAACCTCCCAGCACCCAAAGGTTTCTCTACCATTTGAACCCCAAGAACAACAAGGGATCGATCCGTCACCCCTTTATATAATTTTATTATGTATTCTATTAATAAAAATAACCGCAAATGGTACCAAACCTCAGCTTATTCTGACCCTGCTGCCCAGTTTTCCAGCCACCACAGTCAGACATTGAAGAGCAGAGACTGATTTTGGGGTCTAAATCTCCCCAAAACAGCATCCTAGAGGAAAAAGTCCTTTTTCAACTCAGAATGACCCAATCGCACTTTGTTTCCTCATTTTCCTGAGGAAAGGCACCTTAAAATGCTCCATGTCTTGGTACTTGTCTCCATCCTGGCACGTCTCCTTACTTCTTTGAGGAAGATGTCACCATCATAAGGACTTTTTTGCCTTGTGTTGCTAAAAACTCCCTCTAAAGATGCTAAAAGAATATGCAAATCAAAATGCTGGGTGGGACATCAATGGTTCCTGAGCTGACGCCATTTCATGGTCCACAAGAAGCTGGAGAAAACATCATTGGTGGGACAGAGCATGGAAAATGGGGTGACCTTGATTGTGCCCCTTCATTCTTGGTGATCCCTGAGGTGGGTCCGGCCATGACAGATGAGATTCGATCTCTGGGAAAACCTCTTCTCACACTGGGAGCAGCTATAGGGTCGTTCACCCGTATGGACCCGTTGATGGATCCGCAAGTGGGAGCGTTGCCTGAAGCTCTTCTGGCACTGGGGACACGTGTAGGGTCTCTCTCCTGTGTGGATGCGACGATGTTCGATGAGTGTAGAGTCTGTGGCAAAGCTCTTCCCACAGTCAGGACACGTGTAGGGACGTTCACCCGTGTGGATCCGGAGGTGACGGATGAGGGCCGAGCTGGTCACAAAGCTCCACTCACACTGGTGACACCCGTAGGGTCTTTGGCTTTTATGGACATATTGGTGACGATTCAACTGATCACTTGCATTAAAGCTCTTCCCACACTCAGTGCACTTGTAGGGCTTCTCACCCGTGTGGATCCGCTGGTGCTGGATTAACTTGCAATTCTGAGTAAAGCCCTTCCCACACTCCAGACACCTGTAGGGTTTCTCACCTGTGTGGATCCGCTGGTGCTGGGTTAAATATGATCTCCTGGGAAAACTTTTTGCACAGTGGTGGCACTTGTAGGACATGGCACTGGGCTGAAGGCCTCACCGTGGTACCAGACAAGAGGCAGCTCCAAGAGAGCCAGACCTATAGGACCACTGACCCCTGTGGATGTTGCGATGGCGGAGATGGGCCGGGAGGATCCTGACCCTTTCCCACGTTCCTTGCCAAAGACAAGTTCTTCTCCTTCTCATTCACTGATGCTTCATCAAGGTCGAGCTGTGACCAAAAGCTCTCCCACCCTCGGGGCACCCAGAGGGGTTTTCACACAGATGGATCCTCCAATTAGTCAATACACCTCAGTTCTGGTTCAAGGATTTTGGCCCAGGTGGATCCACTGATGGGTCAGTAAAGTCAAAGAGCTGCCAAACCTTTCCCACACTCCTCGTGGCTGGGGGTACCCCCACTGTTGTTGTTCCCAAACCCACCCGTGTGGGGAACACCCCTCTACTCTGTGTCCTGGGTTTGGTTTCTGCTGCGGGGAGATTGCTGGATGGGAGGGTCCCCTCGAGTCTGTAAAAGGAGACATTGTGAGGTGACAGTTTAGGGTTGGGATTTTTTTTTAGGGGGACAGCAGCCCAGAGTCCTCCCCCCTGCACACCTCAAAACTCCCCTGTGTGGGGGTCACCCCTCTACTCTCTCATCTGCGTTTGGGAGACTGGTGCTGGTGTCAAATCAATCCTGCTCTGGGAGGAAATGGGGTGCAAGGTGAAACAGGGCGGTTACCCATGGGGTTGGACACCTGCCCCCAGCCTTGACTGGGCTCTAGGGGCTACACTGGCACCCCAAAACAGTGGGGTAGGGACATTAGGAGGGACAGGGAGTCTTGTGGGGACACTGGGGCTCTGATCCATCCCTGGGATGAGTTCGGGTCCTCCCATTGCACCCACCCTCCACTACTGGGGTGATTTCAGGGTCCCCTGTGGGAAAAAGAGAACCTGTAGATGTACAGGTGAAGTGGGCACTGGGCATCTCCCCCACCTTTTCTCCTCATTAATAAACATCATTGGTCTGCTGAGAACCAATCAATACACCAAGTCCCACCCCATCAATAGGTGTTAAAGGAGTCTGTGAATCCTTTGTTTGGGGTCAGATGAGCATTTACCCTGGAACCTCCCCTGAACCAGGTGATCCACTCCACCACCCCCAGGCAGGGACACCTCTTTGGGTGAGATATTGTGACTTTCAGCTTTTGGGGAGGGGTGAGAGCATCCCCGGGTGCTTTGTAGCATCATTGCTGCAATAGTAACTTCTATGAGTAGTCAGTGCATTTCCCAAGGGCCACCTCTGGCCCCAGAACTGGACCCACTTCTCCAGGGAGGGTCTCACCAGAGCAGTTTACAACTCACGACTTCGTCTTTGCTACCTTGAGAAGCCGTCTCAGGGCAGCCCTCACTGGAGGACAGTGGGACAGACAAAGGGTGTTGAGTGGCCGTGCACATAACCACACATCATCCTCTGCTCAGAAACCCTTGATCAACACTTGGGATGTCCTCTTGTCCTGTTGCTTGTTCCTTGGGAGAAGAGACCCTTCCCCCCTCGCTCCAACCTCCTTTCAGGCAGGTTCCCCGTGTCAGCCCCTCCACCCCTGGGATGAGTTGGGGTCCCCCCTCGTGCTCACAGCCCCCCCCGCGAACGTGTGGTGCTCCCACCCATGGGGGCGTATTGGGATAACCCCCCATCACCTCCCACCCCCGGTACCTGCAGCGGGGGGCACAGCCCAGCCCGGGGGGCGATGCTCTTTCGGTCCCGACTCGGGGAGTCGCGGCTGCGGAGACAAACCTGCCGGAAGCTGCCGAACGATCGCGGGAAGGGGCGAAACAAAGTGACGGGGCGGGGCCTGGGGGGAAGTTTGGTTGAGGAAGCGGGTTTGATACGTGTGCGTCTGTGTGCGTGGCGGGGGGGGGTTGGTGTCATGGAGGGGGGGGGGGGTGTGGTTGGTGTCATGGAGGGGGGAGGGGGGAGGGGACCCACCCCACCTCACTGGCGCCCGCGCCAGCCTGGAGATAAGGGGCTGGGCAATCGCTGCTTTCAGATGGAAAGGCAGGAGGACAATGACCGACCTGGCACTTCCTCAGGGAAGGTTCTTCTTGGTCCTTCCTTTGCATCTCAGCCCCGGCCTGGTCCTTGTCCTGGGTTTGCTGGGACAGAATTAATGAGCAAATAATTCTTTTCTCTTCAGAGGAACTGCAGTTTTGGGAGGCTGCAGAGTCCAACTCTGTGGGAACAAAGGATATCAGAGGCGTTGGGGTTGGGTTGTCCCCATCTCTGGAACGTGTGTGTCACAGGGACTGAGGAGCAAAGCCCAGGGCAGGTGCCCTGAGCCGGCCAACCCCAGAATTCCATCCCATCACTGTCCCACTCCACTGATATCAGTTATTCATTGAAATAAGTAAAATTTGGAGGAAAAAAAATGCATTTAGAGAAAAAATCCCATCAAAGATAACATAAGGGAACACACAGAATAAAAGCAGGACTCAGGTAACAGTGGCACAGTGAGAATGAGACAAAACCAGATTCCAGTTACAGACAAACACGCTCCAAGGAGTCACCAGCCCGGCCTTGAGACAGGCCTGCAGGACAGATGGAAGGGATGGAAAGGAGCACTGCCCACAGCTTGGCTTGGGGACAGCCTTGAGCCCTGGGGAAAAACACCTTGAGTAATTGAAATCCCCGTATGAATATTAATGAGCCATGAGCAGACTAAAATCCACCCCCACAGGCTAGAGGGACCCCTACTAACAACAACCCCCCACTCTTGGAGCAGGTGCAGTGACATTCCTGAGCATTGCCACTTGGAATGGAGGGGAGGGATTAGTGACCCATCGTGTGTGCCAGTGACAGAACAATGTTAGAGATCAAGTTCTTCCTCAAGTTTTGGGTATCAAATAGCACTTGTGTTTCAGGAAGCTGAGCTTGCTGTGTGGAACACCCCCTGCTCCCTTTTCTGGACCGAACTGCATAGGAAAGCAGCTCTCTCGACCCTGTGTGTGGATGGGCTTCTTGCTCGGTTTCTATCCATTCACTGGTTACAGGAGTAGTCATTGTGAGTCAGCAACTTCTCCATTCCCCACCATTAACATCTAAGTCCTGAGCTCTTCATTAAGCATTTGTTGTGGCTCCTCTGTGGCTTATTTTTTCACTGTGCCCTCCCACCCAGACCGGGCACTTTTGGGGTATAAAAAAGATTCACCTCCCTCAAAACCCACCGAGTGGGACAAGACACCATCACTTGTAGCTTCATTGAACAGCCCAATCCCCACCTCCCTACAACCTCCTCTCAGGCAGTTGCAGAGAGCCAGAAGGTCTCCCCTCAGCCTCCTTTTCTCCAGGCTGGACACCCCCAGCTCCCTCAGCTGCTCCTCATAAGACTTGTTCTCCAAACCCTTCCCCAGCTCTGTTGCCCTTCTCTGCACACGCTCCAGTAGCTCCATGTCCTCTCTGCAGTGAGAGGCCCAGAACTGATCCCAGTTGTCGCGGACCGACATCAATGGCTATCAGATGTCAGGATGCTTCCGCGACTATCCCCCCCCCCTTCTCGGCAGGGAGCAGAGAGGTCCGTGGATGGGACCGTAACCTCAGAGGGTGGAGTGGAACGCGCCCCCTCCCCCACGCTCACAAAGACCAATATGTCGCTCACACAACCGGAGGTTTATTGAAGGACCAAGGTTCAGGGAAGGTTATCTAGGTATATATCAGGGGTCTATGGAGTTAGTAGGTGCACTCCCCGCGGAAGAGGTGAGGGAGGATCAATGTAAGGGAAGGGTAGGACGTGAAGCCTGAGTACCAAGTATGGCGTGTAGGTGTACCCGTGTTACCCCTTCTGTAGTGAAGATGTAACCAACGTCCGGGTGACCAGCAGCGGCGGTGACGGGACGGCGGCGACCTCTCTGGCAGGCGCAGCCCTGTAGACACCACGGCACGACAGTCTTCCCTGGCACCGGCGAGCAGCAGCAGGCAGCGATCCAGACTCCGCTTCGAGCGGCGAGCAGGGAGGCGGCGAGTCCCCGGCTCCGCTTCGGGCGGCAGGGGGAGGGGGAGACGATTCCCCCGCGGGCGAGCACCGGCCCCCCCCGAGCAGCCGCATCCGACAGGTGGGTCAGTGGGTCCAGCGGCTCCACCGGCACAGCCCGCCTCCCTTCAGATAACGTTCTCCTTCAGTACGTGGCCGGGTGCCCAGTCTCTCAGGGGGAGTCTGCTATCTGCATCTCTGCCATGGCTGTTTCAGTCTGGCCTTGGTTACAAGAGGCACTTCGCTGGCTTGAGAGGCATTCCGTTGTGTGGGGGGAGAACTAGTCCGTTCCCCACATCTCACCCCGTGGCTTTTAAGGCAGCGGTCATATGGTGTCCTTCTCGTGTATATGTGATGTATGCATGTATCCCGGCTCCGGTCCTTACCCTTACCTCACATTAGCTCCTCCCTCGTCGGGCATAGAAACAAGCATAGCTGTTACATTAATGTAAATAAACATAGAGGAACACAGCGATTTCTAACAAGAGATAAGGGATCAATTCCTGGTCGTAACGCTATATACTGTGCATACATTCTATCATACTACAAGGGTTTAGCATAACAATACATAAATACAAACAAGAATCTACATATCCAAGTAACACTACCCAATAATAGCACCTTAACCACTGTACAGCGTATTACAGACAACAACTCAAGGGCATGTTATACGGAGTCTTTTACCATGGAGCACCTTGTTTAGGCTATGAGGTGATCAGTCTCACAGCAGTCACAAAGTAACTCCTCCGGAGTCCAGTAGCAGGTTGATCAGGCCTGATACTGTCACCGGGATGACTCTGGCTCAAGTAGTCAGATTAACAATATGACTATTAACATCGCTGGACGTGCGTACGCAAGGATGTAAACACATAGCAAGAGGAATAGTGAGGACTGAAACCTGATTTACTCAACATGAATTATCCAGTTCGTGCTGATCTTGTGCTGTTTGTCATTTAAGTCAGATGCAAACCAAGCGTTCAAGTTCACTGGTGTCTGCAAGGTGAGTTTGACTTTCCCAATGTTTGGCAGGTTTACCAGAACAGTCTGTCCCGGGTGCAGAGAAGTCTTGGCTTTGTGGTAGGGTTTTCTGTGCTTGTCTTTATCCTGAGTAGGCGCCGTAGGAAAGAAGGCATTTAGACGAGGGCACCCATTAATCCCCCACCTATTGTTGTCACCTATTGGTGACTGCATGCCTCAGTCTTTCATCCCATCTGGAAACCTGTGGGCGTATGAGACTTTTAATCAACCCGTTAGTTCGTTCCACTACCTCATTTGCTTGTGGTAGTATGGGACATGAAATATCCACTTGATACCTTCTCTTTTGGCCCACTGCTGTACCAGGTGTGAGGTGAAATGAGTTCCATTGTCAGATTGGATGCTCATGGGTTTAGGCAGGACCCCAAATACTTTTCCAAGAAGCAGACCATGGTCTTACCATTTGCTTTAGAAACAGGTTCAGCACAAGTTAGATCTGATACCACTTCTACCATCACAATGATGTATTGTTTATTTCCTGATTTCCGGAAGGGGCCAATGTAGTCCACCTGCCAGGTGGACCACAAGGACTTTCCTTCCCGAATATGCAGAGCATCAGTCGTCAGGGGATGTTCCCCTAACCTGATCTTACAAAGATCACATTCAGAAATGATTGTTTTGCACTGCTCACGGGTGACAGGCCACCCATGGGTTTGTGCCTCCATATACAGGTCAAAGATTCCTGAATGGCCTCTTTTGCAATGAAGCCATTCAAGCAATCGCTCCCACTCCTGATCTTCTCCTGCTGTTCTGATTTCCACTACGTTGATTCTAGCCAGTTCATCAATGTAGTTATTCCACCTGCTAGCTTCATCCCTCAGGCTGGTCTGGTGAGGAGGAATCCACCCTACATGAAAGTTAGGATTTCTCTTAGCGATCTCCAATATCTGTTGCCATTTCTCTTTCTGCCAGACCAGCACCCTGTTAATCTCCCAGTTATTCTGTTCCCAGAAAGTTATCCATTCCACACAGCCCTTGAAGACCGAAAAGGAATCTGTGTAGATGTACACAGCGTCCTTGGAGGCTTTTTCCCATACAAACACATTGAGAACAGCATCCAGCTCCCCCACTTGTGCACTGCCCTTATCGTGATTTATTATGCGTTCAGCCGTGGAAGGTTTGACTGCAGCAGATTTGAAAAAACAGGTTTTACCCTCTCTTCGGGCTGAGGCATCTGTAAACCAAGCATTAACCATTTCACTCCTGTATTCTGGGCCCTCTTTAATAGGACTGGGAGTTTTCATTGTTAGAACTTTTTCCTCTGTAGATCCAATTTGTTCCTGTATTTGCAATTGTTTATCTGGGCCTTCTTTGAGCTTGAAAAGGCCAGCATAGTATGCAATTTGGCTAGACCACTTCCTGATTGTCCCCTTTTGGGATATTCCCTCTGGAGGGGCTTTCCCAGACAGCACTTGGTTAACCACCTTAAAAGGGCCTTGCAAGATTACCTTTTGTTTCTTGATGATTTTGCTGACCTCTGTTAGTGCTGTGCACACTGTCAGCAATCCCTTCTCCAGAGTGGAATATCGCTTCTCTGAGTCCTTCAGAGACTGTGAATAGAAGCCAATTGGTCGTGTACTCCCATTAGGTCCCCTCTGCCAAAAGTGATATGATCAGGCACTGGCTGAGAACCCCCATTCTATTGTTATTGGATCCTCTGAGTGGAGGGGTCCCAGAGTCTGAAAGGTCTGTGTTTCTACTAGTAACAGCTCAAAGGCCTCATTATGTGAACTATTCCATTCCCAATGATGGTTCCTTTTTAACAGATCATAAAGGGGACGTGCTATAACAGAAAATCTGGAATATGCCTTCTCCAGTACTGAAGGGTTCCCAATACCTGTTGTAGCTCTTTTCTGTTGGCTGGTACCTTTATCTGCTTCATTTGCAACAAAGTATCAGAAGGAATATTCCAGGTTCCCCCCTTCCACCTTATCCCCAGGAATTTTGCCTCTTGGCATGGAGGTTGCCTTTTTCCCTCAGGGATTTCTATCTGCATGTCTGTTAAATGCTTAATTATGGCATCATAAACTGCCTTTACCTCTCCCTCACTCTGCCCCCTATCAGCACATCATCTATGTACTGATAGACTTTTACTTAGGAATTATTTTCAATTTCTGGAATGTTTTCCAGCTCACATGCCAGTGCATGATGGGCCAGTGTGGGTGAGTGTCTATATCCCTGGGGCAACCTTGTGAAGGTGTACTGTACCCCATCCCAAGTGAAGGCAAAACGATTTTGGTCATCAGGATCAATAGGGACCTGGAAAAACATGTCCTTGATATCCAGTGATGCCAGCACAGGATGTGCTGCTTCCTGGATTTCTAGCACCAGATCAGCAATGTCAGGTACAGCAGCTGTGAGTCCTTCTGTATTGGCATTTAGCTTCCTGTAATCCACTGTCAGTCTCCATTTACCATTTGGTTCCTTACAGGCCAGATCGGGGAATTAAACGGTGACTGACAGGGCACAACAGCACCCCTTTGCTTCAAATCAGAAATTACTTCTTTAATGCCATTTTTGGCAGCAATTGGGATGGAATATTGTTTTACTTTTGTTATTTTGCTCTGTGGCAGGTGCGGGGCACACTGCAACAACCTTATCTCAGGTGTAAGTGTGCCAAAATTCCAGCAGTGACCTTCTTCATCTCTCCACGCTCGGCCTGTGAGAACATCCAGTCCTAATAAATTAAAAGGAATATCACCCACAATCATTTCGGTCCGGATTGGTTTGTCTTCTCCCGGAAGGTGTATGGTGACCTTAGCCGTTCTCTGCAAAAGAGGGTTACCAAATGCTCCACTTACATACACTGGCTTTGATGACAGGGCAATGCCACAGTGCTCAGCTTCATCCGCCTTCAGTGTAGAAATCTGTGCTCCTGTGTCTACTACAAAAGTGACAGGATAACGTTTAGGTCCCACAGCACAGGTGATTTCCATGTCCCCATCTTTATTCCTAACTAATCTCAGTACATTTTGCCAATCCTTTGGAGGTTTGGGAACCTTAGGGCCCAAGTGCTTATTGTTTACTTGGGAGGCATTTTCATTCTCTGTATTGGGAGTCTGTGTTTTTCCCCTCCTCCGCTCTCTTTTAGCCTTTCTATTCTCAGCAGAAAGAGGGTCATTCAGTTTTCCGAATTAGCAACTAGGCTCCTCACTCTTGAACCCCCTCCGGATCTCCTTCTGGACTCAGACCTTCCTCTGGACCTAGACAGCGACCTGGGCCTTGTAGACTGCCTTTGTCTCGACCTAAACAAGTCACGCCAGCAGTCAACCAATTCCTTTAGCTGTCTATAGGAATAAGTCCCCATCAGAAGTATGGACGGGACCCCTAAACGCTTGGCCTCCTCCTTGAGCCTAGCGTATGGTCCTTTATCACCCCAAGATGAAGTCTGTTGCTCCCCGGGGCGCTGGTTCCCTGGCGAACCCCTTGGTTTATCATTCTGCTTACCTCTATCCACCACTGTCCAGTCACCCCGTGATTTCCCCTGCTGTTTAGGAGAAGGGGGTTTCTGAGGAGAAGAAGGCTTCTGAGGAGAAGGAGGTTTCTCAGCATATGAGGGTCGAGTAACCATGACATGTTTGACTGCAGATTTGCTAGTACCACCAGATTCACCATATAAGTTCCCACATTCTACCAGTTCTTTAGCCAATGCAGCCCATGTAAGGCGTAGGTTGCCCCTTTGGATCTCCTTCCGGTATTGAATGGTTTCCATTTTAAGTGCTGGAGAGAGTCCCTTAAACAAAACAGGTAATCTGTCTGGATGCACTCTAAGAGACAAAGGACTACTCTGCTCTGGTACTAACTCACGGTCATAGATCATCTGAAGTACTGCAGCTCTGTGGACATTTTCCACAATATCAGAGTGGTCCCCTCGCAGGGCACCCGGTTCTCCTCTGCTAACAGGATCTGTGCCACCAACACAAAAAGCCACCGGTGGAGTTAGAGACCAAGGGTGATCTCTGTTTCCAGTCACTAAGACTATGTCAGGTCCCCAGTACCCACCAGCTTCGTGTTCATTTACAGAATATCATCTCGCCCTGTGAGGGACACTCTCATTACGTATTCCGTTTCTGTCTCAGACTGAAGCCTGCTGTATTGTTTCTAAGCTTTACCAATTCCACTGCAGTGTAAGGTTTTTCCTTTACCTGCGTATCTCTCTGTGCAGCACCTGCCTTCTGAGAGTAAGTAGTTGTCCTGACAGGGCGCACGTCTCTATGTTCCACTCCCTCCTGCTCGACATCCACTTCCACACTGCGTTGGGGAGATCTGACACAACGTGTCAGCTCCTGCAGCTCTGAACACAGCTCATCTATCTTAGCAGTTACGTCCTCTGACCCTCCACTACCTTGGGGGGGGCGGACCGGCAGCGGCCGGCTGCTGTTCTGCGAGTGTGTTAAGAGCAGCGACCTTGTCTTTTAAGGACCAGTCTTTCATTTCAAGTACTCCGCTAATTACTCGATCGGGATCTACCTGAGCAGCGGCCTCCTGCACTTCAGACACAATTCCTGTGTCCTGTGTTGGATCTGACTGAACGCTCTCGGGCACGTCCTCCTTCCTAGAAGGGGGGGCAACCTTTTGTTTTAACTGCTCTCGCAGATGGATAACCTCTTGTTGCAATGTCTCATTGTCATGTTGTAATTTTGTTTGCTCTCTTCGTGACACCCTATCACCTCAATGCCTCCCTTCTATCTCCTGTTTCATGCCTAAATTCTCCCGTTGGGTCTGTTGTAAGGTCTGTTGCGTTTCCTCATATGTCTTGTGCAACTCCCTATATTTCTTATCTAGCTTTACAGCCTCCTGATGCAGTGCATCGTATTCCTGCTGTAACTTCTTATAATCCTGTTGCAGCTGCTTGCATTTTTCGTGCCGCTTCTCCTTTTGTGCCCCTGTGGAGCTGCCCTCAAGTCTCTGCAACAACCCTTCGAATTCCTGCTGCAGCCTACTGTGCTTCTCCTGTAACTCCTCAAACTCCCGCTGTGACGCCTTCCCTGTGAGCTCCTGCCTTAACTCAGCAACCTCTCGCTGTAGCTCCATCTCCCTGGCCTCTTGCTGTAGTGCTCTATCTGTAAGCCCTTTAATATGTTCCCGTAATATTTCGTATGCAAGGCTCGATACATCCAACCTTTCCAGACCCTCGGTGCCTTCTGCACAACCGGCATCCTCCACATCTGTGGGGATACTCTCGGTGCTCATATTGCTTCCTTTGTTTTGTTATCAGATAGCTTTTGAGAGCGTGGTTGGGGGGTATCCCACTTCTGACACCAGATATGTCACGGACCGATATCAATGGCTATCGGATGTCAGGATGCTTCCGCGACTATCCCCCCCCCCTTCTCGGCAGGGAGCAGAGAGGTCCGTGGATGGGACCGTAACCTCAGAGGGTGGAGTGGAACGCGCCCCCTCCCCCACGCTCACAAAGACCAATATGTCGCTCACACAACCGGAGGTTTATTGAAGGACCAAGGTTCAGGGAAGGTTATCTAGGTATATATCAGGGGTCTATGGTATTAATAGGTGCACTCCCCGCGGAAGAGGTGTAGGAGGATCAATGTAAGGGAAGGGTGGGAAGTAAGCCTGGATTATATTTATATGTGAGTGTGTGTGAGTGTACCCGTGTTACCCCTTCCGTAGTGAAGATGTAACCAACGTCCGGGTGACCAGCAGCGGCGGTGACGGGACGAGCCCATGGCGGCGGGGCGTGCCCGGCGGTGACCCCTCCGGCAGGCACAGCACAGCAGTCACGGCACGGCAGTCACGGCGCTCAGGCACAGCACGGTAGACACCACGGCAGGCAGGCTCCCCTGGCACCGGCGAGCAGCAGCAGGCAGCGATCCAGACTCCGCTTCGAGCGGCGAGCAGGGAGGCGGCGAGTCCCCGGCTCCGCTTCGGGCGGCAGGGGGAGAGGGGGGGAGACGATTCCCCCGCGGGCGAGCACCGGCCCCCCCGAGCAGCCGCATCCGACAGGTGGGTCAGTGGGTCCAGCGGCTCCACCGGCACAGCCCGCCTCCCTTCAGATAACGTTCTCCTTCAGTACGTGGCCGGGTGCCCAGTCTCTCAGGGGGAGTCTGCTATCTGTCTTTCTGCCATGGCGGTTTCAGTCTGTCCTTTGCTTCCAGAGGCACTTCGCTGGCTTGAAAGGCATTCCGTTGTGTGTGGGGAGAACTAGTCCGTTTCCCACACCAGTGCTCAAGGTGAGGCCTCACCAGTGCCCAGTAGAGGGGCAGGGTCACCTCCCTGGTCCTGCTGGTCACACTATTCCTGATGCAGGCCAGGAGGCTGTTGGCCTTCTTGGCCACCTGGGCACACTCTGGCTCATGTTCAGCCACTGTCAATCAGCAGCCCCAGGTCCCTCTCTGCTGGGCAGCTCTCCAGCCACTCCTCCCCAAGCCTGGAGTGCTGCTGGGGGTTGTTGTGGCTAAGGGGCAGGACCCCACATTTGGCCTTATTGAACCTCATGCCATTGGCCATGGCCCATGGATCCAGCCTGTCCAGATCCCTCTGCAGAGCCTCCCAGCCCTCAAGCAGATCGAGACTCCCACCCAGCTTAGTGTCACCTGCAAATTCCCTAAGGGAATTTTCCTCTATCCCATCATCTGGATCATTGACAAAGATGTTAAACAGGAGCAGCCCCAGCACTGAGCCCTGGGGAGCACCACTCCTGACTGGCCACCAACTGGATTGAACTCCATTGACCACAAGTCTTTGGGCCAGGCCATCCAGGCAGTTTCTAACCAAGTGAAGCGTGTGTCCATCCAAGCCATGAGCAGCCAGCTTCTCTAGGAGAACGTTTTGGGCAACGGTGTCAAATGCCTGACTAAAGTCCGGGTAGACAACCTCCACAGCCCTTCCCTCATCCAATAAGCAGGTCACCCTGTCGTAGAAGGAGATAATGTTTGTCAGACAGGACCTGCCCTTTATGAACCCATGCTGACTGGGCCTGATACTCTGGTTACCCTGCAAGTTCTGCATGCTGGCACTTAAGATGATCTGCTGGGGATCTGATGACACTGGGGACAAGGAACAGCAGCAGTAGGATGGGGGGGGACAAGATACAATGGGAATGAGGGACAGCAGGAGCAGGGTGACCAGGAACCTTGGGGGCCATGGGGCACCAGATGCTGAGTCCCCCCAGAGGAATGGGGACAAAACCAGGGCCAAGGGGGCAGAATCTGCTTTGTAAGGGACCCCAAGAGGTAACCCAGGTGGGAGGGCACAGGGGAAGTGGGAGTGTGGGAGAGTCTCAGGCCCTGAGGAGGAGCCTGGGGGCACTGAGGGTTGGCTGCCCTGTGGGGGGTACTGGGATGAGGCTCCCGAGGGGGGGTGTGGAGTTCCAGGGGGATCCCAGGGATCTGCCTTGTCCCACGGGGTGCCAGTAGGATCTTGGGGGTCTGCTTTGCTGCTCCCCACCCTGTGCTGCCTCTAGCTGGGGGCCAATAACATCCCATGGATGTGGTGGCAACTAGGCCAACAATATCCCACAGATGAGGTGGCACCTGGGCCAATAACATTGCATGGATAAGGTCCATCTTGGCACTAATATCCCACAGATGATGTGCCATCTTTGCCACCAGAATCGCATGGTCCAGGTTGCAGCTGAGCCACCAATATCCCATGGAAGACGTGGCTTGTGGGCCACCAATATTTGATGGATGAGGAACTGTTGACTTAGTCTGGGAATAAGAGGGGTCCAGCCACACCCAGACCCTCTGAGAAGGAGTTTCCAAGGCAAGGGAGGGTCTACTATGAACCTCCCGGGGTGGTGGATTGCTGCACCTCAGGGTGGGACAAGGGGTTATTTTAGGGAGGGGGTCCCAACCTCCCAGCACCCAAAGGTTTCTCTACCATTTGAACCCCAAGAACAACAAGGGATCGATCTGTCACCCCTTTATATAATTTTATTGTGTATTCTATTAATAAAAATAACCGCAAATGGTACCAAACCTCAGCTTATTCTGACCCTGCTGCCCAGTTTTCCAGCCACCACAGTCAGACATTGAAGAGCAGAGACTGATTTTGGGGTCTAAATCTCCCCAAAACAGCATCCTAGAGGAAAAAGTCCTTTTTCAACTCAAAATGACCCAATCGCACTTTGTTTCCTCATTTTCCTGAGGAAAGGCACCCTAAAATGCTCCATGTCTTGGTATTTGTCTCCATCCTGGCATGTCCCCTTACTTCTTTGAGGGCCATTTCATGGTCCACAAGAAGCTGGAGAAAACATCAATGGTGGGACAGAGCATGGAAAATGGGGTGACCTTGATTGTGCCCCTTCAATCTTGGTGATCCCTGAGGTGGGTCCGGCCATGACAGATGAGATTCGATCTCTGGGAAAAACTCTTCTCGCACTGGGAGCAGCTATAGGGTCGTTCACCCGTATGGCGGCGTTGATGGATCCGCAAGTGGGAGCGATGCCTGAAGCTCTTCTGGCACTGGGGACACGTGTAGGGTCTCTCTCCTGTGTGGATGCGACGATGTTCGATGAGTGTAGAGTCTGTGGCAAAGCTCTTCCCACAGTCGGGACACGTGTAGGGACGTTCACCCGTGTGGATCCGGAGGTGACGGATGAGGGCCGAGCTGTCTGTGAAGCTCCACTCACACTGGGGACACCCGTAGGGTCTTTGGCTTGTATGGACATATTGGTGACGATTCAACTGATCACTAGTGCTGAAGCTCTTCCCACACTCAGTGCACTTGTAGGGCTTCTCACCCGTGTGGATCCGCTGGTGCTGGATTAACTTGCAATTCTGAGCAAAGCCCTTCCCACACTCCAGACACCTGTAGGGTTTCTCACCCGTGTGGATTCGCTGGTGTTGGGTTAAAGATGATCTCCTGGGAAAACTTTTTGCACAGTGGTGGCACTTGTAGGACATGGCACTGGGCTGAAGGCCTCACCGTGGTACCAGACAAGAGGCAGCTCCAAGAGAGCCAGACCTATAGGACCACTGACCCCTGTGGATGTTGCGATGGCGGAGATGGGCCGGGCGGATCCTGACCCTTTCCCACGTTCCTTGCCAAAGACAAGTTCTTCTCCTTCTCATTCACTGATGCTTCATCAAGGTCGAGCTGTGACCAAAAAGCTTTCCCACCCTCGGGGCACCCAGAGGGGTTTTCACACAGATGGATCCTCCAATTAGTCAATACACCTCAGTTCTGGTTCAAGGATTTTGGCCCAGGTGGATCCACTGATGGGTCAGTAAAGTCAAAGAGCTGCCAAACCTTTCCCACACTCCTCGTGGCTGGGGGTACCCCCACTGTTGTTGTTCCCAAACCCACCCGTGTGGGGAACACCCCTCTACTCTGTGTCCTGGGTTTGGTTTCTGCTGCGGGGAGATTGCTGGATGGGAGGGTCCCCTCGAGTCTGTAAAAGGAGACATTGTGAGGTGACAGTTTAGGGTTGGGATTTTTTTTAGGGGGACAGCAGCCCAGAGTCCTCCCCCCTGCACACCTCAAAACTCCCCTGTGTGAGGGTCACCCCTCTACTCTCTCATCTGCGTTTGGGAGACTGGTGCTGGTGTCAAATCAATCCTGCTCTGGGAGGAAATGGGGTGCAAGGTGAAACAGGGGGGTTACCCATGGGGTTGGACACCTGCCCCCAGCCTTGACTGGGCTCTAGGGGCTACACTGGCACCCCAAAACAGTGGGGTAGGGACATTAGGAGGGACAGGGAGTCTTGTGGGGACACTGGGGCTCTGATCCATCCCTGGGATGAGTTCGGGTCCTCCCATTGCACCCACCCTCCACTACTGGGGTGATTTCAGGGTCCCCTGTGGGAAAAAGAGAACCTGTAGATGTACAGGTGAAGTGGGCACTGGGCATCTCCCCCACCTTTTCTCCTCATTAATAAACATCATTGGTCTGCTGAGAACCAATCAATACACCAAGTCCCACCCCATCAATAGGTGTTAAAGGAGTCTGTGAATCCTTTGTTTGGGGTCAGATGAGCATTTACCCTGGAACCTCCCCTGAACAAGGTGCAGGGCCTGATCCACTCCTCCACCCCCAGGCAGGGACACCTCCTTGGGGGAGATATTGTGACTTTCAGCTTTTGCGGAGGGGTGAGAGCATTCCCGGGTGCTTTGTAGCATCATTGCTGCAATAGTAACTTCTATGAGTAGTGCTTTTGTAGTCAGTGCATTTCCCAAGGGCCACCTCTGGCCCCAGAACTGGACCCACTTCTCCAGGGAGGGTCTCACCAGAGCAGAGTTTACAACTCACGACTTCCTCTTTGCCACCTTGAGAAGCCGTCTCAGGGCAGCCCTCGCTGGAGGACAGTGGGACAGACAAAGGGTGTTGAGTGGCCGTGCACATAACCACACATCATCCTCTGCTCAGAAACCCTTGATCAACACTTGGGATGTCCTCTTGTCCTGTTGCTTGTTCCTTGGGAGAAGAGACCCTTCCCCCCTCGCTCCAACCTCCTTTCAGGCAGGTTCCCCGTGTCAGCCCCTCCACCCCTGGGATGAGTTGGGGTCCCCCCTCGTGCTCACAGCCCCCCCCGCGAACGTGTGGTGCTCCCACCCATGGGGGCGTATTGGGATAACCCCCCATCACCTCCCACCCCCGGTACCTGCAGCGGGGGGCACAGCCCAGCCCGGGGGGCGATGCTCTTTCGGTCCCGACTCGGGGAGTCGCGGCTGCGGAGAGAAACCTGCCGGAAGCTGCCGAACGATCGCGGGAAGGGGCGAAACAAAGTGACGGGGCGGGGCCTGGGGGGGAAGTTTGGTTGAGGAAGCGGGTTTGATACGTGTGCGTCTGTGTGCGTGGCGGGGGGGGGTTGGTGTCATGGAGGGGGGGGGGGTGTGGTTGGTGTCATGGAGGGGGGAGGGGACCCACCCCACCTCACTGGCGCCCGCGCCAGCCTGGAGATAAGGGGCTGGGCAATCGCTGCTTTCAGATGGAAAGGCAGGAGGACAATGACCAACCTGGCACTTCCCCAGGGAAGGTTCTTCTTGGTCCTTCCTTTGCATCTCAGCCCCGGCCTGGTCCTTGTCCTGGGTTTGCTGGGACAGAATTAATGAGCGAATAATTCTTTTCTCTTCAGAGGAACTGCAGTTTTGGGAGGCTGCAGAGTCCAACTCTGTGGGAACAAAGGAGATGAGAGGCGTTGGGGTTGGGTTGTCCCCATCTCTGGAACGTGTGTGTCACAGGGACTGAGGAGCAAAGCCCAGGGCAGGTGCCCTGAGCCGGCCAACCCCAGAATTCCATCCCATCACTGTCCCACTCCAACCGATATCAGTTATTAATTGACGTAAGTAAAACTTGGGGGAAAAGAAAATCACATTTGGGAAAAAAAAATCCTATCAAAGGGAACTTAAGGGACACACTTCGTTTCTTCATTTTCCTGAGGAAAGGCACCCTAAAATGCTCCATGTCTTGGTATTTGTCTCCATACTGGCATGTCCCCTTACTGCTTTGAGGAAGATGTCACCATGATAAAGATTTTTTTGTCTTGTGTTGCTAAAATGTCCCTCTAAAGATGCTAAAAATTATGCAAATCAAAATGCTGGGTGGAACATGAATGGTTCCTGAGCTGACGCCATTTCATGGTCGACAAGAAGCTGGAGAAACATCATTGTTGGGTGTGAGAGACGGACTCTATCATGGCCTTGAATCCAGCGCCATCTACTGACCATTCCTGGCGATGCGCTCCTCGCACCCGTGAGAAGAGGCCAGAGGTAGCAGGCGCATGCGCACAGGCGCTCAGACTACAGCTCCCAGGAGGCGCTGTGAACCCCCACTAGCCACTTCAGACACAGTCACCGCTCTGTGTGTGTAGCTGCGGAGGCTGCCGTGGAACCGTGGGTCCGTGACGCGCCGTTTCCTGTGCATGTTGGCGCGTGAACGTACCAAACGGACTGCTTGCCTGAAGTCACTGGAGAAAGAGGAGGATCCCGACCTGGGATCGGCTTCGGCCGCACCCCGGTGGTGAGACTTGCGAACTTTACTTCCTGACACTCCCTATTAACGCTTATAAACATTCATACATACCATACACTCACTTTCTATTATATTTCCAAATTTCCTATATTTCCTAAAGGCTCTCTCCAAGTTTTTTTCCTCTTATACCTGTCCGGGAATAAGAACAGCAGGAAAGGGGGAATTTTCTATTGTCTTTTTGTGTATTGTCTGTGTATATATTCTGACATTTGATATTGTTTTGTAGCAACGGACTTGCCAAAACCTCAGTGCCAGAGATACAGAAGTAAAAGAAAAGCCCTGTTCGTCCATTGATTTGGGAAAACTCAGAGAAAAATATAGCAGACTGGCTTCAGAAACAGAAGCTGGATATGTCATGAGAGTGTCACTCACAGGAGGGGACGATATTATGTTGACTGAACGAGAAGCTGATGGTTTTTGGGGACCTGGAATAGTGTTACAAACTGGAAATACAAACCACCCATGGTCCCTAACGCAGCGTGCAGCCTGGAGCAGAGGTAATACCGAGACAGTTGATCGAGGGGAACCGAGTGCCCTGAAAGGGAATCCCAACGACATTATGGAAAACGTTCGTAGGGCTGCTGCACTCCAAATGATCTATGATCATGAGTTGGTAGTAGAGCATGCAAGTCCCATGACCCTTAGGGTAAAAGAGAGGAGAATGATTGTGTTGGTTAAGGGGCTCTCTGGGGCACTCAAGGTAAAAGCCATGCAATGTCAAGAGGAGATTGCAGCTGGATGGTTACAGGTTACATGGGGTGACTTGGCCCAGAACCTGCTTGATTGTGCTAAAAAATGTGAGGAATATAAGGGCCCTAGGTCATCTTCTTCTGCACCTAGAAAGGCTGCTCGACTGTCTTATGCTGAAGTTGCTCCTAAGCCACCCTGAGACCCCCCCTCTCCTAGACAGGAGAGGTCACGGGGTGACTGGAATGTGGTAAACAGGGATAGACGGAATAGAACACAGCAGAGGTCACCCAGGAAACAGCCCTTTGATCCACAGCATTCCTCAACACAAGATAACAGGGGGCCTTATGCTAGGCTGAAAGAGCAAGGCAGGCAATTGGGAGTGCCAGCTTCCCTCTTAGCTAGGACACGTCCTTATGAGGAGCTAAAGGAACTGGTGGATGTTTTCCGTAGGATGAAGGGTCACCTACGAGGCAGATCACAATCCAGAGCCCGAGGCAGATCCCAAACCAGGGCCCAAGGCCGGTCACAGCCCAGAGCCCGGGATAGAGCACAGGGAAGGTCCAATAGTTCGGGAAACTAGAACTCCCTCCTCCTGCTACAACTAGTAAGGCAAAGAGGTGACGGAGGAGGGGTAAAACACAGAGTATTAGTACAGAAAGTCAACAGTGGAAGCAGGGGCAGGAACAGGATGAACTGTATACCCCCCACTAGCCGGCAACCTTGCCCACGCAGGAGCATCAGTAGACCTGGCAATCTTCTCTCTTCACCTAGCAGGGGTATCCTCCATCCTCGGTGCAATCAATTTCATCACGACCGCCATCAACATAAAACCCCCAGCCCTCTCACAATACCAAACACCCCTGTTCGTATGATCCGTCCTCATTACCGCTGTTTTACTACTTCTTTCACTCCCAGTCCTTGCCGCTGGCATTACCATGCTCCTCACAGACCGAAACCTTAACACCACATTCTTCGACCCTGCTGGAGGAGGAGATCCAATTCTATATCAACATTTATTCTGATTCTTCGGCCACCCAGAAGTCTACATCCTCATCCTACCAGGCTTCGAAATCATCTCACACGTAGTAACATACTACGCAGGAAAAAAGGAACCATTCGGCTACATGGGCATAGTATGAGCCATATTATCCATTGGATTCCTTGGTTTCATTGTATGAGCACACCACATATTCACTGTTGGAATGGACGTGGACACCCGGGCTTACTTCACGTCTGCCACCATAATCATTGCCATCCCAACCGGAATCAAAGTCTTCAGCTGACTAGCAACACTGCATGGAGGAGCCATCAAATGAGACCCACCAATACTATGAGCCTTAGGTTTCATCTTCCTATTCACTATTGGAGGTTTAACAGGAATTGTCCTAGCAAACTCATCCCTAGATATTGCTCTACACGACACATACTACGTAGTAGCACACTTCCACTATGTACTCTCAATAGGAGCTGTATTCGCCATCCTAGCCGGATTCACCCACTGATTCCCACTATTCACAGGCTACACATTACATCAAACATGAGCTAAAGCCCACTTTGGAGTTATATTTGCAGGCGTGAACCTAACCTTCTTCCCACAACACTTCCTAGGCCTAGCTGGCATGCCCCGACGATATTCTGACTACCCAGATGCCTACACCCTATGAAACACTTTATCCTCCATTGGTTCACTAATCTCAATAACCGCTGTAATCATACTAATATTCATTATCTGAGAGGCATTCGCATCAAAGCGTAAAGTCCTACAACCAGAATTAATCACCACCAACATCGAATGAATCCATGGCTGCCCACCCCCATATCACACCTTTGAAGAGCCAACCTTCGTCCAAATCCAAGAAAGGAAGGAATCGAACCCTCACATGCTGGTTTCAAGCCAACCGCATTACACCACTCATGCTTCTTTCTTATGAGATGTTAGTAAACCAATTACATAGCCTTGTCAAGGCTAAATCACAGATGAAAACCCTGTACACCTCATCATGGCCAACCACGCACAACTTGGATTCCAAGACGCATCATCCCCAATCATAGAAGAACTTGTAGAATTCCATGACCACGCCCTAATAGTTGCACTAGCTATCTGCAGCCTAGTCCTCTACCTCCTAGCACTTATACTGATAGAAAAACTAACCTCAAACACCGCCGACGCACAAGAAGTCGAACTAATCTGAACAATCCTACCAGCCATTGTTCTCATTCTACTCGCACTCCCCTCCCTACAAATTCTATATATAATAGACGAAATCGACGAACCTGACCTAACTCTAAAAGCCATCGGACACCAATGATACTGATCCTACGAATATACAGACTTCAAAGACTTAACATTCGACTCATACATAACCCCTACAACAGAGTTACTGCCAGGACATTTCCGCCTTCTAGAAGTAGGCCATCGCATTGTCATCCCAATGGAATCTCCCATCCGCATTATTGTTACCGCAGGAGATGTCCTCCACTCCTGAGCAGTCCCAACCCTAGGAGTAAAAACTGATGCCATTCCAGGCCGACTAAACCAGACATCCTTCATCACCACCCGACCAGGAATCTTCTATGGCCAATGCTCAGAAATCTGTGGCGCTAACCACAGCTACATGCCAATCATAGTAGAATCCACCCCTCTCACCTACTTCGAGAACTGATCTTCATTACTATCTTCCTAATCATTAAGAAGCTATGCAACAGCGATAGCCTTTTAAGCTAGAGAAAGAGGACCACTAGCCTCCTTAATGATATGCCGCAACTCAACCCCCACCCCTGATTCTTTATCATACTCCTCTCATGACTAACTTTTACACTAATCATCCAACCAAAACTATTATCATTCACCACCACCAACCACCCATCTAACAAAACCACAGCACACACCAAAACCACCCCTTGAGCCTGACCATGAACCTAAGCTTCTTCGACCAATTCATAAGCCCACACCTGATAGGAATTCCCCTAATTCTACTCTCCATACTATTCCCCGCTCTCCTCTTCCCCACACCAGGAACCCGATGAATCACTAATCGTCTCACCACCCTCCAATCCTGATTCCTCCACCTAATCACGAAACAACTACTAACCCCACTAAATAAAAACGGCCACAAATGAGCCCTAATCCTAACCTCCCTAATAACTTTACTACTCACGATCAACCTTCTAGGCTTACTCCCTTACACCTTCACCCCAACTACCCAACTATCCATAAACATAGCACTAGCCTTCCCACTCTGACTTGCCACCCTACTCACAGGCCTACGAAACCAACCCTCGGCCTCCCTAGGCCATCTACTACCTGAAGGGACACCAACCCCCCTAATCCCCGCCCTAATCATAATCGAAACTACCAGCCTACTAATCCGACCATTAGCATTAGGAGTCCGCCTTACAGCAAACCTCACAGCAGGCCACTTACTTATTCAACTCATCTCTACAGCCACCACCACCCTACTTACAATCATACCAACCATCTCCTTCTTAACCACAATCATTCTACTCCTACTGACCATCCTAGAAGTAGCAGTAGCTATAATTCAAGCTTACGTCTTTGTCCTCCTGTTAAGCCTTTACTTACAAGAAAACATCTAATGGCCCACCAAGCACACTCCTACCACATAGTAGACCCAAGCCCCTGACCAATCTTAGGGGCAGCCACCGCCCTACTTACAACCTCAGGGCTAATCATATGGTTCCACCACAACTCCTCCCAACTATTAAACCTAGGCCTACTCTCCATAATCCTAGTTATACTTCAATGATGACGAGACATTGTACGGGAAAGCACGTTCCAAGGCCACCATACACCAACAGTCCAAAAAGGATTACGTTACGGAATAATCCTGTTCATTACATCCGAAGCATTCTTCTTCCTAGGCTTCTTCTGAGCATTCTTCCACTCAAGCCTAGCACCCACCCCAGAACTTGGCGGACAATGACCCCCCACAGGAATCCAACCTCTAAACCCCATAGAAGTTCCCCTACTAAACACAGCCATCCTGCTAGCCTCAGGCGTCACCATAACATGAGCCCATCACAGCATTACAGAAAGCAACCGAAAACACGCAATCCACGCACTAACCCTGACAATTCTACTAGGATTCTACTTCACAGCACTCCAAGCAACAGAATACTACGAGGCACCATTCTCAATCGCCGATGGTGTCTACGGCTCAACCTTCTTTGTGGCCACAGGATTCCATGGACTCCACGTCATCATCGGATCCTCCTTCCTATCAATCTGCCTGCTACGCCTAATTAAATACCACTTTACATCAAACCACCACTTCGGATTTGAAGCAGCAGCTTGATATTGACACTTTGTAGACGTCATCTGATTATTCCTCTACATAACCATCTACTGATGAGGATCATGCTCTTCTAGTATACTCAATACAATTGACTTCCAATCACTAAAATCTGGTGCAACCCCAGAGAGGAGCAATAAACATAATCACATTTATATTTCTCCTATCCCTCGCCCTAAGTACCATCCTAACGATATTAAACTTTTGACTTGCCCAAATCACCCCGGACTCAGAAAAACTGTCCCCATACGAATGCGGATTTGACCCGCTAGGATCAGCCCGCCTCCCATTCTCAATCCGATTTTTCCTCAGTAGCAATCCTATTCCTCCTATTCGACCTAGAAATCGCGCTCCTCCTACCACTCCCCTGGGCCACGCAACTCCAATCCCCCACCACCACCCTAACCTGAGCCTCCATCATCATCCTCCTACTAACACTAGGATTAATCTACGAATGATCCCAAGGAGGCCTAGAATGGGCAGAATAATAGAAAGTTAGTCTAGCCAAGACAGCTGATTTCGACTCAGCAAACCATAGTCCACCCCTATGACTTTCTTTATGGCACTTACACATTTAAGCTTTTACTCGGCTTTCACCCTAAGCAGCCTAGGATTAGCCTTCCACCGAACCCACTTAGTCTCCGCCCTTTTATGTCTAGAAAGCATAATATTATCCATGTACATAGCCCTGTCAATCTGACCCGCCGAAAACCAAGCAGCCTCCTCCACCCTCATACCAATCCTAATACTCACATTCTCAGCCTGCGAAGCCAGCACAGGCCTAGCCACATTAGTAGCCTCCACACGAACTCACGGCTCAGATCACCTACACACCTTAAACATACTACAATGCTAAAAATCATCCTGCCAACAGTTATACTCATACCAATAGCCCTCCTTTCACCCCCAAAAACCCTATGAACTAACACCACGACCTATAGCCTCATTATTGCAACTATCAGCCTTCAATGACTACTCCCATCATATTACCCCCACAAACATTTAACTCAATGGACCGGCATCGACCAAACCTCATCCCCACTACTCGTACTATCATGCTGACTACTTCCCCTTATAATCCTAGCAAGCCAAAACCACCTACAACACGAACCACTTACCCGAAAACGTATTTTCATCACATCCTTAATCACAATCCAACCGTTCATTATCCTAGCCTTCTCAGCCACAGAGCTAACCCTATTCTACATCTCATTTGAAGCAACCTTAATCCCGACCCTAATCCTAATCACACGATGAGGAAATCAACCAGAACGCCTAAGCGCCGGTATCTACCTGCTATTCTACACCCTCATCAGCTCCCTTCCATTACTGATTACAATCCTTTACCTCCACACACAAACAGGAACCCTACACTTAACAATACTAGAACTAAACTCCCCTCCACCAACCAACTCCTGAACTAACCTCCTATCAAGCCTGGCCCTACTAATAGCATTCATAGTAAAAGCGCCCCTATATGGATTACATCTGTGACTGCCCAAAGCCCACGTAGAGGCCCCAATTGCAGGGTCAATGCTACTCGCAGCCCTTCTCCTCAAGTTAGGAGGGTACGGAATCATACGAGTCACCCTCCTAACAGGCCCCTTCTCAAACTGTCTACACTACCCATTCCTCACCCTAAGCCTATGAGGAACCCTAATAACTAGCTCAATCTGCCTACGACAAACAGACCTAAAATCGCTCATCGCATACTCCTCCGTAAGCCACATAGGCTTAGTCATCGCAGCAAGCATAATTCAAACCCACTGATCATTCTCAGGTGCAATAATCCTAATAATCTCCCATGGACTCACATCCTCAATATTATTCTGCCTAGCAAACACAAACTACGAACGAACCCATAGCCGTATCCTATTCCTAGCCCGAGGCCTCCAACCCCTCCTACCACTCACGGCAACCTGATGACTACTCGCCAACCTAACAAACATAGCACTACCACCCTCAACGAACCTAATAGCAGAATTAACCATCATAATTGCACTATTCAACTGATCAAACCCAACAATTATCCTAACCGGGACAGCAACCTTCCTGACCGCCTCATACACATTATTCATGCTACTCACCACTCAACGAGGAACACTACCTTCCCACATCACATCAATCCAAAACTCTAACACACGAGAACATCTCCTTATAACTCTACACATCCTCCCCCTATTACTCCTTATCCTAAAACCAAGCCTCATCTCCAGGCCCTCTCATGCAAGTATAGTTTCAACCAAAAACATTAGACTGTGATTCTAAAAACAGAAGTTAAACCCTTCTTACCTGCCGAGGGGAGGTTAAACCAACAAGAACTGCTAACTCTTGCATCTGAGCCTAAAACCCCAGTCCCCTTAACTTTTAAAGGATAACAGTAATCCACTGGTCTTAGGAGCCACCCACCTTGGTGCAAATCCAAGTAAAAGTAATGGAAACCACACTACTCCTCAACACATTTACACTTCTAACACTCATAATTATCCTAACCCCAACACTACTCCCCCTCCTGTCAAACAAGCTACAAAACTCCCCAACCATCACCACACGTGCCGTCAAAACCGCCTTCCTAACAAGCCTAGTCCCAATAATATTATTCGCGCACTCCGGCACAGAAAACATCACTTCTTACTGAGAATGAAAATTCATCACAAACTTCAAAATCCCATTCAGCTTCAAAATCGATCAGTATTCTACAATATTCCTCCCAATCGCCCTATTCGTAACATGATCCATTTTACAATTCGCCACATGATATATAGCCTCAGACCCACACATTACAAAATTCTTCTCATACCTCCTAATATTCCTAATCGCTATACTAACCCTAACCATCGCCAACAACATATTCCTACTCTTCATCGGATGAGAGGGCGTAGGGATTATATCCTTCCTCCTAATTGGCTGATGACAAGGACGAGCAGAAGCTAATACAGCCGCCCTACAAGCCGTACTCTACAACCGAATCGGAGATATCAGCCTTATCCTTAGCATAGCTTGACTCGCCTCAACCACAAACACCTGAGAAATCCACCAAACCTCGACCACAACACAACTCCCCATACTCCCCCTCCTAGGCATAATCCTCGCCGCTACAGGAAAATCAGCCCAATTTGGCTTACACCCGTGACTTCCCGCAGCCATAGAAGGACCAACCCCAGTCTCTGCCCTACTCCACTCTAGCACAATAGTAGTCGCCGGAATCTTCCTACTAATTCGCACCCACCCAATACTAACCACCAACCAAACCGCACTCAACACCTGCCTATGCCTAGGAGCTCTATCCACCCTATTTGCCGCCATCTGCGCACTCACACAAAATGATATCAAAAAAATCATTGCTTTCTCTACATCCAGCCAATTAGGCCTAATAATAGTCACCATTGGCTTAAACCTCCCACAGCTAGCCTTCCTACACATTTCCACCCACGCCTTCTTCAAAGCCATACTATTCCTATGTTCAGGATCTATCATCCATAACCTCAATGGTGAACAGGACATTCCAAAAATAGGAGGCCTACAAAAAACACTCCCAACAACCACCACCTGCCTAACCATCGGCAACCTCGCACTAATAGGAACCCCCTTCCTAGCAGGATTTTACTCAAAAGACATCATCATTGAAAACCTAAACACATCCTACCTAAACACATGAGCCCTCCTCCTAACACTCCTAGCCACATCCTTCACCGCAACCTATAGCCTACGCATAACAATTCTAGTCCAAACAAACTTCCCCCGCACATCTGTAATCCCCGCAATAAATGAAAACAACCCCACAATCACCTCCCCCATTCTCCGCCTAGCCCTAGGCAGCATCCTAGCAGGGCTACTCATCACATCCTACCTCCTACCCACAAAAACACCACCTATAACCATACCAACCCTAACAAAAACCGCAGCCATCACCGTCACAGCCCTTGGCATTATCCTAGCCCTAGAACTCCAAAACATAACCCATGCCCTCACCCAACCAAAACCAAATACCTACCTAAACTTCTCCTCAACCCTGGGCTACTTCAACCCCCTAATACACCGCCTCAGCTCCACTAGCCTACTGAATCACGGACAAAAAATCGCCTCACACCTAGTCGACCTTTCCTGATACAAAAAAATAGGGCCCGAAGGACTCGCCATCCTACAACTTATAGCAACCAAAACCTCCACCACCCTACACTCCGGATTAATTAAAGCCTACCTAGGATCCTTCGCCTTATCAGCCCTCATTATTCTCCTATCAACATAACCCACAATGGCCCCCAACCTCCGAAAATCCCACCCACTACTAAAAATAATCAACAACTCCCTAATTGATTTACCCACCCCACCAAACATCTCCGCTTGATGAAACTTTGGGTCCCTCCTAGGCATCTGCCTGGCAACACAAATCGCAACTGGCCTGCTACTAGCCATGCACTACACCGCAGACACAACCCTAGCCTTCTCATCAGTCGCCCACACATGCCGGAACGTACAGTACGGATGATTGATTCGTAACCTACACGCAAATGGAGCCTCACTCTTCTTTATCTGTATCTACCTCCACATCGGACGAGGGCTCTACTACGGATCCTACCTCTACAAAGAAACTTGAAACACAGGGGTAATCCTCCTACTTACTCTCATAGCAACCGCCTTCGTAGGGTACGTTCTACCGTGAGGGCAGATATCATTCTGAGGTGCTACAGTTATTACTAACCTATTCTCAGCTATCCCCTACGTTGGCCAAACCCTCGTAGAGTGAGCCTGAGGGGGATTCTCGGTTGACAACCCCACACTTACCCGATTCTTCGCCCTACACTTCCTCCTCCCATTTATAATCGCAGGCCTCACCTTCATCCACCTAACCTTCCTACACGAATCCGGATCAAATAACCCCCTAGGCCTAGTCTCCAACTGCGATAAAATTCCATTCCACCCTTACTTCTCCTCAAAAGACCTACTAGGATTCGCACTCCTACTTGCCCCATTACTAACCCTCGCTCTATTCTCCCCAAACCTACTAGGAGACCCCGAAAACTTCACCCCAGCCAACCCCTTAGTAACCCCTCCCCACATCAAACCAGAATGGTACTTCCTATTTGCATACGCCATTCTGCGCTCCATCCCCAATAAACTGGGAGGAGTCCTAGCACTCGCCGCCTCCGTAATAATCCTCTTCCTAAGTCCACTCCTCCACAAATCAAAGCAACGCGCACTAACATTCCGACCTCTATCACAAATCCTCTTCTGACTCCTAGTCGCCAATCTACTTATCCTAACCTGAGTAGGCAGCCAACCAGTAGAGCACCCCTTCATCATTATTGGCCAACTAGCCTCCCTCACTTACTTCACCACCCTTCTAGTCCTCTTCCCCCTCACCAGCGCCCTAGAGAACAAGATACTCAACTACTAAACACTCTAATAGTTTATAAAAACATTGGTCTTGTAAACCAAAGAATGAAGACTTATGCCCCTTCTTAGAGTTCCCACATAGCCAACATCAGAAAAAAAGGACTTAACCTCTATCACCAACTCCCAAAGCTGGTATTTTACATTAAACTACTTTCTGACCACCAACCTAACCGCCTGAATCGCCCCCCGAGACAACCCCCGCACAAGCTCTAACACAACAAATAACGCCAGCAGCAGACCTCATCCCCCCACCAAAAACATCCCCACCCCTCAAGAATAAAACATAGCCACTCCACTAAAATCCAATCGGACAGAAAACACACCCCCACCATCCACAGTTACCACCCCCCATATTCAATCCCCCAGCACACCCCCAGCCAACATCCCAACAGCCAACACCAAAGCAAACCCAACCCCATACCCTACAACACCCCAATCCCCCCACGCCTCCGGATACGGATCCGCCGCCAAAGACACAGAGTACACAAAGACCACCAACATCCCCCCCAAATACACCATAAACAGAACCAGCGACAGGAAAGAAAGCCCCAAACTCACCAACCACCCACACCCAACAATGGACGCCACAACCAAACCAACCACCCCATAGTAAGGAGAAGGGTTAGACGCAACCGCCAATCCCCCCAGAATAAAGAGCGACGTTAAGAAAATAATAAAGTAAGTCATAACAGTTCCTACTTGGCTTCTCTCCAAGACCTGTGGCCTGAAAAACCACCGTTGTACCCATCAACTACAGGAACCATAAACCACACACCCGCCACCCATGACGTACCCCCCCTACCCCCCATAACTAGGGATTCTCCTGCAACTATATATGTTCTTTTTTATTCTATGTCGCCCAAGCATTCACTTACTAACCCCATTAGCATCACATTATCTCTGGGAGTATTCACTCTGTATCTTGTACTAGATCCATAAGCTGCTCTTAAGGGTAGCAATGTTGCAAGCACATTTCTGTCAGTGGACAAGGTCTGAATGTTTCTAACACATTTGCGGGTTCCAGCGTGCTAAAACCATGACGTTTCTAGTTTATGCATAGTCCCTTGACCCTACGAAAAGTCATTGAGTAATTTCATAATTCATGTTGTCTGGACCAGGCTATGCGGCTATCTCCTGCCGTGCCGGTAGCTATCGTATTGGGTTATTTATTAGTCGGTCACCTCACGCGAGACAGCTACGCACCGTAGGTTCCTAATTTCGTGACCAGCTTCAGGACCATTCATCTAACTGGGTTAGTTAACCGTACGCACCGGTGAATCGTGCTCTTCACGAGGCCTCTGGCTGTTTCTTCACGAACCTGATGTGGCTCTTCCCTTCACTTTTCCTTTCACGAGGCATTTGGTTCGATATATGTGGTCATCTCACCCGTGATTACGGCATCTGGATCGCCTTGGCGCCTCTGGTTTTTCTTTTTTTGGGGCTTCTTCACAGGTGACCCTTCCAGTGCACCGGGTGAATACAATCTCAAGACGTGAGCATCTCGTGGTATTCGTCCTGCTTTCTGGCTCTCAAGAGTAACTCGATGAGACGGTTTGAGTGTTGGGGGAATCATTTTGGCACTGATGCACTTGCCGTAGCATTTGGTTATGGCAGATCCACAAACCCCTTACTATGCTGCTATTTGATTCATGTTTGCTGGACATATATATTCAACTTCACACTTCCTCTAACTTTCTAAACAACACTAGAGACATTCTAGTTTAATTTTTTGACGATCGTCAATCATATTTTTTTCCTTTTTTTTCGTGTTTTCATCACGTATTGTTGTTTGTCATCAATACTGGAGTTACATTAATAATTTAACGAACATCATTCAACATTTATCGTGTTAAATTTTTATGCATGCATACCATAATTTTTTAATGTAACTCCACTAGAAAAAACTTACCTATTACAATTAACAAAAACTAAATTAAAATATTAAAGAAACCCAAGTAGAGCACCCCTTCATCATTATTGGCCAACTAGCCTCCCTCACTTACTTCACCACCCTTCTAGTCCTCTTCCCCCTCACCAGCGCCCTAGAGAACAAGATACTCAACTACTAAACACTCTAATAGTTTATAAAAACATTGGTCTTGTAAACCAAAGAATGAAGACTTATGCCCCTTCTTAGAGTTCCCACATAGCCAACATCAGAAAAAAAGGACTTAACCTCTATCACCAACTCCCAAAGCTGGTATTTTACATTAAACTACTTTCTGACCACCAACCTAACCGCCTGAATCACCCCCCGAGACAACCCCCGCACAAGCTCTAACACAACAAATAACGCCAGCAGCAGACCTCATCCCCCCACCAAAAACATCCCCACCCCTCAAGAATAAAACATAGCCACTCCACTAAAATCCAATCGGACAGAAAACACACCCCCACCATCCACAGTTACCACCCCCCATATTCAATCCCCCAGCACACCCCCAGCCAACATCCCAACAGCCAACACCAAAGCAAACCCAACCCCATACCCTACAACACCCCAATCCCCCCACGCCTCCGGATACGGATCCGCCGCCAAAGACACAGAGTACACAAAGACCACCAACATCCCCCCCAAATACACCATAAACAGAACCAGCGACAGGAAAGAAAGCCCCAAACTCACCAACCACCCACACCCAACAATGGACGCCACAACCAAACCAACCACCCCATAGTAAGGAGAAGGGTTAGACGCAACCGCCAATCCCCCCAGAATAAAGAGCGACGTTAAGAAAATAATAAAGTAAGTCATAACAGTTCCTATGCACCTTCCAGGAGATGACAAACCGATCCGGACCAAAATGATTGTAGGTGATATTCCTTTTAATTTGTTAGGTTTGGATGTTTTAGCAGGTCGAGCCTGGAGAGATGAGCAGGGCTGCTACTGGACATTTGGCACACCAATGCTGGAAGTAAAGTTGTTACAACATGTCCCACGTCTGCCACAGAGCAAAACAACGAGAGTAAAACAATATCCTATCCCAGTTGCTGCCAAGGATGGTATCAGAGAGGTAATAGCTGATTTAAAACAGAAAGGTGTTATTGTGCCATGTCATTCACCATTTAATGCCCCAGTTTGGCCTGTGAGGAAACCAAATGGTAAGTGGAGACTGACTGTAGATTACAGGAAATTGAATGCCAATACAGAAGGCCTCACTGCAGCTGTACCAAACATAGCTGATCTGGTGCTAGAAATCCAGGAAGCAGCACATCCTGTGCTGGCATCACTGGATATCAAGGATATGTTTTTCCAGGTCCCTATTGATCCTGAGGACCAAGAGTATTTTGCCTTCACTTGGGATGGGGTACAGTACACCTTCACGAGGTTGCCCCAGGGATATAAACACTCACCCACACTGGCCCATCATGAGGGTTCTCAGCCAGTGCCTGATCATATCACTTTTGGCAGAGGGGACCTAATGGGAGTACACGACCAATTGGCTTCTATTCACAATCTCTGAAGGACTCAGAGAAGCGATATTCCACTCTGGAGAAGGGATTGCTGACAGTGTGCACAGCACTAACAGAGGTCAGCAAAATCATCAAGAAACAAAAGGTAATCTTGCAAGGCCCTTTTAAGGTGGTTAACCAAGTGCTGTCTGGGAAAGCCCCTCCAGAGGGAATATCCCAAAAGGGGACAATCAGGAAATGGTATAGCCAAATTGAGTGCTACTCCGGCCTTTTCAAGCTAAAAGAAGGTCCAGATAAACAACTAAAAATCCAGGAACAAATTGAATCTATGGAGGAAAAAGAGTTAACAATGAAAACTCCCAGTCCTATTAAAGAGGCCCCAGAATACAAAAGTGAAATGATTAATGCCTGGTTCACAGATGCGTCAGCCTGAAGAGAGGGTAAAACCTGGTTGTTCAGATCTGCTACAGTCAAACCCTCCACGGCTGAACGCATAATAAATCATGATACAGGCAGTGCACAAGTGGGGGAGCTGGATGCTGTTCTCAATGTGTTTGTACAGGAAAAAGCCTCCAAGGACGCTGTGTACATCTACACAGATTCCTTTTCGGTCTTCAAGGGCTGTGTGGAATGGATAACTTTCTGGGAACAGAACAATTGGGAGATTAACAGGATGCCGGTCTGGCAGAAAGAGAAATGGCAACAGATCCTAAAAATTGCTAAGAAAAATCCTAACTTTCATGTAGGGTGGATTCCTGCTCACCAGACCAATCTGAAAAATGAAGCTAGCAGGTGGAACAACTACGTTGATGAACTGGCCAAAATCAATGTAGTGGAAATCAGCAGGAGAAGATCAGGAGTGGGAGCGATTGCTTGAATGGCTTCATTGTAAAAGGGGTCACTCAGGGATCTTTGATTTGTATAAAGAGGCACAAACCCAGGGATGGCCTGTCACCCGTGAGCAGTGCAAAACAATCATTTCTGAATGTGATCTGTGTAAGATCAGGTTGGGGGAACATCCCCAGACGACTGACACTCTGCATATTCGGGAAGGAAAGTCCTTGTGGTCCACCTGGCAGGTGCACTACATTGGTCCTTTCCGCAAATCAGGTAACAAACAGTATATCATTGTGATGGTGGAAGTGGAGTCAGGTCTAACTTGTGCTGAAGCTGTTTCTAAAGCAAACAGTGAACACACGGTTCGCTTCTTGGAAAGGGTATTCGGGGTATTACCTAAATCCACAAATATTCAGTCTGATGATGGCACTCATTTCACCTCACATCTGGTAGAACAATGGGAAAAAAGTGAAGGCATCCAATGGACATTCCACATGCCATACTATCCCCAAGCGAATGGGATAGTAGAACGTACTAACGGGTTAATTAAAAGCTTATCCGCCCACAGGACTCCAAATGGGATGAAAGGTTGTGATATGCAGTCACCACTATCAATAACAGATGGGGGGTAAACGGGTGTCCTTGTCTAACTGCTTTCTTTCCCACATCACCCACTCAAGAGAAGGAGAAACATAGAAAACCCTGCAACAAGTGAAAGATCTTCCTGCACCCTGGACAATCCGTGCTGGTACACCTGCCAAACATTGGGAAAGTTCAATTGACCCTGCAAACACCAGTGAACTCGAATACCTGGGTTGCATCTGACATGAATAACAAACAACTTAAAATCAGTACAAACTGGATACTTCATGCTGAGTGACGCAGAATTCTGAGGTTAATTGTAGACATGTATCTGTGTAGTTGTGTGTATATCTATGTATTCCTATGTGTCCTTGCCAGACCAACAACCTAAAGAACCGGAGACATCCCCAGCCAGAATAGGGTCTGATCAGCCCGACACTGGTTTGAGGAGGGGGTGACCTTGTGGATACTATGGACTTGATCACCCCATGGTTTACACAACATCTCCCACTATACAGCAATATGTCTCCCATCACTGTTGGTCCTTTGGGTTGTTGTATGTAAATAGTGTACTAACGATGCATCAAATATAGATATTCATAATGGGACATCTATTTATATTGTACTTCTTTCATGTATTGTGTTGTATGTATTTACATATTACTTATGTAATGTATATGTTTATATGCACATGTTGAGGGAATTGTTCCTTCGGAAAAGGGGTGCATGAATTTGTATATATAAATATATCCAACATACAGATATTTAGATGTAGATATAAAGAGATGTATAGATATAGATATAGAGATATGATAGAACATATAGATATGTATATATGTCTGATACCATCTTCTCTTCTCTTCTCTTCTCTTCTCTTCTCTTCTCTTCTCTTCTCTTCTCTTCTCTTCTCTTCTCTTCTCTTCTCTTCTCTTCTCTTCTCTTCTCTTCTCTTCTCTTCTCTTCTCTTCTCTTCTCTTCTCTTCTCTTCTCTTCTCTTCTCTTCTCTTCTCTTCTCTTCTCTTCTCTTCTCTTCTCTTCTCTTCTCTTCTCTTCGGTTGCTCCGATGCTTAAAATAGGAAAGGAGGTAAAGGTTTGGACAAGAGCCTGGTAGGCTACAGATGTACATACATACGCAGACACATACATAAACATACACCACACATGGAACAAGTCGCTGTCATAAAAGCCACGGGGTGAGATGTGAGAGACGGACTCGATCATGGCCTTGAATCCAGCGCCATCTACTGACCATTCCTGGCGATGCGCTCCTCGCACCCGTGAGAAGAGGCCAGAGGTACCAGGCGCATGCGCACAGGCGCACAGACTACAGCTCCCAGGAGGCACCGCGGGGCCGGAACCGGAAGTGGAGCCGACAGGCGCGCTCAGTGAACACTCACTACGGATGTGGGTGCCGCCGTGTGTGTATCGCTGTGGAGGCTGCCGTGGAGCCAGAGGCGCCTTTTTCTGTGGTTGTTGGTGTGTGGACGTACCGAACGGACCGCGAACGTACCGAACGGACCGCGAACGGACCGAACGGACCGCGAACGTACCGAACAGACTGCGAACGGACCGAACGGACTGCCTGCGTGAAGTCGCTGGAGAAAGGAGGAGAATCCCGGCCAGGGATCGGCTTCGGCCGCACCCCGGTGGTGAGACTTGCGAACTTTGGGTCCTGGCACCCCCTATTAATGCTTCTAACATTCACACACACCATACCCTCACTTTCATAATTTCCTATATACACTTAATTTCCTGTAATTCCTAAAGGCTCTCTCCAGGCTTCTTCCCTCCTACCCCTGCCCGGGAATAAGAACAGGGGGAAAGGGGGGAATTTCTCTGTTGTGTTTTGTGTATATTTGTAGCAACAGGCTTGCCAAAACCTCGGTGCCTTAAATAAATCTGTTGATTCTTGAGCACTGTTTCTGAGTGTGACGGGGAGTGGTCCTCAGCCCTCAGTCCCCTTTGGAGGGGGAGTGGGTCGCGGCTTTACCCATCTCGGTCAGCGACAATCACATGGAGATTGAAGGTTCCTTGTCAGCCCCGCATCTCATACACGAGTTGGTTTGGTTTGCAGTTTGCAAGTTCCCTGCTCAACTGTTGTCAGTTATTAACTGAAAAAGGTGATATTTGGGGGACAAATCATGTCTGGGGAAAAAAAATCACATTTGGGAAAAAAATCCCATCAAAGGGAACCTAAGGGACACGCAGAATCAAATCAGGGCCCAGATAAGAGTGACACAGGGAGAATGAGACAAAACCAGATTCCAATTACAGACAAACACTCCCCAAGAGTCACCAGCCCGGCCTTGAGACAGGCCTGCAGGACAGATGGAAGGGATGGAAAGGAGCACTGCCCACAGCTTGGCTTGGGGACAGCCTTGAGCCCTGGGGAAAAACACCGTGAGTAATTGAAATCCCCGTATGAATATTAATGAGCCATGAGCAGACTAAAATCCACCCCCACAGGCTAGAGGGACCCCTGCTAACAACAACCCCCCACTCTTGGAGCAGGTGCAGTGACATTCCTGAGCATTGCCCCTTGGAATGGAGGGGAGGGATTAGTGACCCATCGTGTGTGCCAGTGATAGAACAATGTTAGAGATAAGTTCTTTCTCACATTTTGGGTATCAAATGGCACTTCTGTTTCAGGAAGCTGAGCTTGCTGTGTGGAACACCCCCCTGCTCCATTTTCTGAGCAGAACTGGATATGAAAGCAGCTCTCTCGACTGTGTGTGAATTGGCTTCTTGCCCACTGGGTGATGGACCTGCTCTTGGGACAACAACCCCAGTTTGGTTTCTCTTGGGGGGTGGGTGGATTGGGGGGCATCCACTCAAGTCTGTAAAAGAAGCCAGTGGGTGATGGCGTAGGGGTGGGGTTTTTTGGGGGGACAGTAGCCCCCTAGCCACCCCCTAAAACCCACCTGTGTGGACGTCACCCCTCTACTCTCTGTCCCAGGTTAGTGAGACCAGTGTGGGGGTCACATCAAAGGTGCTCTGGGAGATAATGGGGTGCACGGTGAAAGGAGGGGTAACCCTTGGTGTTGGACACCCCCCTCTCATCCTTAACTGTGCTTTACAGGCTACAGTGGCACCCCAAAACAGTAGGGTAGGGGGGCACTGGGTGGGACAGGGCTGAAAGCACCACGTGCTTGTCAACCCACCACCTGCAGACCAGGAGCTGAAGCTGGAGGCTGGTACAGCTGGACAAGACTCTGAAAAAGACCTCACTGGAACAAAGGGTGGTGATATCTTCTTATCTGTCTTTCAATCTTCCCTTTCTTTCCTCTTCTCCTTTTCTTCCAGGAGTTAAAGGGTTAAACCTTCCATGCTCTTTTCCCAGTTTTGATCCATTCACTGGTTACAGGAGTAGTCATTGTGAGTCAGCAACTTCTCCATTCCCCACCATTAACATCGAAGTCCTGAGCTCTTCATTAAGCATTTGTTGTGGTTCCTCTGTGGCTTCTTTTTTCACTGTGCCCTCCCACCCAGACCGGGCACTTTTGGGGTATAAAAAAGATTCACCTCCCTCAAAACCCACCGAGTGGGGTGAGACACCATCACTTGTAGCTTCATTGAACAGCCCAATCCCCACCTCCCTACAACCTCCTCTCAGGCAGTTGCAGAGAGCCAGAAGGTCTCCCCTCAGCCTCCTTTTCTCCAGGCTGGACACCCCCAGCTCCCTCAGCTGCTCCTCATAAGACTTGTTCTCCAAACCCTTCCCCACCTCTGTTGCTCTTCTCTGCACATGCTCCAGTAGCTCCATGTCCTCTCTGCAGTGAGGGGCCCAGAACTGGTCCCAGTGCTCAAGGTGAGGCCTCACCAGTGCCCAGTAGAGGGGCAGGGTCACCTCCCTGGTCCTGCTGGTCACACTATTCCTGATGCAGGCCAGGAGGCTGTTGGCCTTCTTGGCCACCTGGTCACACTCTGGCTCATGTTCAGCCACTGTCAATCAGCACCCCCAGGTCCCTCTCTGCTGGGCAGCTCTCCAGCCACTCCTCCCCAAGCCTGGAGTGCTGCTGGGGGTTGTTGTGGCTAAGGGGCAGGACCCCACATTTGGCCTTATTGAACCTCATGCCATTGGCCATGGCCCATGGATCCAGCCTGTCCAGATCCCTCTGCAGAGCCTCCCTGCCCTCAAGCAGATCGAGACTCCCACCCAGCTTAGTGTCACCTGCAAATTCCCTAAGGGAATTGGCCTCTATCCCATCATCTGGATCATTGACAATGATGTTAAACAGGAGCAGCCCCAGCACTGAGCCCTGGGGAGCACCACTCCTGACTGGCCACCAACTGGATTGAACTCCATTGACCACAAGTCTTTGGGCCAGGCCATCCAGGCAGTTTCTAACCCAGTGAAGTATGTGTCCACCCAAGCCATGAGCAGCCAGCTTCTCTAGGAGAACGTTTTGGGCAACGGTGTCAAATGCCTGACTAAAGTCCAGGTAGACAACCTCCACAGCCCTTCCCTCATCCAATAAGCAGGTCACCCTGTCGTAGAAGGAGATCATGTTTGTCAGACAGGACCTGCCCTTCATGAACCCATGCTGACTGGGCCTGATACTCTGGTTACCCTGCAAGTTCTGCATGCTGGCACTTGAGATGATCTGCTGGGGATCTGATGACACTGGGGACAAGGAACAGCAGCAGTAGGATGGGGGGGGACAAGATACAATGGGAATGAGGGACAGCAGGAGCAGGGTGACCAGGAACCTTGGGGGCCATGGGGCACCAGATGCTGAGTCCCCCCAGAGGAATGGGGACAAAACCAGGGCCAAGGGGGCAGAATCTGCTTTGTAAGGGACCCCAAGAGGTAACCCAGGTGGGAGGGCACAGGGGAAGTGGGAGTGTGGGAGAGTCTCAGGCCCTGAGGAGGAGCCTGGGGGCACTGAGTGTTGGCTGCCCTGTGGGGGGTACTGGGATGAGGCTCCCGAGGGGGGGTGTGGAGTTCCAGGGGGATCCCAGGGATCTGCCTTGTCCCACGGGGTGCCAGTAGGATCTTGGGGGTCTGCTTTGCTGCTCCCCACCCTGTGCTGCCTCTAGCTGGGGGCCAATAACATCCCATGGATGTGGTGGCAACTGAGCCAACAATATCCCACAGATGATGTGCCATCTTTGCCACCAAAATCCCATGGTACAGGTTGCAGCTTAGCCACCAATATCCCATGGATGATGTTGCTTCTGGGCCACCAATACCACATGGATGAGGAACTGCTGACTTAGTCTGGGAATAAGAGGGGTCCAGCCTCACCCAGACCCTCTGAGAAGGAGTTTCCAAGGCAAGGGAGGGTCTACTATGAACCTCCCGGGGTGGTGGATTGCTGCACCTCAGGGTGGGACAAGGGGTTATTTTAGGGAGGGGGTCCCAACCTCCCAGCACCCAAAGGTTTCTCTACCATTTGAACCCCAAGAACAACAAGGGATTGATCTGTCACCCCTTTATATAATTTTATTGTGTATTTTATTAATAACTTGAAGGCCTGTGTGGAAAAGCAGGGGCAACTGGCAGGTTTGGTGGGGTCAAAGGGGTGGTGTGGTCATCCAGTGGGAGATCTGGGGGCAACTAGGAGGTCTGGGTGATGGAGGGAAAGTGCTGACGGGTTAAAGAGGAGTAGGAGGAGACCTCAGAGAGGAGGGGAAAGGAAGAAAGATGGTGGGATGGCTGAGAAGGGGAGGAGTGTGAAGAGAGGGATGGAGAGAGGAAGAGTGGGAGGGATGAATGGAGAGATGGCAGGGGGAAGGATGAAGGAGAGATGGGTGGAGGAAGGAAAGGGTGGAGGTAGAAAGGGATGGAGGTAGAAAGGGAGGGAGGGGGGAAGGGAGGAAGGAAGGTATTGATGGAAGGATGGCCAGAGGGAGAACTGTACCACCTCTGCAGGATTCTGTGTCCCACTCTCCCTGCAGCCCCTACCATCTCCACCACGATGTCCTCACCCCCCTCCAACTCCTCATCTGCCCCCACCCCTGGCGCGGCGCTAGGACTGACCCTGCTGGGGCTGGCAATGGCTGTGGGGCTGCCAGGCAACGCCCTGGTCCTCTGGAGCTGTGTCCTCACCTGCTCCTGCAGCCTCCCCATCCTCCTTGTCTTCCACTTGGCCTTGGCTGATGTCATCACCCTCCTGACTGCCCCCATCTACCTCCGGGCCTTGAGTATAGGCTGCTGGGACCTGGGCTCGGCCTCCTGCCGTGGGTGTCACTACCTCTGAGCCATCACCATGTACGTCAGCATCTTCCTCATCACCCTCCTGGGTCTCCACCCCTGCCTGGTGGTCTCCAGGCTGGTGCTGGCAGCGATGACAAAGGGGACAGCACTGGGCGCTGGGCTCACAGAGCAGCAGCAGTGACATGGGTGGTGGCTTTGACCTTGGCCAGCCTGTCCATTGCCTTCTGGTGGGTGGCAGAGGGGTGCTGCAAGCAGCTGCACCACATCCCCCCTTGGCTGGTGGCCTAGAACCTGCTGGAGACCATCTTGGGCTTGGCTCTGCCCTTGACCACTGTGGCCATTGGCTACAGACTCCTGCTCCATTGGTTATGCTGGACCTGCCTGGCCAGGTGAGGCTGGACCTTCTGGCTGGTGGCTGCTGTGGTGGTGGCCTTTGCAGTGTCCTGGCGGCCGTACCACCTGGCCAGCTTGTTGGAGGTGGCAGTGATCCTACGAGGGGGTGGGGGGACCTTGGAGGTGGTCGCCAAAGCCACCCAGCCACTGCCCACCGCCTTGGCCTTCCTGAGCAGCGCAGTGAACCCCCTGCTCTACGCCTGTGCTGGGCGGGGGCTGCGTGGCCGCCCCGGGGGGTCCCTCCTTCCCTGGCTCCTGGAGGGCTCGGCCACTGGTGGGGGGTCCCGAAGGACCACGGCTCAGCAGGGGGGAAGGGGTGGGAGGGAGGAGGGGGAGACAACAGGGGATGAGCAGGAGGGAGAGGAGGGGAGGAAATGACATTGTTGAGGAGAGGATGGGGGGGATGGTGGAGAGCCCAACACAAACCTGCCCTCTGGTCACTTGCCATCTGCTCCAGCCCTACAGCCCTCCCCCATCTGTCCGTCTAGCCAGATGCCCTTTGAGCCATCCACCTGTTCATCCATCCCTCCATCCATCTGTCTGTCCGTCCATCCATCCATCCATCCATCCATCCATCCACCCACCCACCCACCCATCCATCCACTTCCCTAACCCTTCATGCCCTTGTGGTGGCCCCACCTGCTCCATCACCCATCAAAGAGGGACACTGGATGATCACGACCACTTAGGATCCCACAGGGCTGGTAGCACCTGTGTCTTTCTCTCTGGGAAGGGATCCGGGTGTCCAGGTCTGGAAGGGACAGGGGAGGATTTGCTGGATTCACAGGGGCTGGTCCTGGGGGAAGACTGGGGGGGTCTTGGATGAGGCTGGGGGCAGCAGGGGAGTCACCAGGGGTGTCACCAGGTGGGATCTCTCAAGAGGTCACTGCCACAGATGGGGTGTCCCCATGTCACCTGGGGGTGCCTTGAGGCAGTCCTGGGGTGTCACCAGGGATGGCCCAGGGGTCACCATGGAGTAATCAGGGTGTCACCGTGATATCCTGGGGATGGTGGGATCTGTCCCACCTCCCCCAGATAAGACTGGCCAGAGGAGGGGCTGGCCACAGCATGTGACATCACACATGAGCTGGTGCAAAGGGAAGGGAGGTGACCTCACATGTGACATCACTAGCGAAGGCAGAGTTCAGTGGTTGTGGGGGAGATTGGGGGTGGGAGGTGATGAGGGGGGGAGACACAGGGACACTGGAGGGACAGGAGGACCTGGGACACCTCTGGCCACCACAGAGCACCCCATAACCTCATGTAGGGCACTGGGAACACTGGGGGTGATCTGAGTACACTGGGGGATGCACAGGGGGGACAGTGGCCTGGCTTCCAGAGGATCCAGAGGTGGGATGCAAGGGTGGGATCTAGAAGTGGGCTTCAGAGGTAGGATCCAGAGGTGGGATCCAGAGGCAGGATCCAGAGATGGGGTCCTTCTGGACACATTCTCTGTCTCCCAAAGGGAGGTTGAACAACCTCTGGTTCTCCAGCCCATCCTTTGGCCCTCTGTGGAATCTGCCGGCAACGCTGGCTCTGTTCTGCTCTCCAGGAAGATCTCCCAATCTCCGTGGTCTTCAGACATGGCTCAGAATGTCCTCAGTGTGTCAGCCACCTGGCAACACCTTGACATCAGCAAGACCATCCCCTGATTGTTCTTCTCCTCAGGTACATCCCTTGATGGTTCTTCTCCTTGGGTTCTACCTCAAGGCACACAAGTCTGGAAAACATTCTTGGAGAAGGTGGAGTGTCAAGGTTTGGCTTAGAATCGAAAACCAAACCAGAGACAAACAATGCTCTCGATCCCCTCCCCCTCCAGGTAGGGAAGGTGTTATGGTTTGGGAGACCCCGGCATTGGACTGAGTTTATTGGACAGTGTGGATTCGGTGGCCTGGCACAACAGAACCACAGAGTTATAGAGCCCTGGTGGACACTGGTGCACAGTGCACTTTGATACCATCCAGTCACAGAGGGGCAGACTCCATCACCATCTCTGGAGTCACTGGAGGGTCTCAAGAATTGACTGTATTGGAGGCTGACATTAGCCTGACTGGGAATGATTGGGAGACCCATCAGATTGTAACTGGCCCAGATGCTCCATGCATCCTTGGTACAGACTTTCTCCGGAAAGGGTACTTTGAAGACCCGAAAGGGTATAAATGGGCCTTTGGGGTAGCAGCTGTAGAGACTGAGGGCATTAAACAGCTGTCTACCCTGTCCGGTCTCTCCGATGACCCTTCTGTGGTGGGCCTGATGAAGGTGGAGGAGCAACAGGTACCAACAGCTTCTACTACAGCACATCGTACCGCACCAATAGAGACTCCCTGCTCCCCATACATAACCTGATTCGTCGACTAGAGAGCCAAGGAGTGATAAGTAAGACTCATTCACCCTTTAACAGCCCTATATGGCCAGTGCAGAAGCCTGATGGGGAATGGAGATTAACTGTGGACTACCGTGGTCTGAATGAAGTCACACCACCGATGAGCGCTGCGGTTCCAGACATGTTGGAACTTCAATACGAACTGGAATCCAAAGCAGCTAAATGGTATGCCACTATTGACATTGCTAACGCCTTTTTCTCCATTCCCATAGCAGCAGAGTGCAGAGCTCAATTCGCTTTCACCTGGAGGGGTGTCCAGTATACCTGGAATCGACTGCCCCAGGGGTGGAAGCACAGCCCTAGCATCTGCCACGGGATGATCCATACTGCACTGGAGAAGGGTGGAGCTCCAGACCATCTGCAATACATTGATGACATCAATGTATGGGGTAATACAGCAGAGGAAGTCTTTGAAAAAGGCAGGGAAGTAATCGACATTCTGTTAGAAGCTGGCTTTGCTATAAAGAGAAGCAAGGTCAAGGGGCCAGCCAGAGAGATCCAGTTCCTAGGGGTCAGATGGCAAGATGGGCGGCGACACATCCCTATGGATGTGGTCAGTAAAATAGCAACTATGGCTTCACCCACCAACAAGAAAGAGACGCAGACCTTCCTAGGCACTGTGGGGTTTTGGAGAATGCACATTCCTGGGTACGCTCAGATTGTGAAACCCCTCTATGAAGTCACTCGAAAGAAAAGGAATTTTGCATGGGGCCCTGAACAGCAACAGGCCTTTGAACAGATAAAGCGAGAGATAGTCCGTGCAGTGGCTCTGGGACCTGTCCGAACTGGACAAGACATCAAAAACGTGCTCTACACTGCAGCAGGTGACACTGGTCTTATCTGGAGCCTCTGGCAAAAGGCACCTGATGAGACGAGAGGTCATCCCCTAGGATTTTGGAGCCGGCAGTATAAAGGCTTGGAAGCCAATTACACCCCAAGTGAAAAAGAGATATTAGCTGCCTATGAGGGAGTCTGAGCTGCTTCTGAGGTAATTGGTACAGAAGCAACGCTCCTCCTAGCACCTCGACTGCCAGTCCTGGAATGGATGTATAAAGGGAGGGACTCATCCACACACCATGCCACCGATGCCACCTGGATCAAGTGGATGGCCCTGATAACACAGCGAGCTCGAATAGGGGGCCCAAATCGCCCAGGCATGGTGGAGGTGATTACAAACTGGCCAGAGGGCAGAGATTTTGGAATGCCACCAGATGAGATAGTGACTCATGCTGAGGAAGTTCCCCCATATAATCAGCTCTCAGATCATGAAAAGCAATTTGCTCTTTTCACAGATGGATCCTGCCGTCTTGTAGGAAGTAAGTGGAGGTGGAAAGCTGCTGTCTGGAGCCCTACAAGACAGGTTGCACAAGCTAAGGATGGAGAAGGTGAATCGAGCCGATTTGCAGAAGTAAAGGCCGTCCAGCTGGCCCTAGACATTGCAGAGCAGGAGAAGTGGCCAATACTTTACCTCTACACAGATTCCTGGATGGTAGCAAATGCTTTGTGGGGGTGGCTAAAGGGATGGAAACGGGACAATTGGCAGCGCAGAGGGAAGCCTATTTGGGCCGCCTGCCTGTGGCAAGATATTGCAGCCCGACTAGAGACACTGACAGTAAAGGTCAGGCACGTAGATGCCCACGTACCAAAGAGCCGGGCCACTGAAGAACAGAAACACAACCATCAAGCAGACCAGGCAGCTAAAGTGTTCCAAACAGATTTGGACTGGGAGCACAGAGGTGAACTGTTCTTAGCCCGGTGGGCCCACGACACATCTGGGCATCAAGGACGAGATGCAACATACCGATGGGTCCGTGACCGAGGTTTAGATCTAACTCTAGATACTATTACACAGGTTATCCATGACTGTGACATATGTGCAGCAGTCAAACAAGCCAGACGGCTAAAACCTTTGTGGTATAATGGACGTTGGTGCAAATACAAGTATGGAGAGGCCTGGCAGGTTGATTACATCACCCTCCCTCAGACTCGTCATGGCAAGCGATACGTGCTTACAATGGTGGAAGCAAGCACTGGATGGCTGGAAACATATCCCGTCCCTCATGCCACTGCTCGTAACACTATTTTGGGCCTCGAAAGACAAGTCTTATGGAGACATGGTACCCCTGAGAGGATTGAGTCGGACAATGGAACTCATTTCAGGAACCACCTAATTGACAGCTGGGCCAAAGCGCATGGCATTAAATGGATATACCACATCCCTTATCATGCACCAGCAGCTGGCAAGATTGAACGCTACAATGGCCTGTTGAAAACCACTCTGAAAGCAATGGGTGGTGGGACTTTTAAAAACTGGAATAAGCATTTGGCAGAAGCTACTTGGCTAGTTAATACTAGAGGATCTGTCAACCGAGCCGGACCTGCCCAGTCAAACCTTTTACATACAGTGGATGGGGATAAAGTCCCCATTGTGTGTGAAAGGAATCTACTGGGAAAAACTGTTTGGGTGTACCCTGCTTTGGGCAGAGGCCAACCCATCCGTGGGGTTGTCTCTGCTCAAGGTCCTGGACATACTTGGTGGGTGGTGCAGGAGAATGGTGAAATTCAGTGTGTACCACAGGGGAGCTTAACACTAGCTGAGAGCATTTAGTTTGGGTTGTGTAGTTTTAATTACTGCATGATAGTAATAAGTTGTTTTCAGTGTTTTTCTCTCCAGGAGAATGCAGTGGCGCCCAAGGACCTGCAGAACACGAGCATGAAGTCCCAACAACTAGCAGAACTTAGCAAAATGGTGCTTTCAAAACAACAGGTTACAACTGGAAAAACAAAATAGAAATGATGTCACCCCGATGTGCCGAGAAGAAAGTTAGAAACAGAGAGAGATGAAGAGAGGGGGGGGAGAGAGAGAGACAGCAAGAGAGACAGAGAGACAGAGATGAAGAGAGAGAGGATAGGAAAGATATCACCACCCTTGGATCCAGCTACAATCTCAGCATGATGTTGTAGTCCTTGGACGGTGGGCGCACACCCTGAGCATTTCAAGTCTGCCTCTTTCATGGCACCTGGCCCTGCCTCTCTGGGGGAGGCTTGGCCCACTTAGCACAAAATCAGTGTTGGATTTGGGAAGGTTCTGGAAATGAGTCGGTGGGGCACGGGGGTCCAGGTGATCACTTGGTCCCCCCAATCCGGGTTGACCAAGTAACGAACCTTATTGTCACACATGCGCTCTGTTCCTACACAGGACAGTGGTCTTTCCAAGGTGGCACTGTGCCTCCATGGGGCTCCTCTTGCTGGCCACTGCTCCTTATCAGGCAAGGACAGTGTCCCATTTATCGGGGTGGCTGCCAAAGGAGGAGCTCCCCTTTCAAGGGCAGTGTCCACTTTATCAGGGTGGTTACCAAACAAGGGGCTCTCCTTGCAAGAACAGGGTCCAGGTGGTTATCTAATGAGGCCCCCACCTGAGCACAATGTCCAGTTTGTCAGGGCAGCTGTTTTGAGACAATTATTCTTTTCAGGACTCTACAACGGTCCACAAGAAGCTGGAGAAAACATCATTGGTGAGACAGAGCTTGGAAAATGGGGTGACATTGACCATGCCCCTTCATTCTTGGTGATCCCTAAGGTGGACCCAGCCATGACCGATGAGATTTGCACTGGGAGCAGCTATAAGGTCATCCACCCGTATGGACCCGTTGATGGATCCACAAGTGGGAGCGTTGCCTGAAGCTCTTCTGGCACTGTGGACACGTATAGGGTCTCTCTCCTGTGTGGATGCGATGATGTTTGACTAGTGTAGAGTTCCTGGCAAAGCTCTTCCTGCAGTTGGGACACGTGTAGGGACGTTCACCCGTGTGGACCTGGAGATGACAGATGAGGGCCGAGCTGTCCATGAAGCTCTTCACAAATTAGGGACACTCACAGGTTCTTTGCCTCGTATGGACTTATTGGTGATGATTCAACTGATCACTAGTGCTGAAGCTCTTCCCACACTCAGTGCACTTGTAGGGCTTCTCACCCGTGTGGATCCGCTGGTGCTGGATTAACTTGCAATTCTGAGCAAAGCCCTTCCCACACTCCAGACACCTGTAGGGTCTCTCACCAGTGTGGATTCATGGTGCCAGGTTAAAGTTGATGGAAAGGGAAAACTTTTCCTGCAGTGGTGGCACTTGTAGGACATGGCACTGGGTGAGGGCATCACTGTGGGACCAGACACAAGGTGGCTCCAACAGAGCCAGACCTATAGGACCACTCACCCCTGTGGATGTTGTGATGGCGGAGATGGGCCAGGCAGATCCTGACCCTTTCCCACATTCCTTTCCAATGACAAGTTCTTCTCCCAGGAGGATTCAATGATGTTTCACCAAGGTGGAGCTGTGACCAAAAGGTCTCCCACCCTCGGGGCACCCAGAGGGGTTTTCACCCAGATGGAACCTCCAATTTGTCAATAAAGCTCAATTTTATCTCAATCTGTGGCCGCCCTCAGGGCACTTCCAGGGTTGTGGCCTGGGTGGATCCACCGATGGGTCAGTAAAGCCAGAGAGGTGCCAAACCTTTCTCACACTCCTCGTGGCTGGGGGTACCCCCACTGTTGTTGTTCCCAAACCCACCTGTCTGGGCAACACCTCTCTACTCTGTGTCCCGGGTTTGTTTTCTCCTGAGGGGAGATTGGTGGATGGGGGGTCCCCCTGATTCTTTTAAAGGAGGCATTGTGAGGTGACAGTTTAGGGTTGGGGTTTTTTTGGGGGGAACAGCAGCCCAGAGTCCTCCCCCCCCAGTGCACCCCTCAAAACCCACCTGTGTGGGGGTCACCCCTCTACTCTCTGTTATTCTCTGTTCCAGGTTTGGGAAATGGGTGGTGGTGTGACATGTGGAGAACGGTCTTCCACAAAAGATACGTCTCTCACTTAAATTGACTGTAACAGGGAGACATAACAAAAAAAGTCCACGACTGGGACTTCATCACGAGCTGCATGTAGGTGCTGGGAAGAAGACAAAACAAAGAGGAACAGGAGACCAAATAAAAGGAGCTGAGCTGAAAACAGTGCTCGCTGAGAAACAACAGGGTGTGACTGCCACCAGACCCGGTGTCCAGAGAGGAAAAATGGCTCGTTGGGCTCCTCGCCTCTCCAGAGTTCCCAAGATCATTGGGCTCCTTGCCTCTTCAGATTTTCTGAGATGATCGGGAAAGAAGAAGGAAAAGGCCAGAAAGAGCTGTCCCCTGTGCATCCGGGCAAACGGTAGCCCGGCTACCAGCCAGAGACACCCGAAGGACAAAGAAAGCAGCCTGCTGCAGCGTCGCCGTCCCCTGCTGTCCCTGCCACGGGCGTGCCGCACCTACACTGTACCTGTCACTGCACCTGTCACTGCTGCCAGAACTTGTCACACACACCCCCACACCCACACCGCCCCACACCCACACCCACACACCCCCAAGCTCCAGGAGGACGTGAGTCATCTTTAACAAGTTCTTCCCCGGGTGTGTAATTAGCCCCTCACTTGCACTCACTTTTGTCCATGCCCAAGGGAAGCCTCAGGCTCGTGATCAACTCTCTCTATGACATTTCTCTTCCACTCTCCTCTGTTCTTTTTGATATTTCAGTAAAAGTTAAAATTTGTCCGTGTGTGTGTGCGCGTGTGCTTACGCGTGCATATCCGGGAAGCAGCTTATCAGTCAGTAACATACCCGGTGGAAGAAAGTCAGTCCCAAACCAGGGACAGACCCACCGATATAGCTAAAAGGGCTATGCTGAATATTAATTGGGGTCATAAAATCCTGAAAAACAAACAGGGTGATTGTGCCCTGAGATAAGGCGGTTTTGACCCAAACCAGGCTTGGACCGCGACATCTTAATTTGGTGTCAGAAGTGGTATCCTGATTGTATAAGCCTTGGGGTAGTACACTTAAACATACACAAGGCACATATTGCACCATGGGAATTCTGTATTTCATTCATTCCAAGCAAACTGAGGAACAACCCCCTGTACAGAGGAGTTTTGGTCTTGTCCTCTCGTAACCCCCTTCTATGATCACATTGAATCAAGGAAATACGCTCCTTCTAGGCCCTTTCATGAGCTAATAAGGGGATTTTAGTAAATGGACAATCTAGACCAGCTGTGCAATGAGCTAAAGTATCTAGAAGATGAATCCGATCTGACCCGAAAACAAAAACTGTGAGAACATGGCATAGATGATTACAATGCTAAAGCTTTCCTTACTTTGGCAGTAGTAATCTGGCATGAAAATGAGGCTTTAAAATACAAAATCAGAGAAAATAATTGGGAACTGAAAACTGCAATTGAACCAAGTGCACCACTTGAAAAACCAGGGACTTCAAGTAGAGAAGATAGGGAACCTCATGCACCTGAACCCAGGAAAAAGAAAAAAAAAAAAAGAGAATTCCCCAAAAAGGAGGGTACACATACCAATTTTCAATCAGACTCCTCAGAGGAGAAAGAAATACCTTCCGTGGTACAGCCAAAACAGCAGGTAAAATCTAAACCCCAAAAAATCCAACACAGTAAAGTGATGTGAGGAGAAAGGCTCTGTAGCCCCGAGAAGCTATAAAGCAGGTGTTCTTGATTGCAGCGCTGGGTGCGTGGGGGATCGTTCCTCCAGACACGCACACCAACGGACAAGGGCATGACATAGTTATTCACTTTGGAATGTGCATAGACATGACTGCAAAAAGAATAGGCTGGGTTATGCAAACTATTTCTAGGCACTCATTACAATATTCTAAAAATCCATTATAATGTTGTCCCTCCCACTCGCACATGCGCAGTGTCATCCGGTGGTTGTGGGCAGGGGTCTCTTGGAGGAAGGCTCGTAGTCTTCACTGTGCTGGGTCATGTTGTTCCTTATTCTGGCCGGTTGAGTCCATCATTCTGGCAGGTTGACTGATGTAGCGGGCATGGACAGGAACGGACAGGCACAGACAAACACAGCCTCATCTGGATCCTGTTTCTTGGGCTCTCAGGTGAAACACATCCTATTCCTACACAATGCCTCTATCAAACATTAACATTAGCAAATTCTACTCTATTACATCTTGTAAGTCTTAAAAATTAACCCTTACTCAATTGTAGGCCCCTTAATCAGTTATATGTCCCTTAATCAATTGTAGGCCTCTTAATCAAAAGCACCCATGTGCAGCCAAAAGGCTCCTTCTGCCATTAATAAATTAGAGGCAGATATAACACAACTCAAGCAAAACATCCCAAAATTAGAACAAGCTCTTAAAGCTGGACATAAACAAATAAAATGCATTGGTGATGGTGTAAAGAAAATAACTAGTTTAATTGAAAGGGCTTCTGCAAACTCCTCTAGTAATCACCCTGATTATAGTGATAATGACAGCACTTCACACGATATTTTGCAACCTGTAATCTGTACCAACTATTCATCTGGTAATAGGCTGCAGAGGTGGGCTAATGTTAGACACAAAGAAAGTCCTTACAGCCCTTTGGAACTAGCTAATTTAAAAAACCAGTTTAGCCGCCTACCCACTGAAACAGACAGGGAATATGTGATTCTAGTGTCTGCCTCAGGAGGGGACAACATTCAACTCTCAGAAAAGGAAGCCTCCAGATACTGGGGTCCTGGTGCCCTACTAACCACTGGAAACCATGAGGGTCCGTGGACAATAACCCAGAGAGCTGCTTATAACATCGGACTAATAGACCCGATGTCCAGGGGAGAACCATTTCTATTAAAAGGTGTGCTCTTGCAGCTAATGGAAAACATCCACAAAGCTGCTGTGATACAATTGATTCATCAAGACTACCTGGTAATCGGACAAGAGTCTCTGTTCATGTTGCAGGTACACCCAGAGAGAATGGACATTTGAATCAGGGGTTTACTGGGTGAGCTGAAAAATATGGCTATGCAATTAAAGGGAAAGATAGAAAACTCGGATCCCGATGAAAATCCATTCACCTGGGGGGACCTGGCAAAAACTTTAACGGAATATAGAAGAAAATATGGAGTCCCTGAAAATGAAAATTATTTGCCAAAAGAAAACAAATCAGACACTCCAAAGGAAAATGAATTAGACTCTAAAAATAAAAACCCTCCACAAGGTTGGATGAATATCCTAAAATTATCCCAAAACCCTCAGGGTGATTTGGAGATTACTTGCAGTGTGGGTCCTAACCAATACCCAGTGGCCTTTGTGGTGGACACAGGAGCTCAAATCCCCACGCTCAGAAAAGATGAGGCAATAAAATGTGGCATTAAACCAACCCTAAAACCATTAATGGTAAGTGGAGCATTTGGCAAGCCCACCTTACAAAGGACAGCTAAACTTTACTTAAAATTACCAGATGAATATAAGCTAATTAGGACCAAAATGATAGAGGGTGACATTCCCTATAATTTGCTGGGAATTGATATATTGCAAGGAAAGGCGTGGAGAGATGATAAAGGCAATTACTGGAATTTTGGCACACCCACTCTGGAAGTTAGGTTATTACGGAGAGCTCCTCTTCTACCACAAAGCAAAGTCACCAACATCAAGCAGTATTCTATACCATTAGCAGCAAAAGAAGGAATTAAAGACATTATTAATGATCTTAAAGAAAAGGGCACCATTGTCAGTACTCATTCACCCTACAATTCCCCAGTTTGGCCTGTAAGAAAACCTAATGGTCAGTGGCACTTGACTGTGGACTGTCAGAAGTTAAATGCAAATACTGGGCCACTAACAGTCCCCAACATGGCTGAGCTAGTATCAGAAATTCAAGAGGCTGCCCATCCAATCATGGCTGTTCTGGACATCAAAGAGATGTTCTTCATGGTCCCTATTGATGAAGATGATAGAAGTAAATTCACATTTACCTGGAATGGAACCAATATACTTTTACCCGATTACCACAAGGTCACAAACACTCGCCCACGATAGCCCACCATGCTCTGGCAGCAGAACTAGATCAAATACAATCCATAAAGGAAAATAAAGATATTAAAGTGTATCAGTATGTAGGTGATATCTTAATTGGCGGATCTAATGAGGAAAAGATTCAAGAGATCTATGATGATATCATGCAGCATTTGCATACTGTTGGCATTGAAATTCCAGAGGAAAAGCAACAACCCCCAGCTTCTGAGGTGAAATTCCTCGGGATCTGGTGGAAGAAAGGTACCTGGAATATACCAGGGGATACCTTAACCAAATGGAGTGAAATTAAAATACCTGAAAACAAAAAAAGAATTGCAGGAAGTATTGGGCACACTACAATTCTGGCAAAAACACATTCCAGACTTAGCTATTATTGCTAGACCTTTATATGATTTGCTGAGGAAACAGCAACACTGGGAGTGGACACAAGTCCAAGAAGAAGCTTTACAGCTATTGTTATTTGAAATAGGAACTTATCAGAGGTTGGGTCCTGTACACCAGTCTGATCCAATTACAATCGAATGGGGTTTTGCCACTTTTGCCAAGTGGTTTATCTTATCACTTATGAAAAAGGGGACCTGAAGGAAACACACGCCCAATTGGCTTTTTCTCACAAACGTTTAAAGACAGAGAAAAGATATTCTACCTGGGAAAAAGGTTTATCGACTGTTAGTACCACATTGAAAGAGGCAGAGAAGCTTGTAAAGAAACAAAAGATCCTATTAACATGGCCTTTTAGAATCACGAATCAGATTATCTCTGGGAAGACACCTCCCGAAGGAGTGTCCCAGCAGGCAACAGTACAAAAATGGTATTCCCAAATTGAGTATTATTATAATTCTTTCCAAACTGAGGAAGGCTCCAGGAAAATGTTAAAAATCCAAGAACCAATTGATATCAAGGGTAACAACGGTACAGATGTGATGACCAGAGTTTCCTCCGTTATTAAAGAAGCACCCGAATACATCTCTGCCTTCAGGAATGTCTGGTTTATGGACACTTCCTCAAGGAGAGAGGGAAAATGATGGAAGTTCGAGTCAGCCGCACTAAACATCAATACCAGAAAACAAATTATTAATGAGGGAGAAGGAAGCGCGCAAACCGGCGAATTAGATGCGGTATAAAATGTGTTCACCAAAGCAATTGATACAAACGAACCCATGTATATTTATATGGATTCGTTTGCAGTGTATTGAAACAAAGTTTGGAGCTTCCAAACACCCTTGCTTGCTAACACTCCTCACCGAAGTAGAAGGCTGGGTGCGGCTGGGTAAGGATTCTGAGATCAAGACCCAATAACAACAAACAAGCTGTTACTGTGCAGGCATTCTTTATTGCAGCACTGGGGATATCTCCGTAAGTGCTCCAAGGAGTTAGCAAAACAGCCCAACTAATATACACCAAAAAAATACATATTCAGTTTTATGTCAATGAGTTCCCAGAATTCTTTTACATAGTCATTTTATTTCCTGGAATTAGCTATCTTTGTAATTATGCATGCTCGAGGGTCTCCTGTGGGGGGTCTTTGTTGATTCTAGTCCTTTGTCTTCCTCATCCTGTCTCCTGTCCTGGTCCTGTCTCCAGTCTCCTGCTGGTAGATCACCCAGGTGGGTCCAGAATCAACATGAATGTTGAATGTTGTCTGAGACAGGTCCGAGGAGACTTGATGTTATCACAACCCGCAGGATGCTTGGCATAACTGACACAAAGCACATTTGTTAAAAGTTACCCATTCATCTGACTTAGCACAGCAAACTCATCATTTCAGTAAATTTCTATCAATCCCCCCTTTTCTTTAAACTTTGTAAATTCCTTTACAAAGTTTCTAGATTGTACCATAAAAGGCAACTGACGACTGTCAGTGTAATCACAAACACCAACAGTATCAAAAGCGGGTGAATTAAAACATTCAAGGTTCTTTCCAATAAGTTAATCTTTCACTATTACTGTTCTAATATGTTTGTCCCTGCCAGGTTAAATGGGATCCTGTCCTTGGTATCTGGTTTGACAAAAGGACTCAGTTTTTCCTTTGTTCTTGGTTTGACTCAGAGCCTTAGCAATGCAATAGGAAGGGCTTGATCCCACCTTAAATCTCACTTCTCTCCTGACAGATCTCACTTAGTTGTGTCTTTATCAAATGATTCATCTTTCCCACTTGCCCACTTGCTTGCAGGCAGTAAGCTGTGTGCCATTTCCAATTAATTTCTAAGAATTTACTAACCTGCTGAACTCCTTGTGACACAACGTGTGGTCCCCTATCGGAGGAGATCACTTCTGGCAATCCAAACCCAGGAATAATTTATTTCAATATAATTTTACTTACTCGATTGGTGCAGCATCGAAAGGCCTCAGGCCAACCTGAGAAGGTATCTACTAACACCAACAATACCTGGACCCATTTTGCCAGTGATAAGGCTGAGCAGCTGGAGTGGGCCTCCACCCCTTCCACCCCTCCTTATCCTTATCATTGTCTCCATCCTTTCAGGAAGGCCTTTTGGGATGCAGACGAGAGGGGTTTACAGTGGACACCCATCGCAGCAAGTATGTGTCCTGAGGGCTGGTCCCTCACACCACCCCGTGGCTCACCAGCCACTGGGGAGAGTTGGTGTCAGTGAGGCTCCCAAAGCCCACCGTTGTGGCCCCCTGCTTTATAGGCCTAGTTTAAGGATGAGAGTCCTAAAAGTGGCAACGGGCACTCAGATTTATATAGAAATTAATGAGTCAAGATCCGTTTTCCCAGCTCACACCTGAGGAGTTGGAAAAAGGGCTTAACATCTCTTTTCCCTGTTGCACCAACAACTGGTATAGAAAACTTACCTAAAGAACCCTTACAAAAATTTAGAACAGCATAAGTAGCTCCTGGATTCACCAAAAATTAATCCTGTTCTTCCCCAGCTTTATTATTCTGCTGGGGAATTTAATTCTGCTCCCAGTCAGGCTGAGTGCCTGTCTTGATTTGTTGTTGATATTTTGGAGATAGGTTCTAATTTAGACCTAGAGGTGCCCCTGCTGCTGGGGATGGGGACAATCCCTTTTCCAAGGCCCTTCTTGTTTACAATATACACACTGATTTAACCCCAACGGGGCTCGATTTTGGCAATGCCTCTTAGACAATGATCTCACCTATCTCGTGCTTTCTGCTGGCCGTGTATTCTGCTATCCAGGGCTGACTAGCATGTAAACAACATGGTAAACATTTTACAGTTAGCTTCAGCGTCCAAATATATCAATGTTCTAGCAGACTCACACAGTCTCTCAAAAGAGATTTGTCCTGGGTTCAGCCAGGATTAAGCTAATTTTCCTTTTACTGATTTTTTTTCCTTCAGTAATCTCTCTTTTAAGTAGCAACAAGTGTTCCAGCTAGTGGACTGATAACACTGGAATGTTTATGTTTCTTCTGAGACCTGAAGGCCATTTTGTTCTACTCAGTGATTCTGCCACTACAGATGCTACTGAGGGCAGGAGAATTGTATCTGTGACCCCCCTGTAGGGGAGCTGGACTAGACAGACAGCAGAACTGACCAAAGCTATTCCATTCCATATATCTACATAAGCTCCGAGGAAGGTCAGAGATCACAGAAGACAACTTCCTTCCTGCTTCTTCTTCCCTTCTCTTCCGTCCATGGCCGGCGTCTGGGGAGGACTCCATCCATCCATCCATCCATCCATCCATCCATCCATCCATCCATCACCGTCGACCCCAGGCTCAGCCCTGCCCCTCATAACTCTCCTCACAGCCCTGTCTGCTCTGCTGTTATCTCAGACAGCGGACTGAGACATTTCAGGGCTGCTCACAGCTCAGGAGATGCTGGGAGAGCTGCTGGGGGTGGGGGGGAGGCAAGAGGCTTTTGCACATTCCTGAACACACTTGTATATAATTGTAGATATAATTCAAGCTGTCTAGTTTAGTTTTCAATCCAGCAAAGTCTCTCTCCTAATTCTCCCTCTCCTTCCCTACCTGGGTGGGAGAGGGAGGGGATCAAGAGCTTGTTGTCTCAGGTTTATTTTTCGATTCGGAGACAAACCTTGACTGGCCGTGTATTCTGCTATCCAGGGCTGACCAGCATGTAAAAAACATGGTAAACATTTTACAGTTAGCTCTAGGGTCCAAATATATCAGTTTTCTAGCAGGCTCACACAGTCTCTCAAAAGAGAGAATGCCTCATTCTTACCAGAGGTTCTTGTATGCTCCCGCGAGGATCTGCCGAATCAGTGAGTCCCTCCAGAGAAGTCTCTGGGGCCAGCCTAGGGAGTCACCGACCCAGAGGTTCCTGTAAGCAGATAGAGAATGTCCCATCTGGGTTGCTAAACTGAAACAAATTCGGAGCTTCCAAACCCCCTTGCTTTCTAACACTCCTCACCGAAGTAGGAGGCTGGGTACAGCTGGGTAAGGATTCCGAGTTAAAAACCCAGCAACAACACACAAGCCCTTACTGAGCAGGCATTCTTTATTGCAGTGCTGGGCAGCACTGGGGAGTCTCCACCATAAGTGCTATAACGAGTTAGCAAAACAGCCCAACTGATATACACCAAAAATATGCATATTCAGTTTTATATCAGTGAGTTCCCAGAATTCTTTTACATCATCATTTTTGTAATTATGCATGCTTGAGGGTCTCCTGTGGGGGTCTGTGTTGATTCTAGTCCTTTGTCTTCTTCATCCTGTCTCCTGTCCAGGTGCTGGCTTCAGTATCACCCAGGTGGCTCCAGAATCAACATGAATGTTGAATGTTGCCTGAGACAGGTCCTAGGAGACTTGATGTTATCACAACCTGCAGGATGCTTGGCATAACTGACACAAAGCACATTGTTTTAAAGGTTACCCATTTTGCTAACTTAGCACAGCAAGGTCATAATTTTAGTAAATTTCTATCAATGGGGGGACATCAGGATTGTGCCATGGGGGGGGGAACATCAGGTTTTTTTCATAAGGGGAGCAGGGACATCAGGCTGGTGTCATGGGCAGGGGAAGGGGACACATCCCACCTTGCTGGCACCAACCCAACCTCAGCACAAAGCCCATGCCAGCCTGGAGATAAGGGGCTGGCCAATCGCTGCTTTCAGATGGAAAGGCAGGAGGACAATGACCAACCTGGCACTGGGGAAAACACCCTGAGTAATTGAATTTCCCGTATGAATATATTAATGAGCCATGAGCAGACTAAAATTCACACCCACAGGCTAGAGGGACCCCTACTAACAACAACCCCCCACTCTTGGAGCAGGTGCAGTGACATTCCTGAGCATTGCCACTTGGAATGGAGGGGAGAGGGATTAGTGACCCATCGTGTGTGCCAGTGATAGAGCAATGTTAGAGATGAAGTTCTTCCTCACGTTTTTGGGTATCAAATAGAACTTGTGTTTCAGGAAGCTGAGCTTGCTGTGTGGAACACCCCCCTGCTCCCTTTTCTGGGCCGAACTGGATAGGAAAGCAATTCTTTTGACTGTGTGTGAATTGGCTTCTTGCCCACTGGGTGATGGACCTGCTCTTGGGACAACAACCCCAGTTTGGTTTCTGTTGAGGGGATGGATGAATGAGGGCGGGGTCAAGTGAAGTCTGTAAAAGAATCCAGTGGGTGACAGTGTAGGGGTGGGGGTGCCCCTAGCCACCCCCTAAAACCCACCTGTGTGGGGGTCACCTGTCTGCTCTCTGTCCTGGGTTTGGGAGACCAGTGTGGGGATCACATCAAACGTGCTGTGGGAGCAAATGGGGTGCATGGTGAAACGTGGGGGGGTACCCATGCAGTTGGACACCGCCCTGTCATCCTTAACTGGGCTTTACGGTCTACACTGGCACCCCAAAACAGGAGGGTACGGGGGCACTGGGTGGGACGTGGCAAAAGCACCACGTGCTTGTCGACCCACCATCTGCAGACCAGGAGCTGATAAAGATGTTAAACAGGAGCAGCCCCAGCACTGAGCCCTGGGGAGCACCACTCCTGACTGGCCACCAACTGGATTGAACTCCATTGACCACAAGTCTTTGGGCCAGGCCATCCAAGCAGTTTCTAACCCAGTGAAGTGTGTGTCCATCCAAGCCATGAGCAGCCAGCTTCTCTAGGAGAATGTTGCGGGCAACAGTGTCAAATGCCTGACTAAAGTCCAGGTAGACAACATCCACAGCACTTTCCTCATCCTTTCCTCCTTTCTTCTTTGAGAGCAGGCAGGGATCCCAGCTCTCTGCTCTTAAAAGAGCAGTAGGATTTCAGCCTTCAGCTCCCTCGGGTTCCATGAAGATCTGGCAGAAAAACAGTATTCTCCCAAAAGGCAGGAGCAGCAGCAGCAGATTGGTGTGCCCGTAGGGTACCAGTGTTTTCTGTTCTCTCTTCAACAGAGGCAGAAGCCACCCCTTACCATCTGGGGACTTCCATCCAGGTTAGGGTGACACAGTGCACCATTCCAGGTGCTGCAATGCATTATCCTATGTGCATGCCAGCCCTGGCCCAGCAAATCTTGAGTCCCGGAACAGAACAGACTGCCTGCAGGCAGGCAGGACCCCCGCCACAAGAAGCCCTCACCTCAGCTGTTAACCAGTTCCTGGTGCCACAGGCACCAACTGTGCAGGAGCGGCGTCCATTTAGTCTTCCTTATATGGTGAAATATTTTTATGGGAGGCATATATTTTCTGTGGTAAGGGGCATAACCCTTATACCCACCTAGTGGATGAGAAGGCTGTGGATGTGGTCTACCTCGACTTCAGCAAATCCTTTGACACAGTCTCCACAGCATCCTCCTGGAAAAGCTGGCAGCCCATGGCTTGGACAGGTGCACTGTTCGCTGGGTTAAAAACTGGCTGGATGACCAGGCCCAGAGAGTGACGGTGAATGGTGCTGCATCCAGTTGTTGTCTGGTGACCAGCAGTGTCCCCCAAGGATCAGTACTGGCCCCAGTCACAGAATCACAGAATTACAGAATATTAGGGGTTGGAAGGGACCTCTGAAGATCATCAAGTCCAACACCCTGCCAGAGCAGGACCAAAAACTATGGCAGGTCACTCAGAAAGGCATCAAGACAGGTCTTGAAAGTCTCCAGAGAAGGAGACTCCACAACCTCTGTGGAGGTTGCAATGCTCTGTAACTCTCATAGAAATGAAGTTCTTCCTCATATTCAGGTGGAACTTCCTGTGCTTGAGTTCAAATCCATTGCCCCATGTCCTATAACTGGGCACAAGTGAAAAGAGGTTGTCCCTGCTAAGGTCAAGGTAGACTACATCCACTGGTGTCCCTGTATCTATCCATTTGTACCCATAACTGCCTCCCCCCCCCCGCCCCTGGCTGGGGGCCAATAACATCCCATGGATGTGGTGGCAACTGAGCCAAGAGTATCCCACAGATGAGGTTGCACCTGGGCCACTAACATCACAGAAGGCTATCAGATTAGTCAAGCATGATTTCCTATTCAACATCTTTATTGACGACCTGGAGGAGGGGATTGAGTCCACCCTTAGTAACTTCACAGATGACACCAAGTTGAGGGTCCTGCACTTTGGCCACAATAACCCCCTGCAATGCTACAGGCTGGGGGAAGAGTGGCTGGAGAGCAGCATGGCAGAGAGGGACCTGGGAGCACTGGTGGACAGCTGGTTGAACATGAGCCAGCAGTGTGCCCAGGTGGCCCGGAAGGCCAATGGCATCCTGGCTTGTATCAGGAATAGTGTGGCCAGCAGGAGTAGGGATGTGATTCCTGAACTTAGCACTGGTGAGACCTCACCTCGAGTCCTGTGTGCAGTTCTGGGCCCCTCACTTCAAGAAGGATCTTGAGGTGCTGGAGCAAGTCCAGAGGAGAGCGAGGAGGCTGGGGAAGAGACTAGAGGGAAAGTCTGATGAGGAAAGGCTGAGGGAGCTGGGGTTGTTTAACCTGGAGGAGGCTCAGGGGGGACCTTCTCACTGAAGGGAGAGGTTGTAGTCAGGTGGGGTCAGGCTCTTCTCCCAGGCAACTAGTGACAAGACAAGAGGGCACAGCCTGAAGCTGTGCCAGGGGAGGTTTAGGTTGGATATTAGGAAGCACTTCCTCACGGAGAGGGTGATTAGACATTGGAATGGGCTGCCCAGGGAAGTGGTGGAGGCACTGTCCCTGGAGGTGTTCAAGGAAAGACTGGATGTGGCACTTAATGCCATGGTCTAGCAGATGTGGTGGTGTTAGGTCATAGGCTGGACTTTATGATCTTAAAGGTCTTTTCCAGCCTTGGTGATTCTGTGATTTTGTGAAAAGGAGATCAGGTTTGTCAGACAGGACTTACCCTTCATGAACCCACACTGCCTGGGACTGATACTCTGGTTATCCTGCAAGTGTTGCATGATGGCACTTGAGATGATCTTTTGGGGATCTGATGACACTGGGGACAAGGAACAGTAGCAGTAGGATGGGGGGGGGACAAGATACAATGGGAATGAGGGACAGCAGCAGCAAGGTGACCAGGGCCTTTGGGGGCTGGTCCATGGGACACTGGATGCTGAGTCCCCCCAGGTGAATGGGGACAAAAGCAGGACTGGGGGAAAGGGGCAGAATCAGCTGTGTACGGGACCCCCAGGGGTGACTCAGGGTGGGGAGTGCACAGAGGAAGTGGGACTGTGGGGGAGTCTCAGGCCCTGAGGAGAAATCTGGGGGCTCTGAGGTCTGGGCTGCCCTGTGGGGGGTACTGGGATGAGGGTCCCAGGGGGCATGCAGAGTTCCAGGGATATCCCAGGGATCTGCTTTGCCCCAGGGATACGGGGTGCCAGTAGGATCTTGGGAGTCTGCTTTGCTGCTCCCCACCCTGTGCTGCCTCTGGCTGGGGGCCAATAACATCCCATGGATGTGGTGGCAACTGAGCCAAGAGTATCCCACAGATGAGGTGGCACCTGGGCCAATAACATTGCATGGATAAGGTCCATCTCAGCCACTAATATCTCACAGATTATGTGCCATCTTTGCCACCAGAATCACATGGTACAGGTTGCAGCTGAGCCACCAATATCCCATCGATGAGAAACAGTTGACTTAGTCTGGGACTAAGAGGGGCTCCAGCCACACACAGACCCTCTGAGAAGTAGTTTCCAAGGCAAGGGAGGGTCTACTATGAACCTCGTGGGGGGGGTGGATTGCTGCATCTCAGGGTGGGACAAGGGGGCATTTGGGGAGAGGGGTGGTGTCCCAACCTCCCAGCACCCAAAGGCTTCTCCTTCATTTATAGCCCAAGAGCATATAGGGATTGAACCATCAACCCTTTATATCATTTTATTGAGAATTTTATTAATAAAAACAACCCAGACTGGTATCAAACCTCAGGTTATTCTGACCTCCTTGTTCAGTTTTCCAGCCACAACAGTTGGAAATTGAAGAGCAGATAATTTTTTTGGTCTAAATCTCCCCAAAACAGCATCCTAGAGGAAAAAGGCATTTTTTACCTCAAAAGGACACAATCCCACCTTGTTGCCCCATTTCCCTTGCAAATCCCCCTGCAAAGTGCCCCTAAAATGCCCCATATTGGTATTTTCCCCCCTGTAAATATAGATCAGGACCCATTCCACCATGTCCCCTTGTCCCTTGAGGAGGGTGTCACCGTGAGAAAGACTTTTTTTTTGCCTTTTATTAATAAAAAAAAATCCCCTAAAGATGCTTAAAAGAAATGTTAATATAAAAATATTGGATGGGACATGAAGTGGTTCCTGAGCTGACGCCATGTTATGGTCCAGGAGAAGCTGGAGAAAACATCATTGGCAGGACAGAGCATGGAAGATGGGGTGACTTTGATTGTGCCCCTTCATTCTTGGTGATCCCTAAGGTGGGTCCAGCCATGACCAATGAGGTTTCTCTGGGAAAACCTCTTCTTGCACTGGGAGCAGCTATAGGGTCAGTCACCTGTATGGAGCACTTGATGGATCCGCAAGTGGGAGCACTGCCTGAAGCTCTTGTGGCACTGGGGACATGTAGGATCTCTCTCCTGTGTGGATGCGACAATGTTGGATGAGTGTAGAGTTCATGGCAAAGATTTTATCACAGTCAGAACACGTGTAGGGACATTCACCCATGTAGACCTGCAGGTCATGGATGAGCCTTGAGCTGCTTGCAGAGCCCTTCCCACAGTGAAGAAGGGTCTTTCCCATGTGTGGACATGTTGGTGATTAATCCACTGACCACTAGTGCTGAAGCTCTTCCCGCACTGAGTGCACCTGTAGATCTTCTTGCCCATGTGGATATGGCAGTGCTGGATTAACCAGGATCTGGAGACAAAGCCCTTCCCACACTCCAGACCCCTGTAAGGGGTCTCTCCTGTGTGCACGCAATGATGGTTGACAAGTGTTGAGATCCTGGCAAAACTCTTCCCACAGTCGGGACACATTTAGGAACGTTCACCCGTGTGAACCCGGAGGTGATAGATGAGGGCTGAGTGCTTTGTGAAGCTCTTCCCAAAATGTGGACACCTGTAGAGTCTTTCCCTGGTGTGGACACGTTGGTGACGTATGAAATTGCTGCTGCTAATGAAGCTCTTCTCACACTCACTGCACTTGTAGGGTCTCTCACCCATGTGGATTCACTGGTGCTGCGTTAAACGTGAAGGAAGAGGAAAAAATTTACCTCAGTGGTGGCAGTCGTGGGACATGACACTGGGGTGAGGGCATCACCGTGGGACCAGACATGAGGTGGCTACAACAGGGCCACCCCTATAGGGCCGCTCGCCCTTATCGATCTTCTGATGGCCGAGACGGACTGGGTGGATCCTGACCCTTTCCTACATTCCTCACCAATGGCAAGTTCTTCTCCCACGTGCATTTGATGACGTTTCACCAAGGTCAAGCAGTGACCAAAGCTGTCCCACCCTCGGGGCACCCAGAGGGGTTTTCACACAAACGGATCCTGCAATGTGTCAAAATGTTACTGAATTGACTGAATTTTGATCATTTAGAAGGCCAAGGACTGGTCGGGCCTGATCAAGACAAGGCTTTTAGGAGAAACTGTTCTCATAGGAATTGGGAGGGGGAAGTGGGTGATTGTGTTTTACTTCAGGAGTCACAGAAACCACATGTACTAGACAAGTGGGACGTACAAGTAGCTAAGGTCTGGAATTACATGAAGAATAAGATATTGTGCTTAAGCAGCTACCGTGGAAGGAATAATACAATAATAAATCTTGAAGCTATCCCACGGTAGCCAAGGTCACAGTAACCAGTTGTGCTGCTTGGAAATCCCCTTTTTTCCATCCCATCCTGATTGAAATATCAGGGACTATAATCAGTAGGATAACCAATGATTTTTGTTAAAGATGAATATGTATCAGGTTTTGTAACTCGAAAGATCATAAGAAGGCCAATCAATGAAAAGGTTAAACTTAATGAGTAATTGAAAGCAAGCATTATATGCATTCTTATGTTAAATATTTTAGACATTAGAAATTGAATATATAAAAACCTGTTGATTGAAATGCAATGGAGGATACCCTAGGAGGAGTTATCCCCCGTATCCTCAGCGTGCTAATAAAGAAGTGTCTGCTGATCTACATCACGTTGGTGTCGATAAGTTATTTTCATCCTATTTGGTGACAGTTTTCTTGACCCAGATGCGACCTCGCTGAGAGAGACCGGAGGAGTTGGGGACCTGATCGGGTCCATCCGGCACTGAGGAAATTCTTGGGGATACCCATCGATCCCCGATCCGCAAGGCTCTTGGCGACATCCCCTGGAATTGGTAAGACACTTCTCATTTGGTTTGGGGGGGGGATAGAGTCCCCCAGTCTGCCTGTCAGATGCAGTGAAAGCTGCGCAGGGTTGGACTAGAGGGTTCCCGTTTGTGGGAGCCGAGGCGTCTGCCCGTGAGACATAAGCGAAAGCTATTGCAGGGTTGGACAATCCGTGGTATTGGAAACTGAAGTGCCTATAAGTCTTTGTCGGTGTCTTTGTATATTTGGAGCTATACATATACATTTTGTTGGCACTATTGGGGGGTGTGTGTGTGTGACTGAGACGTGCAGTTGAGCACGAAGCGAGTGCGGAGTTCCGATCCGCGGTTCCGTTATCCCGCGAGGGGAGCGGCCGGAGACGAACCAAGTGAAAGACCGAGTGATTCTGTGTGAACTTTAACAACAGTTATAATGACTTCCAAGTTGACACATTTGTTTAAGAGTAAAAGTGTTGGTAATTTAGCTCCTGATGAAAAGATACCAAAAACCTCCCCATTACGGTGTTTATTGGCCCATTAGGGAGAATTACAGGATGATTTGTGAAAAAGTCAAATGATAGAGCATTGTAATCATTGGTGGCCCCTGTATGTGTTAGAAGATCAGGAAAAATGGCCCACAAATGGAACTTTGAGTTATAACACTTTATTACAGCTAATGTTGTTTTGCAGAAGGGAGGGGAAATGGAATGAAGTGCCCTATGTAGACTTGTTCTTTTATCTGAGGCAACGAACCGATTGGCAGAAAGAATGTAAAGTGCTTGGCCGAGACAATCTAGTAATGGCTTTAACTTCTGAAAACAAAAAGACAAAGAGATGTTGCTCTGCGTGTGATATTGGAAAGAGGTTTATCAAATGTATGGCCACAAAAGACGAAATAGAACTGGAATTAGATGTGGCCCCTTCACAAAGAGGATGGGAACACCATAGACAGAGGCAGTGGCCTGAAAATGAATCAGTTGAAGTAATGGAGCCTGAGAGTAGTGGAATGAGGGATGAGGAAGGACCTTGGGAAGTTGTGGTGCATACCCCTGTATCTCGGAGAACTAGACAGCAAACACAGATGTTAGCCCCTTTGAGACAAGGAGTTGGTCAAGAGGGACCTGTATATGTGAAAGTACCTTGTTCAATTGTGGACTTGGTGGCTTGGAAGCGGCTGCAGGACCTTACAGGGAAAATCTGGAGAAGGTTAGTGTTGCGGCGAGAGCTCAGACTAACGCACCACGACCAATGTGATCAAGCGAAAGCCGTTTATTGTAAACAAATGCCTTGCTATGTACCTCATTGCGCGGTACACACACAGTAAGCCCCCCCATTATTGGTTACATGCTTTTGTCCACACGGATAATGCTTCAGTCTGATTAGTGCACTGCTACTGTACATATACCTGCTTCTAATACATGATTGGCTACTAGCCCTAAGCACACAAAGTCCTTACATAGCATGATCTCAGCACCTTTGGTATCTCATTCCTTCTTCTGCAGGTGGGAGTTATTTCTCTTCTGCTAGCTTTCTTCTTTCCCAGCTATAATTATCCCTCCATTGACCTTGAGATAACAGCAGTCCAGCTAAAGTCTCTATAACACAGTTAAGCTTTTATACCAAAGGCTGGATTGCTCACATGCCCATACTTCTGCAAGAAAATCTTCCACAGGTTAGCAGGATAATAGACACAATTATTAGAACACAGGACCCAGATTGGAATGATAGGCAAGTGATACTGGATTATTTGATGGATGGGACAGAGAAGAAAATGGTATTGAGGGCTGCTAAGACACAGGCAGAAACAGCCGTGCTGAATGGGACAACGAGTGGGACGATAGAGCAAAATATTCCTTCTGGAGATCCAGAGTGGGATCCAAATCGTGTGGAGCATAGGCAGAGATTGAATGGGTATTGGAATTGGGTTTTGTATGGAGTGAGATGTGCGATACCTAAGGCTGTAAATTGGTCAAAGCTGTATGAAGTGAGACAGGATAAGAGTGAATCTCCTTCTGCGTATTTAGAAAGATTAAAAGAAGCGGCCAGAAGGTACACTAATTTAGAAGTAGATACAGATGAAGCACAAATGCAATTGGCCATGATCTTTATAGGACAATCTGCACCAGACATAAGGAAAAAGCTCCAGAAACTGGAAGGAGGAGATTCAAAAAAATCTGAACATTAGAGGTGGCATGGAAAGTATATAACAATCAAGAGAAGGAAGAAAGGAGAACTAGAGAAAATAGGCTGTTGGCAGGGGTAAGAGGAGCACCTGTGAGAGGTAGAGGACATGGGGGAAGAAGGGGGGCCACAGGGAGAGGTGGAAACCAGAAGTTTAATGCTCCCTTGGGAATAAATCAATGTGCTTACTGTAGAGAAGAAGGGCATTGGAAACGAGAGTGCCCAAAGTTAAGGGGAGGTCAGCAGGAGGCTGCAAGATTGATGATGTTAGATGAATGAAGGGAACCGGAGGGGAACCCAGCTGAACCTCTGGTTGTAATTAAGCTGGGAGAAAAAAAGAGGTTACGTTTTTAGTAGACACTGGAGGAACATTCTCAGTTTTGAATACTTGTAAAGGGAAATTGGGCACCAAAAGAGCAAATAGAATTGGGGCCACAGGGAAGGAGGAAAATAGGCCATTCCTTCAACCCCTGAATTTAAAATTTGGAAACAAAATAATTACACATGAATTTCTGTATGTACCAGAATGTCCAATACCCTTATTAGGGAGAGATTTGTTATCTAAATTAAATGCACAAATAGTTTTTGAAAATGGAGAGCTCCTCTTAAAAATACCTGAATCAAAGACAGGAGAAATTTTGATGATACAGGAAAAAATAAAAGAACAAGAAATTCCATGAGAAGTGGATTTGGCAGTAATCCCTACAGTATGGGAAACTGATAAACCTGGCAAATCAAAATTAGCACAACCTGTCAAAATAGAATTGAAAGAAGGTGCAAAGCCAGTGAGGATTAAACAATATCCAATCAAACCAGAGGCCAGGAAGGGAATTATGAAATTGATAAGTTTATAAAATACAAAATTCTTGAAGAATGTGAATCTGAGTACAATACCCCAATCTTACCGGTGAGAAAACCTTCAGGTGAGTAGAGGTTGGTGCAAGATTTAAGAGCCATAAATCAGATAGTTAAGGACATACACCCTGTAGTGGCAAACCCGTATACTTTGTTAACAGCTTTGAGGGAAGAACATCAGTGGATTACAGTGCTTGATTTAAAAGATGCTTTCTTTTGCATACCCCTGGATGAGGAAAGCAGGAAACTGCTTTGGAATGGGAGAATCCACAAACAGGGTGAAAGATGCAGCTAACATGGACAAGGCTACCACAAGGATTTAAGAACAGCCCGACAATTTTTGGAAAACAGCTGTCCAAAGAAATTGAATCATGGAAACAGGATGATTCAAGAACGAGACCAGGACATCTGCTTCTACAATACGTGGATGACATCTTGATTGCTACAGAAGAGAGATCTGCCTGCATAAAGGTAACAATAGAACTTTTAAATTTTCTTGGACTTAACGGGTACAAGGTATCCAGAAACAAAGCCCAAATAGCAAAACAGACTGTAATGTATCTGGGCTTTGACATTTCAAAAGGACAACGGCAATTGGGAACAGATCCTAAGGAAGCCATTGGTGGCATCCCAGAACCCAGAAATGTCCATGAGCTGAGGGTGTTCCTGGGAATGGCCGGGTGGTGTCGGCTGTGGATAATGAATTACGGTCTAATAGCCAAGCTGCTGTACGAGGCCCAGAAGAACTCTCCCTTTGTGTGGGGTCCAGATCAGCAACAGGCCTTTAGAGACCTGAAACATGTTCTAATGTCTGCACCTGCCCTAGGACTTCCAGATCTAACCAAAGATTTCCAGTTGTTTGTTAATGAAAGACAGCATCTAGCATTGGGAGTGCTGACCCAGGGGATGGGAAGCTGGAAGAGACCAGTCGGATATTTCTCCAAACAACTGGACACTGTAAGTAAGGGATGGCCTACTTGTCTTCGAGCAGTTGCTGCTACAGTGGTGCTTATCCAAGAAGCCTGAAAACTGACTTTGGGAAGAACAATAACAGTGTCTGTCCCACACATGGTAATAACTGTTTTAGAACAAAAGGGGGGACATTGGTTATCCCCTAGCAGAATGATGAAATACCAGGTGGTATTGACTGAACAGGATGCTGTGATTTTGAAAACGACTAACCTGGTGAATCCTGCAGTTTTTTTAAGTTTCTCACAGGAAGAAGGACAACTGGAACATGACTGCCTCACCACTATTGAACATGTGTATTCCAGTCGGGAGGACTTGAAAGACACACCGTTGGAAGACCCCGACTGGGAGCTATAGACAGATGGCAGCAGTTTTGTGGAACATGGAGTTGGATACACTGGATATGGGGTAACAACTGCAAACTCAGTCACAGAGGCAAAAGCACTGCCTGGCACCACGTCAGCCCAAAAGGCAGAGCTTGTCACCCTAACCAGAGCCCTTGAACTGAGTGAAGGAAAGAAGGTGAACATTTGGACTGATTCAAAATATGCCTTTGGGGTAGTACATGTCCATGGGATCCTGTGGAAAGAAAGAGGATTATCCTCCTCCCAAGGATCAAATATTAAACACCAGAATGAAATTTTGCAATTATTGCAAGCCATTCAAAAGCCTATCCAGGTGGCGATCATGCACTGTAAAGCACATCAGGTGGGAAACACAAAAGAGATTGGAGGGAATAACCTAGCAGATAGAGCTGCCAGAAAGGCAGCAAGAGAAAAGTCTCTGCAAATGGCTTTAATTCCAACTAAAACAATAACTCTTCCAAAGGAAAAGCCTAAATATTCAGAAGAGGATGATAAGTTGGGAAAATTGTTGGGTGCAAAGAAAAATCCAGATGGATGGTGGGTCACACCTAATGGACAGGTAGTAGTACCACCCCTCCTAATGAGAGAAAGAATTCTGAGAAAACACCAAGAATGTCACTGGGGTGTGGAAGCTTTAGTTACCCTTTTAAAAAGGCAAGTGGTATCGGTCAAAATGTTAGGGATAGCCAAAATGGTAACTGCAAAATGTGATCTGTGTCTAAAGAATAATCCAGTGAGAAAGAAAAAAGTTCAGATGGGTAAGCTCAAGTCTGGAACAGAACCAGGACATTATTGGCAAATAGCTTTTTCAGAGCTACCCAGACAAAATGGGTATAGATACATTCTGGTGGGTGTTGACACTTTCACAGGGTGGCCAGAAGCCCTTCCTTGTCGCACTACACAGGCTAAAGAGGCTGTAAAATGGCTGTTACAAGAAATAATTCCGAGGTTTGGTGTCCCTGTTGGGATCCCTTCAGATAGAGGTCCACATTTTGTTGCTGAAGTTGTGCAAAGTGTATGCAAAGCCTTGGGAATCACTTGGGATTTACATACACCATGGGGGCCACAATCTAGTGGAAAAGTAGAAAGGATGAATCAGACTCTAAAAAGACAAATTAGCAAAAGATGCCAAGAAACTAATCTGAAGTGGCCTCAGACACTTCCATTGGCATTGCTGCGAATCAGGGTACAGCCAAAAAGTGGCACCTCAGTCAGTCCTTATGAACTACTATATGGGAAACCACATGAATCCCCAGAACCAAATCCAAACATGCATGTCAAAGGAAAACAGGATGTGTATAACTATCTGCTTTCTCTAGGAAAAACCTTAACTGCAATTCAGAATGCTGTGGTGTGGAACAGACCCCTGTCTTTAGAAAATTCAGTATATGATTTTCAATGTGGAGACTACGTCTACGTAAAAACATGGACCTCTGAACCTTTGGAGGAACGCTGGAAAGGACCCTTCCAGGTGCTGCTAACTACCTTTACAGCCATCAAGATCACAGAACCAGAGGCATGGATCCACTACACCAGAGTGAAGAGAGCACCCCCTTCATGGAAGATCGTCAGTAGAGATCCAGAGACCTTAACATTGACTTTAAAACATGTTTAATTTCACATATCAGATTAAGATTTCTGTTATAGGTCTGATTTTGATTTGGAAGCTGATGCTAGTGGGAGCCTGGGTTGAGACAGCAATTAGGAGACAAAATGAAACTGAGAATTATGGGGATAAGTTAGATCTGAGGGTGAGGAACAAAAGGCAGGTACAAACGAATCAGCTGATACACCTCCCAGGGAAAGCACCAGAAGAAAATTTGATGGTTGGCTTAATTAAAGAATTTGCCAACTTACAGAACATACCACAGATTACTGCTTGCTTACCAATGCCAAGAGCAGTAGGTGAAGCTGTTCCATGGGGAATTTTAACAATGAACTTGACTAATTTGGAGCACAAAAATGAGACCACCCATTGCAAACAAGTTCCCCTTGTTGAGTGGAGAGAGCAAATAGAAAACATTTGAAAAAAATGGAAATACCCAGGGAATAGAGCTGACTGCTACAAGTTACCGAATTCATACTTGGAATCAATAAGAGATCTATCAGCCCAGATGCGTTTTCTTTGTAGCAGACCAACCTGTGAGGAAAGTAATAGAGGAGATTGTTCTTATACTGAGCCAATTAAGAGGAATGTTAGCCGAATAACTATGGAATATAAATGTCAGGAAACCAATCAGAAGAACAAAGAGACAGAGGTGCAATGGGATTCTGTGTGGTCCATGGCTATATTCTCTCCATTTCAGTACATGGCTAGAACTCCTTGGTGCTTTACATGGGCGGGACAACTTTTGCAGTGTTTCCATCAGTAAATGATAAAGGAAGTACATCGTGAGAAAAAGAAAAATCAGTGTCCTGGTGAAAATGTGGAAAGATATATAACTGCAGTACTATGAATCTAGAGATTCAGAAAATTCCCCCTTTGGCTGCAGTATTAAAATATGGATGTTTATGTCAAGGACTTAAAAATAGTCTAAATTTAACTACAACATATATACCCAAAAGAGGAACAATATTCAGCTGTAGAAGGTCTACAATTCAGAGCCCAGGACATTTAGTTTGGGCAATGAGTGATGGAACCTGGACAACACATTTACCTTTGGATGGAAAAGTAAAAGAAATCACCTTAGGTATGCCAACTCTGTGCCCAGTTTGGAAAAAATCTCCCTTTAAGGGATCCCTAGAAAATCTGGAAATAAAGTGAATAAAGAGGTCGGAAACAGATGAAACTTGGAACAAACCATCGAGAGGAGTAAAAATTGTCTGGGCCCTGGAATCCCTCTTAAATCCCATAGCATCATATAGAGACAGGGAATGGCTCTATCAACTGGCTGGACAGGTGGAAAAATTGGCAAATGTCACCAAGAAGGGATTCAGAGAGTTAAATTTGCAGTTACAGGCAACCTCAAAAATGACTTTACAGAACAGAATGGCATTAGATTTACTCTTACTAAAGGAACATGGGGTCTGTGGATCCCTAAGGGGCAGGGGAGACCATTGCTGTAGACACATTCCAAATGGAACCCAGGGTGTGGAACATGAGTTAGAATTACTAGGGAAGATTGAAGAGGATACTCAGAAATTCGAGAAGATATGTCAGAGGACTGGGTAGATAAGATTTTTAGTGGATTAGGATGGAATCTGAGTTCATGGATAAAATCATTAATTGGCACATTATTTGTTTTATTACTAGCTTTTCTAATGATAATGCTGATCTATGCTTGTTTGAGAAGGCAAATTAACAGCAAAGCTGCTTTTAATCGTATGATTATAAGTGCAGTATCAAGACAACAAGATGAAAGAGAAATGGTAACAAGGCTCCCACCAGCATATAGTGAAGCAAAAGTGTAGTATTTCTTTTTAGTGAAAGTATTGAAATAATTTTCAAATCTTTCAAAGGGGGGAAATGTTACTGAATTGACTGAATTTTGATCATTTAGAAGGCCAAGGACTGGTCGGGCCTGATCAAGACAAGGCTTTTAGGAGAAACTGTTCTCATAGGAATTGGGAGGGGGAAGAGGGTGATTGTGTTTTACTTCAGGAGTCACAGAAACCACATGTACTAGACAAGTGGGACGTACAAGTAGTTAAGGTCTGGCATTATATGAAGAATAAGATACTGTGCTTAAGCAGCTACCATGGAAGGAATAATACAATAATAAATCTTGAAGCCATCACACGGTAGCCAAGGTCACAGTAACCAGTTGTGCTGCTTGGAAATCCCCTTTTCCCATCCCATCCTGATTGAAATATCAGGGACTATAATCAGTAGGATAACCAATGATTTTTGTTAAAGATGAATATGTATCAGGTTATGTAACTTGAAAGATCATGAGAGGGCCAATCAATGAAAAGGTTAAACTTAATGAGTAATTGAAAGCAAGCATTATATGCATTCTTATGTTAAATATTTTAGACATTAGAAATTGAATATATAAAAACCTGTTGATTGAAATGCAATGGAGGATACCCTAGGAGGAGTTATCCCCCGTATCCTCAGTGTGCTAATAAAGAAGTGTCTGCTGATCTACATCACGTTGGTGTCGATAAGTTATTTTTGTCCTATTTGGTGACAAAAAAAGATGAATTTTTATTCAAGCCGTGGCTGCCCTTGGGTCACACTTCCGAGTTGTGGTCCACGTGGATCCATCAATGGGTGTGTAAAGCCAAAGAGCTGCTGAAACCTTTCTTGCACTCATCATGACTGGGGATATCCACAATAACCCTCCACATTTTCGTTTCTGCTGGGGGAAGATTGGTGGGTGGAGGAAGTCACCCCGAGTCTGTAAGAGAAGCCAGGGGGCAACAGCATCGGGGTGGGGGCCCCCTGGGAGAGGTAACCCATGGAGTTGGACACCTGCCCCCAGCCCTGACAGGGCTTTAGGGACTACACTGGCACCCCAAAACAGTGGGGTAGAGGAGAACTGGGAGGGACAAGGAGTCTTGTGGGGACACTAGGGGTCTCAGCCACCCCTGGGATGAGTTCAGGTCCTCCCATTGCACCCAACCTCCATGAGATGATTTGAGAGTCCTCCCATTGCAGCCCCCCCTCCACTACTGGGGTGATTTCGGGGTCCCCCTGTGGGAAAAAGAGAACCTGTAGATGTACAGGTGAAGTGGGCACTGGGCATCTCCCCCACCTTTTCTCCTCATTAATAAACATCATTGGTCTGCTGAGAACCAATCAATACACCAAGTCCCACCCCATCAATAGGTGTTAAAGGAGTCTGTGAATCCTTTGTTCAGGGCCAGATGAGCATTTACCCTGGAACCTCCCCTGAACCAGGTGCAGGGCCTGATCCACTCCTCCACCCCCAGGCAGGGACACCTCTTTGGGTGAGATATCGTGACTTTCAGCTTTTGGGGAGGGGTGAGAGTATCCACGGGTGCTTTGTAGCATCACTGCTGCAATAGCAACTTCTATGAGTAGTCAGTGCATTTCCCAAGGGCCACCTCTGGCCCCAGAACTGGACCCACTTCTCCAGGGAGGGTCTCACCAGAGCAGAGTTTACAACTCACGACTTCCTCTTTGCCACCTTGAGAAGCCGTCTCAGGGCAGCCCTCGCTGGAGGACAGTGGGACAGACAAAGGGTGTTGAGTGGCCGTGCACATAACCACATATCATCCTCTGCTCAGAAACCCTTGGGATGTCAGACGCCCCCCGTACCGCCCTGGGAGAGGCTTGTTGGGTACCGAGGGGCTGTGGGCTGAAATCCCAGAATCCTGCTGCTTGGAAAAGACCTTAAAGATCATCGAGTCCGGCCATAACCCAACTCTACCAAGTCCAGTGGTTAAACCCTGTCCCTTAGCACCCTCTACAGGGCTTTGAAACACCTCCAGGGATGGTGACTCAGCCAGCTCCCCGGGCAGCCTGTGCCAGTGTTTCATGACCCTTCCTTTCAGAAGGGAAGAAGTTTCTCCTTCTCTCCAATCTAACACCCCCCCCCCCCTCCCCCGGGGCAACTTGAGCCCATTTCCTCTGGTCCTGTTGCTTGTTCCTTGAGAGAAGAGACCGACAGGCCCTCCCCCCCTCGCTCCAACCTCTTCTCAGGCAGTTGCAGAGAGGGAGGTCTCACCCCCTCGGCCTCCTTTTCTCCAGGCTGAACACCCCCAGCTCCCTCAGCTGCTCCTCAGAAACTCGCCACACCCTTCCCCAGCTTTGTTCCCCCTCAGTCCCATGACTTCGATGGCAGGGTCCCCACCAACCCCACATCCCTCTCATAGGCTCACAGAATCACTGAGGTTGCAGGAGAACTCTGAGATCACCAAGTCCAACCATCAACTCAACCCCCCCCCATGCCACTAAACCATGTCCCCAGGTGCCACATCCACACATTTTTTTTGAACACCTCCAGGGCTGGTGACTCCACCACTGCCCTGTGCAGCCTGTGTCACACGGGGCCCTTCACATCTGGATCCACTTCACACACCACTCCCCCCTCCTCCCCCCTCCACAGCTTTTTCCCTTCATGTGACAGCCCCTCATCACACCCACTCATCCCTGGTATGATTTGGGGGTTCCCCATATCAGCTCCTCCACCCCTGGGATTAGTTGTGGTCCACAGGTATGATTTGGGGGTCGCCAATCGCATCCCCCTACCCTGGGATGTGATTGGATCCCTTGGGATGAGTTGGGAGTCCACAGTCACAGCTCCCACACCCTAGGATTGTTACTGAATTGACTGAATTTTGATCATTTAGAAGGCCAGGGCCTGGTCGGGCCTGACCAAGACAAGGCTTTTAGGAGAAACTGTTCTCATAGGAATTGGGAGGGGGAAGAGGGTGATTGTGTTTTACTTCAGGAGTCACAGAAACCACATGTACTAGACAAGTGGGACGTACAAGTAGCTAAGGTCTGGAATTACATGAAGAATAAGATATTGTGCTTAAGCAGCTACCGTGGAAGGAATAATACAATAATAAATCTTGAAGCTATCCCACGGTAGCCAAGGTCACAGTAACCAGTTGTGCTGCTTGGAAATCCCCTTTTTTCCATCCCATCCTGATTTAAATATCAGGGACTATGATCAATAGGATAACCAATGATTTTTGTTAAAGATGAATATGTATCAGGTTATGTAACTCGAAAGATCATAAGAAGGCCAATCAATGAAAAGGTTAAACTTAATGAGTAATTGAAAGCAAGCATTATATGCATTCTTATGTTAAATATTTTAGACATTAGAAATTGAATATATAAAAACCTGTTGATTGAAATGCAATGGAGGATACCCTAGGAGGAGTTATCCCCCGTATCCTCAGTGTGCTAATAAAGAAGTGTCTGCTGATCTACATCACGTTGGTGTCGATAAGTTATTTTCATCCTATTTGGTGACAGGATGAGTTTGGATCCCTTGGGATGAGTTGGTGGGTCCCCAGTCACAGCCTCCCCACCCTCGGGATCAGTTGAGGTCCCCCCTCCTACCCACTGCCCCGCCAGCGAACTTGGGGTGCTCCCACCCAGTGGGGGAATATTGGGATACTGGCCACCATGACCCGCCACCCCCGGTACCTGCACTGGGGGGCACAGCCCAGCCCGGGGGGGCGATGCTCTCTCGGTCACGAGTCGGGGGGTCCCGGCTGCGGAGCGAAACCTCCCGGGAGCTGCTGCGCGATCAGGGGAAGGGGCGAAAGAAAGCGGCGGGTGGGACAGGGTGTTGGGACTGGATGATCGTTAAAGTCCCACTCTGGGATTCCAGGCACAGAGTGGATGTTTGGGGATGCGTCAAACACCCCCAGAAGTCTCCAAGGGGGATGTGGTGTCCAAAGGAAAGGATTAAGAGTCACCAAGTTCATTCCATTCATTCCAGGTTTGCAAAAGGTGAATGGGAGGTGGAGGTGGGGACAGACTTCCCGACCCCACCTGAAGGCAAAGCCCGAGGGATACAGGAGATAAGGGGATGTGAAATCGCTGCTTTCAGTTGTAAAGTCAGGAGGACAATGAGTTTGACCAGGAAAACCACATGGAGCTGCTCCACATACCTCATCCTGGGATCGGGATCAGGGAATTCTCTGCCCACACTAGGGGCAGCTCTTCCCCTGGGAGATAATCCCAGAGTCCCAGACTGGTCTGGGTTGGAAGAGACCTTGAAGGTCATATCCCAACATCTGCGGAGTGAAGCTCCCCTTCATGACAAGGGAAGAGAAGAACACACGCTTCTTTATTCTTAGTATTGCTCATGAATACAGTCACTTGGGCCCAGCAGCCACCAGAGCTGACCCGTGGCAGGTCTCCCCAGGGGATGGTTCCTAAAGCCCACCCCCCTTTGGAGAAGTGACCCAGAGCTGAGATGCAAATGAACGACCAAAAAGAAATTCCCCTGTGGTGCCCAGTTGGTCATTGTCCTCCTGACTTTACAACTGAAAGCAGCGATTTCACATCCCCTTATCTCCTGTATCCCTCGGGCTTTGCCTTCAGGTGGGGTCGGGAAGTCTGTCCCCACCTCCACCTCCCATTCACCTTTGCAAACCTGGAATGAATGGAATGAACTTGGTGACTCTTAACCCTTTCCTTTGGACACCACATCCCCCTTGGAGACTTCTGGGGGTGTTTGACGCATCCCCAAACATCCACTCTGTGCCTGGAATCCCAGAGTGGGACTTTAACGATCATCCAGTCCCAACACCCTGTCCCACCCGCCGCTTTCTTTCGCCCCTTCCCCTGATCGCGCAGCAGCTCCCGGGAGGTTTCGCTCCGCAGCCGGGACCCCCCGACTCGTGACCGAGAGAGCATCGCCCCCCCGGGCTGGGCTGTGCCCCCCAATGCAGGTACCAGGGGTGGGGGATATGGGGGGGGGGGGTATCCCAATATTCCCCCACTGGGTGGGAGCACCCCAAGTTCACTGGCGGGGCAGTGGGTACGAGGGGGAACCCCAACTCATACCAAGAGTGGGGGGCTATGACTGGGGACCCACCTACTCATCCCAAGGGACCCCAACTCATCCCGAGGGTCGGGGGGGCTGTGACTGGGGACCCACCAAGTCATCCCAAAGGACTCCAACTCATCCCGAGGGTGGGGACCTGTGACTGTGGACTCCCAACTCATCCCAAGGGATCCAATCACATCCCAGGGTAGGGGGATGTGACTGGGGATCCCCAAATCATACCGGTGGACCACAACTAATCCCAGGGGTGGAGGAGCTGATATGGGGAACCCCCAAATCATACCAGGGATGAGTGGGTGTGATGAGGGGCTGTCACATGAAGGGAAAAAGCCGTGGAGGGGGGAGGAGGGGGGAGTGGTGTGTGAAGTGGATCCAGATGTGAAGGGCCCCGTGTGACACAGGCTGCACAGGGCAGTGGTGGAGTCACCAGCCCTGGAGGTGTTCAAAAAAAATGTGTGGATGTGGCACCTGGGGACATGGTTTAGTGGCATGGGGGGGGGTTGGGTTGATGGTTGGACTTGGTGATCTCAGAGTTCTCCTGCAACCTCAGTGATTCTGTGAGCCTATGAGAGGGATGTGGGGTTGGTGGGGACCCTGCCATCGAAGTCATGGGACTGAGGGGGAACAAAGCTGGGGAAGGGTGTGGCGAGTTTCTGAGGAGCAGCTGAGGGAGCTGGGGGTGTTCAGCCTGGAGAAAAGGAGGCCGAGGGGGTGAGACCTCCCTCTCTGCAACTGCCTGAGAAGAGGTTGGAGCGAGGGGGGGAGGGCCTGTCGGTCTCTTCTCTCAAGGAACAAGCAACAGGACCAGAGGAAATGGGCTCAAGTTGCCCCGGGGGAGGGGGGGGGGGGTGTTAGATTGGAGAGAAGGAGAAACTTTTTCCCTTCTGAAAGGAAGGGTCATGAAACACTGGCACAGGCTGCCCGGGGAGCTGGCTGAGTCACCATCCCTGGAGGTGTTTCAAAGCCCTGTAGAGGGTGCTAAGGGACAGGGTTTAACCACTGGACTTGGTAGAGTTGTGTTACGGTTGGACTCGATGATCTTCAAGGTCTTTTCCAAGCAGCAGGATTCTGGGATTTCAGCCCACAGCCCCTCGGTACCCAACAAGCCTCTCCCAGGGCGGTACGGGGGGCGTCTGACATCCCAAGGGTTTCTGAGCAGAGGATGATATGTGGTTATGTGCACGGCCACTCAACACCCTTTGTCTGTCCCACTGTCCTCCAGCGAGGGCTGCCCTGAGACGGCTTCTCAAGGTGGCAAAGAGGAAGTCGTGAGTTGTAAACTCTGCTCTGGTGAGACCCTCCCTGGAGAAGTGGGTCCAGTTCTGGGGCCAGAGGTGGCCCTTGGGAAATGCACTGACTACAAAAGCACTACTCATAGAAGTTACTATTGCAGCAATGATGGTACAAAGCACCCGTGGATACTCTCACCCCTCCCCAAAAGCTGAAAGTCACGATATCTCACCCAAAGAGGTGTCCCTGCCTGGGGGTGGAGGAGTGGATCAGGCCCTGCACCTGGTTCAGGGGAGGTTCCAGGGTAAATGCTCATCTGGCCCTGAACAAAGGATTCACAGACTCCTTTAACACCTATTGATGGGGTGGGACTTGGTGTATTGATTGGTTCTCAGCAGACCAATGATGTTTATTAATGAGGAGAAAAGGTGGGGGAGATGCCCAGTGCCCACTTCACCTGTACATCTACAGGTTCTCTTTTTCCCACAGGGGGACCCCGAAATCACCCCAGTAGTGGAGGGGGGGCTGCAATGAGAGGACTCTCAAATCATCTCATGGAGGTTGGGTGCAATGGGAGGACCTGAACTCATCCCAGGGGTGGCTGAGACCCCTAGTGTCCCCACAAGACTCCTTGTCCCTCCCAGTTCTCCCCTACCCCACTGTTTTGGGGTGCCAGTGTAGCCCCTAAAGCCCTGTCAGGGCTGGGGGCAGGTGTCCCAACTCCATGGGTAACCCCCCTGTTTCACCTTGCACCCCATTTCCTCCCAGAGCAGGTTTGATGTGACACCAGCACCAGTCTCCAAAAGCTGGAACAGAGAGTAGAGTGGTGACCCCCATACGGGTGAATTTTTGGGGGTCCTGGGTGGGGAGGGCTCTGGGCTGCTGTTACCTCACAATGGCTCCTTTTACAGAATCACCAATCTCCCCGCAGCAGAAACCAAACCCAGGACACAGAGTAGAGGGGTGTTTCCCACACAGGTGGTTTGGGAGCAACAACAGTGGGGGTACCCCCAGCCACGAGGAGTGTGGGAAAGGTTTGGAAACTCTTTGGCGTTATTGACCCATCGGTGGATCCACCCAGGCCACAACCCTGGAAGTGCCCTGAGGGCAGCCACGGCTTGAACCAAAATTGAGGTGTATTGACTAATTGGAGGATCCATCTCTGTGAAAACCCCTCTAGGTGCCATGTCCTACGACTGCCACCACTGTGGGAAAAGTTTTCCCTTTGCATCAACTTTAACCCGGCACCAGCAAAGCCACACAGGCCAAAGACCCTACAGGTGTCTGGAGTGTGGGAAGACTTTTCCTTACAGATACACATTAACCCGGCACCAGCGAATCCACACGGGTGAGAGACCGTACAGGTGTCTGGAGTGTGGGAAGACTTTTCCTTACAGATACAGGTTAACCCAGCACCAACGATTCCACATGGGTGAGAGACCGTACAGGTGTCTGGAGTGTGGGAAGGGCTTTGCTGATAATTCCAAGTTAATCCAGCACTGCCAGATCCACATGGGTGAGAAGCCCTACAAGTGCACTGAGTGTGGGAAGAGCTTCGTCAGTAATGGCGGGTTAAATCGTCACCAACGTGTCCACACTGGGGAAAAACCCTTCAGATGTTCCAAGTGTGAGTGGAGCTTCACGGACACCTCGGCCCTCAGGCATCACCTCCAGGTCCACACGGGTGAACGTCCCTACACGTGTCCTGACTGCAGGCAGAGCTTTGCCAGGATCTCCACGCTTGTCAACCATCATCGTGTCCACACTGGCGAAAGACCCTACAGGTGTCTGGAGTGTGGGAAGGGCTTTGCTAGGAATTCCAACTTAAAAAAGCACCAGCAAATCCACACGGGTGAGAAGCCCTACAAGTGCACTGAGTGTGGGAAGAGCTTTAATGCAAGTGATCAGTTGAATCGTCACCAATATGTCCATAAAAGCCAAAGACCCTATGGGTGTCCCCAGTGTGAGTGGAGCTTTGTGACCAGCTCGGCCCTCATCCGTCACCTCCGGATCCACACGGGTGAACGTCCCTACACGTGTCCCGAGTGTGGGAAGAGCTTTGCCACAGACTCTACACTCATCCAACATCGTCGCATCCACACAGGAGAGAGACCCTACACGTGTCCCCAGTGCCAGAAGAGCTTCAGGCAACGCTCCACCATGCGGATCCATCAACGGGTCCATACAGGTGAACGACCCTTTAGCTGCTCCCAGTGCGAGAAGAGGTTTTCCCAGAGATCGAATCTCATCTGTCATGGCCGGACCCACCTCAGGGATCACCAAGAATGAAGGGGCACAATCAAGGTCACCCCATTTTCCATGCTCTGTCCCACCAGTGATGTTTTCTCCAGCTTCTTGTGGACCATGAAATGGCATCAGCTCAGGAACCACTTCATGTTCCATCCAACATTTTAATCTGAGTATTTTAAAAACAACTTTAGAGGGACTTTTTACCAACACGAGGCAAAAAAGTCTTTATCATGGTGACACCCTAATCAAGAGACAATGCGGACATGCCAGGATAGGGAGAAATACCAAGATATGGAGCATTTTAGGGTGACTTTCCTCAGGAAAATGAGGAAACAAAGTGGGATTGGGTCATTCTGAGTTGAAAAAGGCCTTTTCCCTCTAGGATGCTGTTTTGGGGAGATTTAGACCCCAAAATCAGTCTCTGCTCTTCAATGTCTGACTGTGGTGGCTGGAAAACTGGGCAGCAGGGTCAGAATAAGCTGAGGTTTGGTACCATTTGGGGTTATTTTTATTAATAAAATTCTCAATAAAATGATATAAAGGGGTGACGGAGTGATCCCTTGAGGTTCACCCCATGAGGTTCAGAGTGAAGCCCCCCTTGCCTTGGAAGCTCCTTCTCAGAGGGTCTGGATGTGGCTGGAGCCCCTCTTAGTTCCAGACTTGACCAATGGTTCCTCATCCATGGGATATTGATAGCCCAGATGCCATTACATCATCTCAAGGTGGCTGAAAGCCCTGGCTCAGATCACAGTCAGGTCACAGCTGGAGAACATCTGCCTTGAGCCCACCCCATGAGCGTGGAGAGGCACAAAAGAGGCAGCAGAGGGTGAAAATGGCTGACATGGCCCCTTGTAAGTCTTGCCAGGTCAATGGCATTGTGGGAATTTGGGAGGAGATATGGAAAGGGAAGGTTGGATCCCATGGCAGGACATCTTCTGTCTTAGCTCTTTGTTTGAACAGTGGCATGATGGGAGATGGGGATTCCTTCATTGTGGTGGATTACAGAGGGCCACCACTGTCACCGGTTCTTCTCACTTGGGGTCTCCCCATCACAGGGGGCATCTTCTGGGGGTTGTCCTGATTTTAAGGCCAGGTGTGGAGGATGGGCCTCCACAAACGGTATGTTTCTCACTCAAATTGACTGCAGTAGAGAGACATGAAAGATGAAAAAAAAAGACAAATGAAACGGTGACAACACTGTGGTGGGGGAAGGGGGAGGGAGGCGCTGTTTCTGGGACTTACACAATGAAGGACAGAGGCAGCCAGCCCACCTGGCTATGTTTACAGCCAGGACCCAGCCTTTGGCAGGAGCACGGCAGTATTGTTGGAAAAGCTGCACATGGGAGCTGAGGGCTGAGCAGACTGAAGACTGAGACCACCCTACAAAAGAATGTGAAGAAGACGGTCATTGTGGGCCATTATCAGTCGTTCCCGCTCATTGTTCTCTGCTGCTGGTAGAAAGGAGAGAGAAGAAAAGAAGACAGAAGGAAAGGGAATAGGAGACAAAATAAAAGAGAAACTTCTGTGGCTGGAGTTTATTCCTGCCCTCCTGCTTTCCTGAATTCCTGCTTTCCTGCCTCTTCTCGTGGAGCCCGTTCACCAAGGAGCTGCTTGAAAAGAGCCGAAGAAACGGAGAGGGGAGCTGGAGCACACTAAAGAAAGCTAAAAGAGCTGGAATCACTGCTCGCTCCCCAAACCCTCCATCATCAAGCGCTCTCAAGGCAGCCACTGCAGCTCCTGCCGGTTGTAGCTGTTTGCCACAGCCGCTCGGCAGAGGCGCGTGACACCGCCGCAGCCACAGCTGCAGCCAACGTCGCAGCTGCTCTGCCAAAGCCGCGCTCCCAAGGCAGTTGCCACGTGCCACCACCAGCACATGCCGTAGCTGCCTGCGCCTTAGTTCCAGCTTGTAGCTGCTCGTCGCCGTGTCCCACTGCAGCTCAAGACACTCATCGCCGCTGCGCTCCCGAAGCCGCTCATCCGAAGCTGCCTGCCAAAGCCGCAGCCTTGAAGCCACAGCAGCTGCTACTGCCAAACCTGTCAGTGCTTCTGAGCCAGATACTGTAAGAGAGACCCACTGACCGAGAAATCTTTCTCTTTCTTTGCGTTCTTTTCCCTGGGCAAAAGAAATCAGCCACATTCACACACGCACCTCGTCTGCCCTATAGGGGGAACTCCCAACAGAACACCATGTACAGCAGCTACTGAAGGTACCAGGAGTAGATATGGAATGGGCTGAGATGTTTAATGTCCACCTTGTCTCTGCCTTCTCCAGGAATGTCTTCCAGACTTGTGTGCCTTGAGGGAGAACCCAAGGAGAAGAACCATCAAGGGATGTGTCTGAGGTGAAGAATAATCAGGGGATGGTCTTTCTGATGTCAAGGTATTGCCAGGTGGCTGACACAGTGATGCCATTCTGAGCCATGTCTAAAGACCATGGAGATTGGGAGATCTTCCTGGAGAGCAGAATAGAGGCAGCCTGCATCCCACCTCTGGATCTTCTGGATGCCAGGCCACTTTGCCCCCAGTACATCCCCCAGTGTCCTCAGAGCACCCCCAGTGTTCCCAGTGCCCTACATGAGCTTATAGGGCGCTATGTGATGGCCAGAGGTGTCCCAGGTCCTCTTGTCCCTTCAGTGTCGGTATGTGCCCCCCTATCACCACCTGCCCAAATCTCTCCACGACCACTGAGCTCTGCCTTCACCACTCATGCCACATGTGGGGTCACCTCCTGTGGGCATTGGATTAGTTCTCCCCCCACACAACGGATTGCCTTTCAACCCAGCGAAGTGCCTCTGGAAACCAAGGCCAGACTGAAACAGCCATGGCAGAGATGCAGATAGCAGACTCCCTCTGAGAGACTGGGCACCCGGCCACGTACTGAAGGAGAACGTTATCTGAAGGGAGGCGGGCTGTGCCGGTGGAGCCGCTGGACCCACTGACCCACCTGTCGGATGCGGCTGCTCGGGGGGGCCGGTGCTCGCCCGCGGGGGAATCGTCTCCCCCTCCCCCTGCCGCCCGAAGCGGAGCCGGGGACTCGCCGCCTCCCTGCTCGCCGCTCGAAGCGGAGTCTGGATCGCTGCCTGCTGCTGCTCGCCGGTGCCAGGGGAGCCTGCCTGCCGTGGTGTCTACCGTGCTGTGCCTGAGCGCCGTGACTGCCGTGCCGTGACTGCTGTGCTGTGCCTGCCGGAGGGGTCACCGCCGGGCACGCCCCGCCGCCATGGGCTCGTCCCGTCACCGCCGCTGCTGGTCACCCGGACGTTGGTTACATCTTCACTACGGAAGGGGTAACACGGGTACACTCACACACCATAATTTGTATCCAGGCTTACGTCCTACCCTTCCCTTACATTGATCCTCCCTCACCTCTGCCGTGGGGAGCGCGGATAGTCGCGGAAGCATCCTGACATCTGATAACCATTGATATCGGTCCGGTGACACCTCCCCTCCCTTTGCACCAGCTCATGTGTGATGTCACATGGTGTGGCCAGCCCCTCCTCTGGCCAGTCTTAACAGGGGGGGAGGTAGGACAGATCCCACTGTCCCCAAGACATCATGGTGATACCCTGGTTACTCCATGGTGACCCCTGGGCCATCCCTGGTAACACCCTAGGACTGCCAAAAGACACCCCCCAGGTGACACGGGGACACCCTGGCTGTGGCAGTGACCTCCTGAGAGATCCCACCTGGTGACACCTCTGGTGACTCCCCTGCTGCCCCCAGCTGTGGCGGAGACACGACTGACACACCATGATGGTCACAAGCATCAGCATCAGCCCTTTATTCAGGGTTACACAGCATTCTTATACTTTTCTCTCCTGTCCACACGCCTTATGCTTCCTTCCCATTGGTTAACAGCTTCTGTTCACGTGTTCTATCTTATTTTATGATAGGCTGCAAGTTTCTTACATTTTCTTACAAGAATGTCAACACACATCCGTATCTCCCATCCCTTCTTTTCCCACAAACTTGTTTATCTCTAACCATCAAGGGCACAGCTGTAGTTTGTCGAGATCAAGGCCACCCCAGGCCCATAGCTGATTGCCCACACCCAGCCCCATCTGAGACCCCCCAGACCAGCCCCACCTGGGTCCAGCAAATCCTGCCCTGTTCCTTCCAGCCCTGGACACCTGGGTCCCTTCCCAGAGAGAGACACAGGTGCCACCAGCCCTGTGGGATCCTAAGTGGTCATGATCATCCTTTGTCCCTCTTTGATGGGTGATGGAGAAGGTAGGACCACCAAGAGGGCATGGAGGGAAGGGGGAAGTGGATGGATGCACAAAGGGAGGGAAGGAGAGAGGGAGGAAGAGAGGAATGGAGGGAGAGAGAGATGGAGGGAGGGAAGGAGAGAGGGAGGGAGGGAAGGAGGGAGGGAGAGAGCAATGGATGGATGGATGGATGGATGGATGGATGGATGGATGGACTGAAGGAGGGATGGAGGGATGGATGGACAGAGGAATGGATGAATGGAGGGATGGCTCAAAGGGCATCTGGCTAGATGGACAGATGTGGGAGGGCTGTAGTGCTGGAGCAGATGGCAAGTGACCAGAGGGCAGGTTTGTGTTGGGCTCTCCACCATCCCCTCCCCCTCAACAATGTCATTTCCTCCCCTCCTCTCCCTCCCACTTGTCCCCTGTTGTCTCCCCCTCCTCCCTCCCACCCCTTCCCCCCTGCTGAGCCGTGGTCCTTTGGGACCCCCCACCAGTGGCCGAGCCCTCCAGGAGCCGGAGAAGGAGGGACCCCCCGGGGTGGCTACGCAGCCCCCGCCCAGCACAGGCGTAGAGCAGGGGGTTCACTGCGCTGCTCAGGAAGGCCAAGGCGGTGGCTGGTGGCTGGGTGGCTTTGGCGACCACCTCCAAGGTTCCCCCACCCCCTCATAGGATCACTGCCACCTCCAACAAGCTGGCCAGGTGGTACGGCCCCTAGGCCACAACAAAGGCCACCACCACAGCAGCCACCAGCCCAAAGGTCCAGCCTCGCCTGGCCAGGTGGGTCAAGCATAACCAATGGAGCAGTTGCCTGTAGCCAATGGCCACAGTGGTCAAGGGCAGAGCCAAGCCCAAGATAGTCTCCAGCAGGTTCTAGGCCACCAGGCAAGGGGGGGTGTGGTGCACCTGTCTGCAGTGCCCCTTTGCCACCTGCCAGAAGGTGATGGACAGGCTGGTCAAGGTTAAAGCCACCACCCATGTCACTGCTGCTGCTCTGTGAGCCTAGCGCCTGGTGTTGTCCCCCATTGTCACCACTGCCAGCACCGGCCTGGAGACTACCAGGCAGGGGTGGAGACCCAGGAGGGCGATGAGGAAGATGCTGACCTACATGGTGATGGCTCAGAGGTAGTGACACCCACGGCAGGAGGCCGAGCCCAGGTCCCAGCAGCCTATACTCAAGGCCCGGAGGTAGATGGGGGCAGTCAGCTGCAACCTGTACCATGGGACTTTGGTGGCCCAGATGCTACCTCATCTAAGAGATATTAGTTGCCCAGATGGACCTCATCCATGTGATGTTAGTGGCCCAGGTGCCACCTCATCTGTGGGATACTCTTGGCTCAGTTGCCACCACATCCATGGGATGTTATTGGCCCCCAGCCAGAGGCAGCACAGGGTGGGGAGCAGCAAAGCAGACCCCCAAGATCCTACTGGCACCCTGTATCCCTGGGGCAAAGCAGATCCCTGGGATCCTGCTGGAACTCTGCATGCCCCCTGGGACTCTCATCCAAGTACCCCCTACAGGGCAGCCCAGCCCTCAGAGCCCCCAGACTCCTCCTCAAGGCCTGAGACTCCCCCACACTCCCACTTCCCTTGTGCCCTGCCACCCTGGGTCACCCCCAGGGGGTCCCATACACAGCAGATTCTGCCTCCCTGGCCCTGGGGGGACTCAGCATCTGGTGCCCCATGGCCCCCAAAGGGTCCCTCATTCCCAATGTCCCTTGTCCCCCTCATCCTACTCCTGCTGTCCCTCCTTCCTGAAGTCCGCCATCCCCCCATCCTGCTTCTGCTGTTCCTTGTCCCCAGTGTCATCAGATCCCCAGCAGATCATCTCAAGTGCCAGCATGCAGAACTTGCAGGGTAACCAGAGTATCAGGCCCAGTCAGCATGGGTTCATGAAGGGCAGGTCCTGTCTGACAAACATGATCTCCTTCTACGACAGGGTGACCTGCTTATTGGATGAGAGAAGGGCTGTGGAGGTTGTCTACCTTGACTTTAGTCAGGCATTTGACACCGTTGCCCACAACATTCTCCTAGGGAAGCTGGCTGCTCATGGCTTGGATGGACACACACTTCACTGGGTTAGAAACTGCCTGGATGGCCTGGCCCAAAGACTTGTGGTCAGTGGAGTTCAATCCAGTTGGTGGCCAGTCAGGAGTGGTGCTCCCCAGGGCTCAGTGCTGGGGCTGCTCCTGTTTAACATCTTTATCAATGATCCAGATGATGGGATAGAGGCCAATTCCCTTAGGGAATTTGCAGGTGACACTAAGCTGGGTGGGAGTCTCGATCTGCTTGAGGGCTGGGAGGCTCTGCAGAGGGATCTGGACAGGCTGGATCCATGGGCCATGGCCAATGGCATGAGGTTCAATAAGGCCAAATGTGGGGTCCTTCCCCTTGGCCACAACAACCCCCAGCAGCACTCCAGGCTTGGGGAGGAGTGGCTGGAGAGCTGCCCAGCAGAGAGGGACCTGGGGCTGCTGATTGACAGTGGCTGAACATGAGCCAGAGTGTGACCAGGTGGCCAAGAAGGCCAACAGCCTCCTGGCCTGTATCAGGAATAGTGTGACCAGCAGGACCAGGGAGGTGACCCTGCCCCTCTACTGGGCACTGGTGAGGCCTCACCTCGAGCACTGGGATCAGTTCTGGGCCCCTCACTGCAGAGAGGACATGGAGCTACTGGAGCATGGGCAGAGAAGAGCAACAGAGCTGGGGAAGGGTTTGGAGAACAAGTCTTATGAGGAGCAGCTGAGGGAGCTGGGGGTGTCCAGCCTGGAGAAAAGGAGGCTGAGGGGAGACCTTCTGGCTCTCTGCAACTGCCTGAGAGGAGGGAGGTGGGGATTGGGCTGTTCAGTGAAGCTACAAGTGATGGTGTCTTGTCCCACTTGGTGGGTTTTGAGGGAGGTGAATCTTTTTTATACCCCAAAAGTGCCCAGTCTGGGTGGGAGTGCACAGTTGTCCTGGTTTCAGCCAGGATGAAGCAAATTTTCCTTTTACTGATTTTTTTTCCTTCAGTAAGCTCTCTTTTAACTAACAGCAAGTGTTCCAGCTAGTGGACTGAATGTTTAAGTTTCTGCTGAGACGCGAAGGTCAGTTTGTTGTTCCCAGTGAATCTGCCACTACAGATGCTACCAGGAGCAGGGGAGTTGTATCTGTGACCCCCCCCATGGGGAGCTGGACTAGACAGACAGCAGAATTGACCAAAGGGATTCCATTCCATATATTGACATAAGCCCAGATGAAGGTCAGAGATCACAGAAGACAACTTCCTTTCTGCTTCTTCTTCCCTTCTCTTCCGTCCATGGCCGGCATCCGGGGAGGACTCCATCCATCCATCACCGTCAACCACTAGGCTCAGGCACCACTGACCTCATAACTCTCCCCCCCAGCCCCTGTCTGCTCTGCTGTTATCTCAGACAGTGCTCTGAGACTTTTTGGGACTGCTCACAGCTCAGGAGAGTGCAGGGGGAGTTGCTGGGGGTGGGGGGAGGCAAGAGGCTTTTGCAAATTCCTGAACATACTTGTACATAATTGTACATACAATTAAAGCTGTCTAGATTAGTTTTCAATCCAGTGAAGTCTCTGTTGCAGCATATGAAGGAGTTAGAGCCACTTTGGAAGTGATCGGCACTGAAGCACAGCTCCTCCTGGCACCCAGATGACCAATACTGAGCTTCATGCTCCAGAGTAACCTTTCTCCTGTCCATCATGCCACTGATGTGACTTGGAGGAAATGGACTGCTTTGATTACCCAGCGAGCTCGAATAGGAAGGTGTAATCATCCAGGTATCATAGAAGTCCACCAGCTGGAACACTTGCTGTTAGTTAAAAGAGACCTTACTGAAGGAAAAAAAAAATCAGTAAAAGGAAAATTGGTTTCATCCGGGCTCAAACCAGGACAACAGTGCAGGGTGGAAAAAGAAGCCACATCAAATGGCCCAGAGGAACCACAACAAATGCTTTATTAAGAGCTCAGGACTTAGATGGGGCAATGGAGAAGTTGCTGACTCACAATTACTCCTGTAACCAGTGAATGGATCAAAACTGGGAAAAGGGCATGAAAGGTCTAACCCTTTAACTCCTGGAAGAAAAGGAGAAGAGGGAAGAAAGGGAAGATGGAAAGATGGATAAGAAGATAGGACAGATATCACCACCCATCATTCAAATGAGGTCTTTTTCAGACTGTTGTCCAGCTCTACCAGCCTCCAGCCTCAGCTCCTGGTCTGCAGATGGTGGGTTGACAAGCACGTGGTGCTTTCAGCCCTGTCCTACCCAGTGTCCCCCTACCCTGCTGTTTTGGGGTGCCAGTGTAGCCCATAAAGCCCAGTAAAGGATGAGAGGGGGGTGTCCAACTCCAAGGGTTACCCCTCCTTTCACCGTGCACCCCATTATCTCCCAGAGCACCTTTGATGTGACCCCCACACTGGTCTCACTAACCTGGGACAGAGAGTAGAGGGGTGACGTCCACACAGGTGGGTTATAGGGGGTGGCTACGGGGCTGCTGTCCCCCCCCCAAACCTTCCCCTTTGCTGTCCCTCACTGGCTTCTTTTACAGACTCAAGTTGACCCCCCCTATCCACCACCCCCCAACAGAAACCAAACTGGGGTTGTTGTCCTGAGAGTGTTACCATCACCCAGTGGGCAAGAAGCCAATTCACACACAGTCAAAAGAATTGCTTTCCTATCCAGTTCTGTCCAGAAAAGGGAACAGGGGGTGTTCCACACAGCAAGCTCAGCTTCCTGAAACACAAGTGCTATTTGATACCCAAAAACGTGAGGAAGAACTTGATCTCTAACATTGCTCTATCACTGGCACACACGATGGGTCACTAATCCCTCCCCTCCATTCCAAGTGGCAATGCTCAGGAATGTCACTGCACCTGCTCCAAGAGTGGGGGGTTGTTGTTAGCAGGGGTCCCTCTAGCCTGTGGGTGTGAATTTTAGTCTGCTCATGGCTCATTAATATATTCACACAGTGATTTCAATTACTCAAGGTGTTTCTCCCCAGGGCTCAAGGCTGTCCCCAAGCCAAGCTGTGGGCAGTGCTCCTTTCCATCCCTTCCATCTGTCCTGCAGGCCTGTCTCAAGGCCGGGCTGGTGACTCCTTGGAGCGTGTTTGTCTGTAATTGGAATCTGGTTTTGTCTCATTCTCCCTGTGTCACTCTTATCTGGGCCCTGATTTTTCCTCCAAATTTTACTTATTTCAATGAATAACTGATATCAGTGGAGTGGGACAGTGATGGGATGGAATTCTGGGGTTGGCCGGCTCAGGGCACCTGCCCTGGGCTTTGCTCCTCAGTCCCTGTGACACACACGTTCCAGAGATGGGGACAACCCAAGCCCAACGCCTCTCATCTCCTTTGTTCCCACAGAGTTGGACTCTGCAGCCTCCCAAAACTGCAGTTCCTCTGAAGAGAAAAGAATTATTCGCTCATTAATTCTGTCCCAGCAAACCCAGGACAAGGACCAGGCCGGGGCTGAGATGCAAAGGAAGGACCAAGAAGAACCTTCCCTGGGGAAGTGCCAGGTTGGTCATTGTCCTCCTGCCTTTCCATCTGAAAGCAGCGATTGCTCAGCCCCTTATCTCCAGGCTGGCGCGGGCGCCAGTGAGGTGGGGTGGGTCCCCTCCCCCCTCCATGACACCAACCGCACCCCGCCACGCACACAGACGCACACGTATCAAACCCGCTTCCTCAACCAAACTTCCCCCCCAGGCCCCGCCCCGTCACTTTGTTTCGCCCCTTCCCGCGATCGTTCTGCAGCTTCCGGCAGGTTTGTCTCCGCAGCCGCGACTCCCCGAGTCGGGACCGAAAGAGCATCGCCCCCCGGGCTGGGCTGTGCCCCCCGCTGCAGGTACCGGGGGTGGGAGGTGATGGGGGGTTATCCCAATACGCCCCCATGGGTGGGAGCACCACACGTTCGCGGGGGGGGGCTGTGAGCACGAGGGGGGACCCCAACTCATCCCAGGGTGGGCGGCTGCAACTGGGGACCCCCAAGTCATACCACTGGACCCCAACTCATCCCAGGGGTGGAGGGGCTGACACGGGGAACCTGCCTGAAAGGAGGTTGGAGCGAGGGGGGAAGGGTCTCTTCTCCCAAGGAACAAGCAACAGGACAAGAGGACATCCCAAGTGTTGATCAAGGGTATCTGAGCAGAGGATGATGTGTGGTTATGTGCACGGCCACTCAACACCCTTTGTCTGTCCCACTGTCCTCCAGCGAGGGCTGCCCTGAGACGGCTTCTCAAGGTGGCAAAGAGGAAGTCGTGAGTTGTAAACTCTGCTCTGGTGAGACCCTCCCTGGAGAAGTGGGTCCAGTTCTGGGGCCAGAGGTGGCCCTTGAGAAATGCACTGACTACAAAAGCACTACTCATAGAAGTTGCTATTGCAGCAATGATGCTGCAAAGCACCCGTGGATACTCTCACCCCTCCCCAAAAGCTGAAAGTCACGATATCTCACCCAAAGAGGTATCCCTGCCTGGGGGTGGAGGAGTGGATCAGGCCCTGCACCTGGTTCAGGGGAGGTTCCAGGGTAAATGCTCATCTGACCCCAAACAAAGGATTCACAGACTCCTTTAACACCTATTGATGGGGTGGGACTTGGTGTATTGATTGGTTCTCAGCAGACCAATGATGTTTATTAATGAGGAGAAAAGGTGGGGGAGATGCCCAGTGCCCACTTCACCTGTACATCTACAGGTTCTCTTTTTCCCACAGGGGGACCCCGAAATCACCCCAGTGTTGGGGGTGGGTGCAATGGGAGGACTCTTGAATCATCTCATGTAGGGTGGGTGCAATGCGAAGAACCCAACTCATCCCTAGTGTCCCCAGAAGACTCCTTGTCCCTGCCAGTGCTCCCCTACCCCACTGTTTTGGGGTGCCAGTGTAGCCCCTAAAGCCCTGTCAGGGCTGGGGGGCAGGTGTCCAATTCCATGGGTAACCCCCCTGTTTCACCTGGCACCCCATTTCCTCCCAGAGCAGGATTGATGTGACACCACCACCAGTCTCCGAAAGCTGGAACAGAGAGTAGAGGGGTGAGCCCCACACAGGTGGGTTTTGAAGGGTGCAGGGGGGGAGGGCTCTGGGCTGCTGTCCCCCCCGAAAAAAATCCCAACCCTAAACTGTCACCTCACAATGCCTCCTTTTACAGACTCGAGGGGACCCTCCCATCCAGCAATCTCCCCGCAGCAGAAACCAAACCCAGGACACAGAGTAGAGGGGTGTTCCCCACACGGGTGGGTTTGGGAACAACAACAGTGGGGGTACCCCCAGCCACGAGGAGTGTGGGAAAGGTTTGGCAGCTCTTTGACTTTACTGACCCATCAGTGGATCCACCTGGGCCAAAATCCTTGAACCAGAACTGAGGTGTATTGACTAATTGGAGGATCCATCTGTGTGAAAACCCCTCTGGGTGCCCCGAGGGTGGGAGAGCTTTTGGTCACAGCTCGACCTTGATGAAGCATCAGTGAATGAGAAGGAGAAGAACTTGTCTTTGGCAAGGAACGTGGGAAAGGGTCAGGATCCTCCCGGCCCATCTCCGCCATCGCAACATCCACAGGGGTCAGTGGTCCTATAGGTCTGGCTCTCTTGGAGCTACCTCGTGTCTGGTACCACGGTGAGGCCTTCAGCCCAGTGCCATGTCCTACAAGTGCCACCACTGTGCAAAAAGTTTTCCCAGGAGATCATATTTAACCCAGCACCAGCGGATCCACACGGGTGAGAAGCCCTACAAGTGCACTGAGTGTGGGAAGAGCTTTAATGCAAGTGATCAGTTGAATCGTCACCAATATGTCCATACAAGCCAAAGACCCTACGGGTGTCCCCAGTGTGAGTGGAGCTTTGTGACCAGCTCGGCCCTCATCCGTCACCTCCGGATCCACACGGGTGAACGTCCCTACACGTGTCCCGAGTGTGGGAAGAGCTTTGCCACAGACTCTACACTCATCAAACATCGTCGCATCCACACAGGAGAGAGACCCTACACGTGTCCCCAGTGCCAGAAGAGCTTCAGGCAACGCTCCACCATGCGGATCCATCAACGGGTCCATACGGGTGAATGACCCTATAGCTGCTCCCAGTGTGAGAAGAGGTTTTCCCAGAGATCGAATCTCATCTGTCATGGCCGGACCCACCTCAGGGATCACCAAGAATGAAGGGGCACAACCAAGGTCACCCCATTTTCCATGCTCTGTCCCACCAATGATGTTTTCTCCAGCTTCTTGTGGACCATGAAATGGCATCAGCTCAGGAACCATTCATGTCCCACCCAGCATTTTGATTTGCATATTTTTTTAGCATCTTTAGAGGGACTTTCTACCAACACGAGGCAAAAAAGTCTTTATCATAGTGACATCTTCCTCAAAGGAGAAAGAGGACGTGCCTGGATGGAGACAAATACCAAGACATGGAGCATTTTAGGGTGACTTTCCTCAGGAAAATGAGGAAACAAAGTGGGATTGGGTCATTCTGAGTTGAAAAAGGCCTTTTTCCTCTAGGATGCTGTTTTGGGGAGATTTAGACCCCAAAATCAGTCTCTGCTCTTCAATGTCTGACTGTGGTGGCTGGAAAACTGGGCAGGGGGGTCAGAATAACCTAGGTTTGATACCAGTTGAGATTTTTTTTTTTATTAATACAATTCTCAATAAAATGATACAAAAGGGGTGACAGATGAATCCCTTGTTGTTCTTGGGGTGCAAATGGTAGGGAAACCTTTGGGTGCTGGGAGGTTGGGACCCTCTCCCCAAAATACCCCCTTGTCCCACTCTGGGGTGCAGCAACGCACCACCATGCGAGGTTCATAGTGGGCCCCGCTTGCCTTGGAAACTCTCTCTCTCTCAGCGTGTGGCTGGAGCCCCTCTTAGTCCCAGATTTGGTGAATGGGTCCTCATCCCTGGGATATTAGTGGCCCAGAAGCCAACTCATTCATGAGATATTGATGGACAAGATGCCACTACATCATCCCAAGGTGGCTGAAAGCCCTGGCTCAGATCACAATCAGGTCACAGCTGGAGAACATCTGCCTTGAGCCCACCCCATGAGTGTGGAGGGGCACAGAGGGGCACAAAAGAGGCAGCAGAGGGTGAAAATGGCCAACATGGCCCCTTTTGATTCTTGCCAGGTCAATTGCATTGTGGGAATTTGGGAGGAGACATGGATAGGGAAGGTTGGATCCCATGGCAGGACATCTTCTGTCTTAGCTCTCTTTGAATAATGGCATGATGGGAGATGGGGATTCCTTCATTGTGGTGGGTTACAGAGGGCCACCACTGTCACCGGTTCTTCTCCTCACTTGTGGTCACCCCATCACAGGGGGCATCTTCTGGGGGTTGTCCTGATTTTAAAGCCAGGACACAAACAGTGTGTGCAGCAGGCAAGAGGGAGGGATGGAAGAGAAGGTGCCATGGCCATGCCACACATGGAAGACATGCCCTGTGCCCTCCACACTATTTCAACATGTTCCCACAACCCCCACAGCTGCGTGATGGAGAAACCAGATATTCCCCTGCCTGTTGTGTGGCACCTGGGCCAGAAATATCCCTTGGATGAGGTGGCATCTGTTGACACTCAAACAGAACACCATGTACGGCACCTACTGAAGGTACCAGTAGATACAGAATAGGCTGAGATGTTTAATGTTCACCTTGTCTCTGCCTTCTCCAGGAATGACTTCCAGACTTGTGTGCCTTGAGGTAGAACCCAAGGAGAAGAATCATCAAGGGATGTATCTGAGGAGAACAATCAGGGGATGGTCTTGCTGATGTCAAGGTGTTGCCAGGTGGCTGACACACTGAGGACATTCTGAGCCATGTCTGAAGACCATGGAGATTGGGAGATCTTCCTGGAGAGCAGAACAGAGCCAGCGTTGCTGGCAGATTCCACAAAGGGCCAAAGGATGGGCTGGAGAACCAGAAGTTGTTCAACCTCCCTTTGGGAGACAGAGAATGTGTCCAGAAGGACCCCATCTCTGGATCCTGCCTCTGGATCCCACTTCTAGATCCCACCCCTTCATCCCACCTCTGGATCCTCTGGAAGCCAGGCCACTGTCCCCCCTGTGCATCCCCCAGTGTACTCAGATCACCCCCAGTGTTCCCAGTGCCCTACATGAGGTTATGGGGTGCTCTGTGGTGGCCAGAGGTGTCCCAGGTCCTCCTGTCCCTCCAGTCTCCCCCCCCCGCCTCATCACCTCCCACCCCCAATCTCCCCCACAACCACTGAACTCTGCCTTCACTAGTGATGTCACATGTGAGGTCACCTCCCCTCCCTTTGCACCAGCTCATGTGTGATGTCACATGCTGTGGCCAGCCCCTCCTCTGGCCAGTCTTATCAGGGGGAGGTGGGACAGATCCCACCATCCCCAAGATATCACGGTGACACCGTGGTTACTCCATGGTGACCCCTGGGCCATCCCTGCTGACACCCCAGGACTGCCCCAAGACACCCCCAGGTGATATGAGGACACCCCAGCTGCAGCAGTGACCTCCTGAGAGATCCCACCTGGTGACTCCCCTGCTGCCCCCAGCCCCATCCAAGGCCCCCCAGTCTTCCCCCAGGACCAGCCCCCTGTGGGTCCAGCAAATCCTGCCCTGTCCCTTCCAGCCCTGGACACCTGGGTCCCTACCCAGAGAGAAAGACATGGTTGCCACCAGCCCTGTGGGATCCTAAGTGGTCATCTTTGTCCTCTGTCCCTCTTTGATGGGTGATGGAGCAGGTGGGGCCACCACGAAGGCATGAAGGGAAGGGGGAAGTGGATGGATGGATGGATGGATGGATGGATGGATGGATGGATGGCTGGCTGGCTGGCTGGCTGGCTGGCTGGCTGGCTCAAGGGGCATCTGGCGAGACAGACAGATGGGGGAGGGCCGTAAAGCTGGAGCAGATGGCAAGTGACCAAAGAGCACCGTGCTGCTCAGGAAGGCCAAGGTGGAGGCCGGTGGCCAGGTGGGTTTGGCGACCACCTCCAAGGTCCCCCCACCCTCTCGTAGGATCACTGCCACCTCCAACAAGCTGGCCAGGTGGTATGGCCCCCAGGCCACCACAAAGGCCACCACCACAGCAGCCACCAGTTGGAAGGTCCAGCCTCGCCTGGCCAGGTGGGTCCAGCATAACCAATGGAGCAGTTGCCTGTAGCCAATGGCCACAGTGGTCAAGGGCAGAGCCAAGCCCAAGATGGTCTCCAGCAGGTTCTAGGCCACCAGCCTAGGGGAGAGTGTGGTGCACCTGTCTGCAGTGCCCCTTTGCCACCCGCCAGAATCACAGAATCCTAGGGGTTGGAAGGGACCTCGAAAGATCATCTAGTCCAACCCCCCTGCCAGGCAGGGTCACCTAGAGTACATCACACAGGAACCTGTCCAGGCAGGTTTGGAATGTCTCCAGCAAAGGTGACTCCACAACCTCTCTGGGCAGCCTGTTCCAGTGCTCTGTCACTCTCACATTAAAGGAGTTTTTTCTGATATTTACATGGAACCTCCTATGCTCCAGTTTGCACCCGTTGCCCCTTGTCCTGTCACTGGACATCACTGAAAAAAGCCTGGCTCCATCATCCTGACACTCCCCCTTAAGATATTTGTAAACTTCGATGAGGTTGCCCCTCAGTCTCCTCTTCTCCAAGCTAAAGAGGCCCAGCTCCCTCAGCCTTTCCTCATAAAGGAGATGTTCCATTCCCTTCATCATCTCTGTGGCTCTGAGCTGGACTCTTTCCAGCAGTTCCCTGTCCTTCTGGAACTGAGGGGCCCAGAACTGGACACAATATTCCAGATGCAGCCACACCAAGACAGAATAGAGGGGGAGGAGAACCTCTCTTGACCTACTAACCACACCCTTTCTAATGCACCCCAGAATGCCATTGGCCTTCTTGGCCACAAGGGCACATTGCTGGCTCATGGTCATCCTCCTGTCCACCAGGACCCCCAGGTCCCTTTCTCCTACACTGCTCTCCAGCAGGTCAGCCCCAACCTGTACTGGCACATGGGGTTGTTCTTCCCCAGATGCAAGACTCTACACTTGCCCTTGTTGAATTTCATCGTTTCTCCCCGCCCAACTCTCCAGCCTGTCCAGGTCTCGCTGAATGGCAGCACAGCCTTCTGGTGTGTCAGCCACTCCTCCCAGTTCAGTGTCATCAGCAAACTTGCTGAGGGTACACTCTGTTCCCTCATCCAGGTCATTGATGAAAATATTGAACAGTACCGGTCCCAGTACCGACCCCTGAGGGACTCCACTAGTCACAGACCTCCAACTAGATTCTGTCCCATTGACCACAACTCTCTGACTTATTCCTTTCAACCAGTTCACGATCCATCTCACTACCTGATCATCAAGACCACACTTCCTTAGCTTATCTTCAAGGATGCTGTGGGAGACAGTGTCAAATGCTTTACTGAAATCAGGATAAACCACATCTACTGCTCTACCATCATCTATCCACCTAGTTACTTCCTCATAGAAGGCTATAAGGTTGGTCAAACATGACTTCCCCTTGGTAAAACCATGTTAACTGCACTTAATGACCCCCTCATCCTTGATATGCCTAGAGACAGTGCCAAGAATAAGTTGTTCCATCACCTTTCCAGGGTTGGAGGTGAGGCTGACCGGTCTATAGTTACCCGGGTCCTCCTTCTTGCCCTTTTTGTAGACTGATGTGACATTCGATATCCTCCAGTCCTCAGACACCTCTCCTGTTGCCCATGACTTACCAAAGATGATGGAGAGTGCAATGACCTCCACCAGCTCCCTCAGCACCCACGGGTGCATTCCATCCGGACCCATCGATTTATGGATGTCCAGATTGCTTAACTGATCCCTAACCCAATCCTCATCTACCAAAGCAAACTCCTCCTTTATCCTGACTCCTTCTGGGGCTTTAGGGATCTGGGGCTCCTGGGGAGAGTCTGCAGGATTAAAGACAGAGGCAAAGAAGGCATTCAGTACCTCTGCCTTCTTTATATCCTCTGTCACCAGGGCACCCACCTCACGCAGCAGCGGGTCTATATTGCCTCTAGTGTTAGTTTTACCTGCAATGTGTTTGAAGAAGCCCTTTCTATTGTCTTTGACCTCACTTGCAAGGTTTAGTTCCAAGGAGGCCTTAGCTTTCCTAATTGCCTCCCTACATCCTCTGACAACAGTCCTATATTCCTCCCAAGTGGCCAGCCCCTCCTTCCATGATCCATAGATTCTCTTCTTCCACTTGAGTTTGCCCAGCAGTTCCTTGTTTAACCATGCTGGTCTCCTGGCTCCCTTACTTGCTTTCCTACCCATTGGGATGCTCTGATCCTGAGCTTGGGAGAAGTGGTCCTTGAATGTTGACCAACTATCTTCAGCCCCTTTACCACCCAGTACCCTTTCCCATGAGACTTCCCTTAACAAGTGTTTGAAGAGGCCAAAGTTGGCCCTGCGGAAGTCCAGGGTTGTGGTCTTGTATTCTATTCCTCCCACACAGGATCCTGAACTCCACCATCTCGTGATCACTGCAGCCAAGTCTGCCATTGACCATCACCGCTTCAACCAGACCCTCCTTGTTGGAGAGTACGAGATCCAGCAGTGCTCCTCTCCTAGTTGGCTTGTCCACCATTTGCATTAAGAAGTTATCACCAATGCACTGGAGGAACCTCCTAGACTGTGAATGGATGGCTGTGTAGGCCTTCCAGCAAATATCGGGGTAGTTAAATCCCCCATGAGGACCAAGGCCTGTAATTGCAAGGCTGCTTTCAGCTGCCTGTAGAAAGCCTCATCAACTCCTTCGTCCTGATCAGGAGCTCTGTAATAGACCCCCACAACTGTATCACCCATGCCAGCCTGCCCCTTAATTAAGAAGGCAATAGACAGGCTGGCCAAGGTTAAAGCCAGCACCCATGTCACTGCTGCTGCTCTGTGAGCCCAGCGCCCAGTGCTGTCCCCTTTGTCACCGCTGCCAGCACCAGCCTGGAGACCACCAGGCAGGGGTGGAGACCCAGGAGGGTGATGAGGAAGATGCTGACGTACATGGTGATGGCTCAGAGGTAGTGACACCCACGACAGGAGGCCGAGCCCAGGTTCCAGCAGCCTATACTCAAGGCCTGGAGGTAGATGGGGGCGGTCAGGAAGGTTACATCAGCCAAGGCCAAGTATAAGACAAGGAGGATGGGGAGGCAGAGGCAGCAGGTGAGGACACAGCTCCAGAGGACCAGGGCCACTGCCTGGCAGCCCCACAGCCATTGCCAGCCCCACAGCCATTGCCAGCCCCAGCAGGGTCAGTCCTAGCGCCGCACTAGGGGTGGGGGCGGATGAGGAGTTGGAGAGGGGGTGAGGACATCGTGGTGGACATGGTAGGGGCTGCAGGGAGAGTGGGACACAGAATCCTGCAGAGATCTTGTAGGTCTCCCTCTGTCCATTGCTCCATCAATACCTTCCGTCCTTACATCCCTCCCTCCATCTATCCATCCATCCATTCATCCATCCCTTCCTCCCTCTTTTCCTTCCTCCCTTCCTCTCTTCCTCCCTTCCTCCCTCCCTCCCTCCCTCCCTCCCTCCCTCCCTCCCTCCCTCCCTCCCTCCCTCCCTCCCTCCCTTTCTACCTCCATCCCTTTCAACCTCCACCCTTTCCTTTCTCCACCCATCTCTCCTTCATCCTTCCCCCCTGCCATCTCTCCATTCATCCCTCCCACTCTTCCTCTCTACATCCCTCTCTTCACACCCCTCCCCTCCTCAGCCATCCCACCACCTTTCTTCCTTTCCCCTCCTCTCTGGGGTCTCCTCCTCCTCCTCTTTAACCCTGCCAGCACTTTCCCTCCATCACCCAGACCTCCTAGTTGCCCCCAGATCTCCCACTGGATGACCACACCACCCCTTTGACCCCACCAAACCTGCCAGTTGCCCCTGCTTTTCGACACAGGCCTTCAAGATATTAATAAAATTCTCAATAAAATTATATAAAGGGGTGACAGATCGATCCCTTGTTATTCTTGCGGTGCAAATGATAGAGAAATCTTTGGGTGCCGGGAGGTTGGGACCCCCTCCCTAAAATACCCCCTTGTCCCACCCTGAGGTGCAGCAATTCACCACCCCGTGAGGTTAATAGTGGACCCCCCCTTTTCTTGGAAACTCCTTCTCAGACGGTCTGGGTGAGGCTGGACCCCTCTTATTCCCAGACTAAGTCAACAGTTTCTCATCCATGGAATATTGGTGGCCCAGAAGCAACATCATCCATGGGATATTGGTGGCTCAGCTGCAACCTGTACCATGGGATTTTGGTGGCAAAGATGGCACATCATCTGTGGGATATTGTTGGCTCAGTTGCCACCACATCCATGGGATGTTATTGGCCCCCAGCCAGAGGCAGTGCATGGTGGGAAGCAGCAAAGCAGACCCCCAAGATCATACTGGCACCCCGTATCCCTGGGGCAAAGCAGACCCCTGAGACCCCCTGGAACTTCACACCCCCCCTGTATGTTCAATGAAGCTACAAGTGATGGTGTCTCATCCCACTCCGTGGGTTTCGAGGGAGGTGAATCTTTTTTATACCCCAAAAGTGCCCGGTCTGGGTGGGAGTGCAGGGTGGAAAAAGAAGCCACAGAGGAACCACAACAAATGCTTAATGAAGAGCTCAGGACTTCGATGTTAATGGTGGGCAATGGAGAAGTTGCTGACTCACAATGACTACTCCTGTAACCAGTGAATGGATCAAAACTGGGAAAAGAGCATGGAAGGTTTAACCCTTTAACTCCTGGAAGAAAAGGAGAAGAGGAAAGAAAGGGAAGATTGAAAGACAGATAAGAAGATATCACCACCCTTTGTTCCAGTGAGGTCTTTTTCAGAGTGTTGTCCAGCTGTACCAGCCTCCAGCTTCAGCTCCTGGTCTGCGGGTGGTGGGTTGACAAGCACGTGGTGCTTTCAGCCCTGTCCCACCCAGTGCCCCCCTACCCTGCTGTTTTGGGGTGCCTCTGTAGCCTGTAAAGCCCAGTTAAGGATGAGAGGGGGGTGTCCAACTCCCCAACAGAAACCAAACTGGGGTTGTTGTCCTGAGAGTGTTACCATCACCCAGTGGGCAAGAAGCCAATTCACACACCGTCGAGAGAGCTGCCTTCATATCCAGTTCTGTCCAGAAAAGGGAGCAGGGGGGTGTTCCACAAGTGCTATTTGATACCCAAAAACGTGAGGAAGAACTTGATCTCTAACATTGCTCTATCACTGGCACACACGATGGGTCACTAATCCCTCCCCTCCATTCCAAGTGGCAATGCTCAGGAATGTCACTGCACCTGCTCCAAGAGTGGGGGGTTGTTGTTAGCAGGGGTCCCTCTAGCCTGTGGGTGTGAATTTTAGTCTGCTCATGGCTCATTAATATATTCACACAGTGATTTCAATTACTCAAGGTGTTTCTCCCCAGGGCTCAAGGCTGTCCCCAAGCCAAGCTGTGGGCAGTGCTCCTTTCCATCCCTTCCATCTGTCCTGCAGGCCTGTCTCAAGGCCGGGCTGGTGACTCTTGGGGAGTGTTTGTCTGTAATTGGAATCTGGTTTTGTCTCATTCTCCCTGTGTCACTCTTATCTGGGCTCTGTTTTGGTTCTTCATGTCCCTTAGGTTCCCTTTGATGGGATTTTTCCCAAATGTGATTTTTTCCCCCCAGACATGATTTGTCCCCCAAATATCACCTTTTTCAGTTAATAACTGACAACAGTTGAGCAGGGAACTCGCAAACTGCAAACCAAACCAACTCGTGTATGAGATGCGGGGCTGACAAGGAACCTTCAATCTATATGTGATCCTGCTACAAAATGGATAAATTTGGACCCTGAAGCCACGTGGAAAATGTTTAACATGCTGTTTACATGTCGCTCTGCCCTGGAGAATAGGATGCATGGCCAGGAAAAAGCAGAGGCCAGGGCAGAGTGAGATGTGCGGGATCATTGTCTCTGAGCACTGCTGAAACTGAGCCCGACTTGGGTTAAATCAGTGTGCACAGTGTAAAGAAGAAGGGGACTGGAAAACGGATTGTCCCCATCCTTGGGGTGCCCCTGGGTCTAAGTGAGATCCCACCTCTGAAATACTGGCAATAGATCGAGACAGGGACTCAGATTGACAGGGAATGGGGGTGGAATCAAGTTCCCAGCAGAGCCCCTGGTTACAGGAAAGCTGGGGAGGGAAAGGGTTAATTTGTGGTGGCTACAGGAGCTACTTATTCTGTTCTGAATTCTTGCCAGGGACCTTTAAGTAAGTTTTCTGTGCCAGTTGTTGGTGTGACAGGGAAAAGAAAAGTGAAGCCCTGAAAGGAACCTTGACTTGTAAATTTTCATACACCCATTTCAGGGCAGGATCTATTGACCAATGAAGGGCTCGGATCACTTTTCAAAAAGGCAAGAGGTGTGCTCACTTTCCTGAATAAAACACCCTAGAGGCAAAGGTTTGTTTTTCAGAACAAGGAACAAAAGGAGACCCTGCACTCTGTCCACAGGAGGTGATGGTGCCGTTAACCCCCTCGTGTACAGTCCAGTGAGACACCAGGGAGGGCAAAGGCTGCTCCACCGGGTTTGAAATCACCAAGGGAGGGGGAAGGAGGGCCACCAGGTTGGTGAAGGGTTTGGAGGGGATGCCGTATGAGGAGCGGCTGAAGGCACTTGGTCTGTTCAGCCTGGAGAAGAGGAGACTGAGGGGAGACCTCATTGCAGTTATTGCTTCCTCATTAGGGAAGGGGGAGGCACTGACCTCTTCTCTCTGGTGACCAGCGATAGAACCCGAGTGAAGGGTAGGAAGATGTGCAGGGGGAGGTTTAGGTTGGACATGAGGAAGGGATTCTTCACCCAGAGGGTGGTGGTGGAGCACTGGAATAGGCTCCCCAGGGAAGCAGTAATGGCACCAAGCCTGACAATATGCAAGAAACGTTTGGACGACGCCCTCAGGGACATGGTGTGAAACTTGGGGTTGTCTTGTTCTGGGGCAGGAGTTGGACTTGGGGATCCAGGCTGTCCAAGGAGGTCCCCTCCCCCTACGCTGCTCTCCAACAGGTCAGATAACCCTTTCCAAACCAAAATCAAAAGTGTCCCTGGATGAATTGCACCCGAGACTGATACTAAATCAGTTTCACACTCAGAGTGAATCTAAGGAGCCATTTTCTGTTTTGTCTTTCATAAATCATGTTTTTTCATGTTTCTATCCAGGCCCAGAACTGTTCTGGAGTCCAGCAGGGAGAGAACCACAGAATCACAGGATGGTGGGGGTTGGAAGGTGTCGCAGACTGAGATGGGTAAAGCCGCGACCTACACCCCCTCCTCAGGGGATTGGGGGCTGAGGACATTGACGATGCATGGCTTTTACCTGGAGTGCCCCAGAGAGCCCTTTAACCAACACAATAATTCTCCTCTCTTTTACCCTAAGGGTCATGGGACTTGCATGCTCTACTACCAACTCACGATCATAGATCATTTGGAGTGCAGCAGCCCTACGAACGTTTTCCATAATGTCGTTGGGATTCCCTTTCAGGGCACTCGGTTCCCCTCGATCAGCTGTCTCGGTATTACCTCTGCTCCAGGCTGCACGCTGCGTTAGGGACCATGGGTGGTTTGTATTTCCAGTTTGTAACACCATTCCAGGTCCCCAAAAACCATCTGCCTCCCGTTCAGTCAACATAATGTCGTCCCCTCCTGTGAGTGACACTCTCATGACATATTCAGCTTCTGTTTCTGAAGCCAGTCTGCTATATTTTTCTCTGAGTTTACCCAGATCAATGGATGAATAGGGCTTTTCCTTTATTTCTGTATCTCTTTGTGCAGCGCCTGCTCTCTGGGTATAGGTAGTTAGCCTAACAGGCCGGAGTACCTTTTTTTCTTCCTGCTCTTCCTCCGCCCCCTCTCCATACCGGATCCCAAATTCATACGTTAAGGTATCCAGAGCCCTCTGTATGTCCTTCTCTCTCTGACTTTCCCTTTCTTCTTCGACTTTGGAGGACAGCTCTGGAGATTTGGAGACCCGCTCCTGCTGGGGCTTGTGAAAAGCACCAATCAGTGCTAGCTTTTCGCGTAGGATCAAGTTGATTTCCTGCTCCAAGAGGTCATCAACAACCTTCTTTCCCTGAGGGGGAGCAGGGGGTGGAGGAAGAGGCTCCTGTTTGAGCCGTTCATAATCCCTCTGCAATGTGACGATCTCTTGCTGCAATTTCGAGATGTCTCGGTTTTTTGCCCTGACATCCCTCTCCATGCCCTCCAATGCCTTTAATACCTTTGTATGTTCCCTCTGCATGTCAAGCAGCTTCCCTTCATATTCTGCTTGCATGTCAGTATAATCTTTCTTTAACTCCCTGTATTTTCTTTCACACTCCTGTTTTTCTCCCTGTAACTGTGTAATCTCCTGTAACAATTTCTCATTGCCTTCACTCTGCTCCTTCTTTCGTCTCGCCCCTGTGTCTTTCTTTTTCAACTGTGCTTCCTGCTGTAGTGCCTCAACTTCCTGCCTCAGGGTCATTAGCTCCTGTCTTAAGGGCTCTGTCTCATCTAACACCTGCCGTTCAAAGTCACGGGTGTATGAAGGAAGGGGGTACGTCCCGGGTGGCTGTGCCAAAACCTCAGCATACGATGGGCGAGAAAGGTCTGCCGGTGGCTCGGCATATATCGGACTGCTAGGAACACTAGCGCCCGTTGGAGTCACCGCCCCCCCCGCAGGGCTGCCTGACTCAGCGCCAGACGCCTCCTCCAGAGGAGCATCGATATCAATCAGCGCTTCGCTTGTTTTGTCCTCCATTCTCACTATCACCGCGTCTGTGTGCAGGGGCTGCAACGGACCCTCGAATCCTGCCGACTACGCCAATAATGTCGTGGACCGAGATGGGTAAAGCCGCGACCCACACCCCCTCCTCAGGGGATCGAGGGCTGAGGACCACTCCCTGTCACACTCACAAACAACGCTTAGGAATCAGTAGGTTTATTAAACGCACTGAGGTTTTGGCAAGTCCGATATTAAATGTTATATATACAGATAACACACAAAAAGACTATCTACATATCTATATGTAGAGACTTTGAGACTGGTGGGACACCCCCCCAACATTTTGGGGATCCCCCATTTAGCGGACACCCCCCCAACCCCCTTTTAAGGTGCTTTCCCTCTTATTCACCCCCTCCCTCCCCCTAGAGTTGCTGACGGTGGTTAATTTCACCCATTGGAGGGGGCAGATTTACCCTCCCCCATCTGATCCCCAGCCCCAAAAGTGGCAGGGCTGGGGGGCCCTTCTCCCTCTCCAGCCTCTTGGGGACCCTCGATGCCTTTGAGTTGGGGGGGAAGAGGCCGGGGGGGGCCCCCAGCCCCCCCGAGATGACAGGGGGGGCAGCAGCAGCCTCCCCCCCCCACTGTGCTGACAGCCTGGAGGAGCTGCTGAAGGTGGGTCCTGGGGGGGGGGGGGGGGGTGTCCCTGTGCCCCCTTGGATGGCTTGGGGGGGGGGTTCCTGTGCCCCCACTCCCGTGACTCACTCGGTGTGTGACCCCCCCAGGAGGAGCAGCCCCCCCCACCCCGGTGCCCACCTGGCCCCCTCAGGAGGTCTGGGATGAGCTGCTTGACACTGACACCCCCGTGGAGGGGTTTGAGCAGCTGGTGCCTGATCCTGCCTTCAAGGTTGGGGGGCCTGGGGGTGGTTGGGGGGAGTCCCAGGGGCATCCTAGGGGGGGTTGTGGCGGGGGGGGTGGGCTTTGGGACATGGAGGGGTCCTGAGTGGTCTCAGGGTGGGTCCTGGGGTGGGGCTCAGAGGGGTTTTGGGGGGGGGGAGGCGGCACAGAGGGGTCCTAGGGTGAGGACCACCCCCAAAACTGTGTCCTTGTGTCCTCCCCTGCCCCGGGGAGCCCTTTTGCCCCCAACCCCTTCCAACATCAGGATCCTGGGGGCTGTGGGGTCCTTTTGGGGGGGGGGGGTGGGTCCCTTTTGGCGGGGTGCAGGGGCCCCACCCCCACCCCCGTGTGTCCCCCCCAGTGGCCGTTCGCCCCCGACCCCTTCCAGCAGCGGGCGGTGCTGGCACTGGAGCGGGGCCAGTCCCTGCTGGTCGCCGCCCACATCTCGGCCGGAAGAACCGCGGTGGCCGAATACGCGGTGGCCTTGGCCCGGAGTCACATGACCCGGTGGGACCCCCGGACCTCCCCCCAATTCCTCCAACCCCCCGGGGTCTCCAACCTCCCCCTCCCCAGGGTCCCCAACCTTCTCCATTCCCCTCCTGTGACCTCAGAGTCATCCCAAAGGTCTTGACATTGCTCTGAACGCCCCCCCCAAACCCACCCCGGGGGTCCCCCCGATCCCCCAAAGCCCCCCTGAGGGTTCCCAAATCCTCTCTGTGCCCCCCTCCGCTCCCCTCAAAGCCCCCTGGGGTCTCCAGATCCTCTTTGTGCTTCCTCCAGTCCCCCCAAACACTCCCGGGGGTCCCCACATCCTCTCTGTGCCCCCTCCAGTCCCCCCCAAAGCCCCCTGGGGGTCACCAGGTCCTCTCTGGGCACCCCCTGATCCCCCCCAAACCTCTCGTGAGAGGCCGCAGATCCTCTGTGCGTCCCCCTTCCACATCCACCTCCCTCCGTCCCTGAGGGGGGTCCTGGGGGGTTCATCTCCCACCTCCTGAGCACCCCCCTTTGTCCCCGCCCCCCAGGAGCATTTACACCTCCCCTAGCAAGGCTCTTTCCAACCAAAAATTCTGGGATTTCAAAGCCACCTTTGGGGATGTGGGGCTGTTGACAGGGGATGTGCAGCTGCACCCCGAGGAGTTGGGGGTGGGGCCCTGACACCCCAAAACCCCACCCCCCAGGTCTATGCTTTATAATGGCTCTGATATAATCTGGGACCTGGAGTGGGTGATCTTCAACCAGGTGCAGTGCAGGAGCTGGCCCGGCTGGCGGGGGGAGTGTTCCCCTCCTGGAGCCCCCCCTGCGGGATCCCCCATAGCTGGAGGCTGCCACCAGTGCCCGAACCCTCGCTGCCTCCCTCAGCTCCTTCCAGTGTGTCCACAGCCCCAGTGTCGCAAACCGAGATAGGAAAAGCCACGACCCACTGCCCTTCACAAAGGACTCGAGGGCTGAGGACGGGTCAGCAAACGTCACTGTCTTAAAGGCCATCATGGGGTCCGTCTCTCACACCCTGCTTCCCCCAGCAGGTACGGGGGTGCCTGGGGGGATATGGGGGTCCCCCCCTGACTCCCCTCTGATCTCCCCTCTCTTCTCCCAGTACATCCAGTTTGCCACCCGGCAGGAGCTGCTGGAGCAACTGGAGCCACTCCGGTTCCAGCTCTCCGACCAGTCGCTGCTGCTGCCGCCTGAGTACCACCAGCGCCTGGCAGTGAGTTTCCCCCTGAGCTCCCCCTCAGACCCTCTGTGTCCCCTGGGAACCCCCTGTCCCCCCCTGTCATATGGGACACCCATGTTCCTGCTGCTGCCTGAGTGCCACCAGCACCTGGCCATGGGTGACCCTCTTGGGCCCCCTGGGACCCTCCCGGGACCCCTTGGACCTCCCCAGGACAACCCTGTCCCCCTGTGCTCCCCTCTCTCTCTCTCCCCTTGTGCCTGCATCCCCCCCGTCCCCTCATCCATGTGCCCCCCCCGATGTCCCCAATGCCCCCCCGTCCTCACAGGTGCTGCGGGCGCTGGGCTACGTGGAGCGGGGGGACGCGGTGGCCCTGGGGGGCCGTGTGGCCTCACTGCTCAGCTCCCACCAGCTGCTTCTGACCGAGCTGCTGCTGGGGAATGTTCTGGCCCCTCTGTGCCCTGAGGAGGCTGCGGCCCTTCTGGGCTGCCTGGGGGGGAGCACAGGCCGGGGGGGAGCCCCCTGAGAACCTCACACCCCCCCTGCAGCAGGTACAGGGAACCCCGGGGGACTGGGGGGCACTGGGAGGTGCTGGAGTTCTGGGGGAGGGGGCTGGAGGACACACTGGGGGACTTTGGGAGGGGCTGGGGGGACAAGTGGGGGATCCCTGGAGCTTTTGGGGGCTGGGGGGGCAGTCCTGGACATCGGGGTCCCTTGGGGCAGGGTGGGGGTATCCCTGATCTGGGGGGACCCTCCATTCTCCCCCCACCCCCCCAGGCCCTGGAGCAGCTCCTGGCCGTGGTGCAGCGCCTGGGGCAGCTGCAGCAGGAGTGCGGCCTCCCCGAGAGCCCCGAGGAGCTGGTGCAGCAGCTTGACTGTAGCCTCGTCCCAGTAGTCTACGAGTGGGCCCGTGGCATGGTGAGACCCCTGGCACACCTCCAGGATCACCCAGACCCCCTGGGAACAACCATGGGATCCCCCAGGCCCCCCTCTGGGACCCCCAGGATCCCCCTTGGGACCCCTAGGACCCCATGGGACCCTTCAGGAATCCCCTGCATGCATCTGATACTGCTGAAATTCCCCCTGAGACCCCTGGGATCACCCCATGATCCCCCTGAGACAGCCAGGATTGCCCCCAAGAACCCCAGCAACCCCTATGGGACCCACCTAAGATCATTGAGATCACCCCATGACCCCCCTGAGACCACCTGGATTGCCCCCAAGAGCCCCAGCAACCCCTATGGGACCCACCTGAGGCCACTGAGATCCACCCAGGACCCCCCCTGAGACCCCCAGGATCCCTCCCAGGGGCCCCAGCCGGGGGGTCCTGCCCCTGACCCTCGCTCCCCCCAGCCCTTCGCGGACATCGTGTGCCTGGCGGGGGTGCAGGAGGGGACGCTGGTCCGGGCAATCCAGCGGCTGGAGGAGACGCTGCGGGAGCTGCGCCAGGCGGCGCGGCTGCTGGGGGAGCCTGCGCTGGCCGCCAAGATGGAGGCCGCCTCCGCCAGCATCAGGCGCGACATCGTCTTTGCCGCCAGCCTCTACACCCAAGAAAGGCCCTGAGGCCCCCACCCCCTGTGCTGCTTCTGCCTCTGGTGACACCTCTGGGGCTCAGTCCCCCCCCGTGGGTTCTAGATCGATCCCAGTGGGGAGTGGGGAAGGACCTTGGGGGGCCTGAGAGGTCCCTGGGGGAGAATAGGGGGGATCCTGAGCACGTCTGGGGGATGCTGGGGGGGTCTGAGATGTTTGGGAGTGGGGCAGGACCTGGGGGCTGTTGAAGACAGAAGAAAGGGTCAAATAACATATAAAGAGACACTGTACACACCACTAGACTTGCCAACCTGAAAGAACAATTCAGTAGACTACCATCTGAAACGGTTACAGTGTCATCCGGGCAGCTGCGAGTGGGGGGGATGGTGTCATGCTCATGGAAAAAGAGGCATCTGGGTACTGGGGTCCTGGTGCCCCGCTGACCACAGGTAACCATAATGCCCTCTGGACTATTACTCAGAGAGCGGCCCATAACGTCGGCCTGATGGACCCAATGTCAAGGGGTGAGCCCTTTGTCTTGAAGGGTAACATCTCCAAGCTAATGGAAAATATCCACAAGGCGGCTGTAATACAAATGATCTATGAACACGGATTAATTGTGGGGCAAGATTCTCCCCTTACGCTCGCTGTAGATCCGGAGCTTGTGGACGCCCTTATTCGAGGGCTACCGGGTGAGCTGAAGAATCTAGCCATCCAAAGTAAGGGTAAACTAGAAAACACCGACACTGACAACAACCTGAACACGTGGGTGGATCTTGCCAAAACCCGAAGTGAATACGGACGCAAACACGGCGTCCCCGAGCTTGACTGTTCAAAGGAACACACAGTTAAACAAATCATTCAGGTGGATGAAAAGTCACGTCCCACATATGCAGCAGTGGCTGCTAAGCCACCGGGCAACTGTCCCCAGGATAGAGAAGGAGGGCAGGGTGACTGCACAGCCACTGGCCGCAATTCAAGCAGTGATACACAACGCTCCAGTGGCGTTTTGCCTGGGGGTAGTAGCTGTCAGGGGCCTTTCACTAAGGTCAAGGAGGAAGCAAAGCGAAAAGGAATCCCTCCTGAATTACTGACTAGAAATTACTCCTATAATCATTTAAAACACCTAGTCGAGAAATGGTCTGCATGGGCTGATAACAACAATGCCAGTTGTGGAAACTAAATAGCCCTCCCTTTGCAAACGAAAGCCAAAGAAAATGCAGAGGGAGGAGAAAGGAAAAACTCAAAATACAGTCGATTTGACTGAAAGCCTGGATCAACAGTGGGAAGCCATTCCAAGAAATAAAAACGATTGGCAAACACCAAATAAATCACACGCCAAAAATACCAAACCTCCTAACAACTGGCAAAACATACTGAGATCAACTCAACATTCCAGAGGAGACCTAGAAATTACTTGTGCTGTTGGTCCCAACAAATACCCTGTTTCATTTGTGCAGAAATTTCCCCCCTAAGAAAAGATGAGGCTAAAAAAATGTGGTATTAATTCATCTTTAAAACCTACATTAGTAAGTGGGGCATTTGGCCGTCCCACTTTACAAAAGACTGCTAAAGTGTACTTAAATTACCAGGCAAAGATGCCCTAATTCGGACCCAAATGATCTTGGGGGACATTCCCTACAATTTATGGGGATGGACGTTCTTCAGGGCTGAGCGTGGAAAGATGATCAAGGCTGGTTTTGGAATTTTGATACCCCCACTCTCATAATTAGATTATTACAACAAGCTCCCATCCTCCCACAAAGCAGGATCACAAATATAAAACAGCATTCAATTCCTATTATGGCAAAAGAAGGGATCAAAGAGGTAATTGATGATGTGATACAAAAAAGCATCATTGTTAATCCACACTCACAGTCACGGTTTGGCTCAGGATTGGCAATTAAACCAGAGACAACAATGCTCTCAATCCCCTCCCCCTCCCACCCAGGTAGGGAAGGAGAGAGAGGATTAAGGAGAGAGACTTAGCTGGATTGAAAACTAAACTAGACAGCTTGAATTATGTGTACAATGATACACAAGTGTGTTCAGGAATGTGCAAAACCCTCTTGCCTCCCCCACCCCCACAGCTCCCCCGGCATCTCCTGAGCTGTGAGCAGTCCCAAAATGTCCCGGAGCTGCCGGAGGGAGCGGCAGAGCAGACAGGAGCTGAGGGGAGAGTGATGAGGGGCAGGACTGCACGAGCCTGGGGATCAACGGGGATGGACAGATGGAGTCCTCCCCGGATGCCGGCCATGGATGGGAGAGAAGAGAAGAGACAGGAAGGAAGTTGTCTTCTGTGATCCCTGACCTTACACCCAGCTTACGTAGATACATGGAATGGAATACTTTGGTCAGTTTTGCTGTCTGTCTAGTCCAGCCCTCCCTATGGGCTGCTCCCAGCAGCATCTGAGGTGGCAAAGCAAAGTGACCTTGGAATCTTGGCAGTAACATAAACATTCCAGTGTTATCAGTCCACTAGCTGGAACACTTGATGCTAGTTAAAAGAGAGATTACTGAAGGAAAAAAAAATCGGTAAAAGGAAAATTGGCTTAATCCTGCCTCAAACCAGGACAATTGTTAATACACACTCACCATACAAGTCGCCAATATGGCCGGTGAGGAAGCCTAATGGGAAATAAAGGCTAACAATAGACTTTGGGCATCTGAACACTAAGACAGCACCATTAACAGTTGCAGTACCTAACTTGGCTGATCTAATTCTCCAGATTCAAGAATCTGCACATCCTATCATGGCTACCCTAGATAAAAAGTTACGTTCTTTATGATACCAATAGACCCCTCTGATCAAGAGAAATTTGCCTTTACATGGGAGGGCAATCAGTACATGTTTACACAACTCCCACAGGGATATAAACATTCACCTGCCCTAGTTCATCATGCTCTAGCTGTAGAGCTAGAGTCAATGCCATCTATCAAGAACAATAAGGATGTGAAATCAATACACAGATGATATTCTAATTGGTGGCACAAATGTATCACAGGTGAAGGAAGTGTGTCATGACATCATAACACATCTCTCCAATCTGGGTATAGAAATCCCTGCAGACAAACAACCACCTCCTTCCAACAAAGTGAAGTTTTTAGGGATATGGTGGTGGAAGGGATCATGGAATGTCCCCTCTGACACCTTATCCAAGGTAGGTGAAATAAAACCCCCGAACAATAAGAAAGAACGTCAAGAAATTCTGGGCACACTCCAATTCTGGAGGAAACACATTCTGGACATGGCAATCATTGCAAGGCCACTCTATGATCTGCTAAGAAAAAACCCGACAGTGGGAATGGGATCATATGGAAAAGGAGGCATTAAAACTCTTGCTATTCAAAATTCAAACGCTGGGTCCCCTACATCCCACTGATCCCATTATCATAGAGTGGGGTTTTGCAGTACACTGATTCTCATACCACTTTTGGCAGCAAGGTCCTGATGGCAATACGAGACCAATTGGATTTTATTCTCAGTCCTTCAAAGATTCAGAAAAATTATGTTCTACCTGGGAAAAGGGACTGCTAACAGTAAGTACAGCTTTAAAAGAAATAAGTAAAATAATTAGAAAAGAGACTATCGTACTTAGAGGATAACCAAATTACCTCAGGAAAGGCCCCTCTGGAAGGCACTAATAGTAAATGGTATTCCCAGATAGAATATAGTGCCCACCTTTTTAAAATTGAAGAAGGACCCAAAAAGAACCTTAAAATTCAGGAACATATACACTCTAAAGAAAAAGATGAAGAGAATTTAATCATGAAAATACCCTCACCCATGAAAGAGGCCCAGGAATATAACCCAAATTTGAAACAGGCTTGGTTCACTGATGCCCCTTCTAGGTGAGAGGGTAAAACATGGAAATTCAGATCCGCAGCCATCAATCAGCCCAAACACCAGAGAACAGATAATTAACCACAGTGAAGGTAGTGCCCAAGTAGGGGAACTTGATGCAGTCTACAATGTAATAATGAAAGAGCAAAATACAATTGACCCTATTTGTATCTATACCGATTCATCCGTGGTTTTCAAGGGGTGTACCGAATGGATAACATTTGGAAAAGAAAATGACTGGGAAGTGAACGGTTTGCCCGTATGGCAAAAAGAAGTATGGGAACAAATTCTAAATGTAGCTAGTAATAATTCTGATTTCCATGTTGGCTGGGTGCCCTCACACCAATCCAACATGCAAAATGAAGCAGCACGATTAAACAATGAAGTAGATGAGTTAGCAAGTATCAATTTAATTGAGATCTGTGAATCTCTCACATTGGGTGAAAACAATGAATGGGGAAAGCTTCTCGAATGGTCACATTGTAAACGAGGCCATTGGGGAAGTTTGGACCCATACAAGGAGGCTCAATCGAGAGGTTGGCCCATAACTAGAGCGCGATGTAAGACTTCAGTTTCCACCTGCGAACAATGTAAAATGAGAATGGGACAACAGCCATAACCAGAGAAAATGTGCATATTTGTGAAAACAAAACTCTATGGGGTCCGTGGCAAATAGATTATATTGGTCCATTTAGAAGATCCCAGGGGAAACAGTACGTCATAGTAGCTGTTCAAGTGGTTTCTGGTCTCACCTGTGCTGAAGCCTATGGCAAAGCAACAGGTGAGAACACAGTACACTTCTTAGAGCAGATCTTCAGTATTTTACCCAAACCAATTAATATCCAATCAGATAATTGTTCTCATTTTACGGCTAAAGTGGTACAGAACTGGGCAAAGAGAGAAGGCATCAATTGGATACTTCACACTCCTTATTACCCCCAAGCGAATGGAATTGTTGAGAGAACAAATGGTCTAATCAAAGGAATTCTCAAACCGAATGAGACTAGGTGGGACAAGAGATTGAGCCAAGCCATTATTATTGTGAATAATAGATGGGGAATTAATGGTTGCCCACGTTTCAATGCGTTCTTCCCCACCATTGAGCAGCTCAGTTCCAGCACAAGTCTCATAGAAAATTAACAAGAACAATGACTGTAAGACTGGACAAACTGTGCTAGTCAATCTCCCCAACATCGTAAGGATAGATTGATATTAGATACACCATTAAATAATAACACCTGGATCGCAGTGGATAAAAAGGGAAACTGCTATAAAATCAGTGTTAATTGGATCACTTACATAGAATGATATGTTGCTATTGAGCCCTTTATGTTACTAACATCTGATATATTGTCGGGTACTTATGAGTATATGTTTATGATTTTGTTGCTATTCTAAACCTCTCTTGAAGGAATATCACTGGTGACCAGAGGGAGGATTGACCACCCTTCTGAAGGACATCATGTAGGTTATAATTTTATGGAACGGAACTGGTCATCTCGGGAAGTAAAAGTGCAATCATGTATCATCTGGGTTCATTTCGTAGGGTTTTGGGAATGGTGATAATGTTGCATTTTCTAGGCTTAACATCTGCTTTAGTTAATTTACCACATAACACTGTAGTACACAAACCATGGGAAAATAATCACTTTATAAGTTCAGAGCAAAATATAAGAAACATCCTAAATTTGAGTGAATGTTGGGTGTGCGGAAGCCACCAGGGTTTCAATGAATGGCCCTGGATGGCACACCCCATTCACCAAGACATATGGTTAGCAACCAAAGTATCATCCGAGTCACCGACAACCCTGTTTTATGGGAAGAAGGTAACAGTCCTTGGAAAATCCACAGTGCAGATGACAGTGAATATTGTATCAAAAGAATTGCAAACGGACAAGAAAGAGAGCACGGTGACGCCGTGGTATTAGGCCATTCTAAATGTAAATACATATTACAAGCTGATTGGCACTGTCTATTAGAAAATTGTAAATGACTTGATTGCCAATATCCGATTGCAAAAGAATATAAAAAATTATGTGGAGAATTTGGCCCTCTTACAAAATCTAGGAATTATATACCTAGAAGATACAGCTTAGGTTGAAAAGATGGAGAGGGTAATCCAGTAATTTTTAAACATCAGAGGATGATTAATGTAATTTTCTTTCCTATACCCAGAAAATTTGCAACTATAATGGTACAGCATGGTTATGTGAAAGACCTGAAGCCAGCTGGGACCACAGTATAATGCATCCAGTAAGGAGAAAAGTTGCTTATTATTTTTCTGAAAATGCCTTTTTGGGTAATTACATGGCACTCAAAGGCCATTATTGGCTATGCGGACACCAAGCGTACCGCAAACTCCCAAGGTTTTGGGAAGGAACCTGTAATGCAGGGATAGTTCAGCCTTATTTCAAAATGTTACCAAAGGAAATGGGAAGTCATATTAAGTTGAAAAGAAACAAAAGATCAATATTCGACCCTAAATTGGCAAAAGTGGGTTCCCAACATTGGCATGGACAAATTTGGACACCAGAAAGAATAATAGAGTATTATGACCAGGCAAGTTGGAACCCACACAAAATTATTAACGGGGCTAGAGACCCTATTTACAATTTAAATAGAATAATAAGATTACAAGCCGTGGTCGAAGTGGTTGTCAATCAAACTTCTGTAGCACTATCCTTAATAGCAGACGAACTAACTCAAATCAGAAATGCCGTGTATCAACACAGAATGGTTTTGGATTATCTGTTGGTGGCAGAAGGAGGAGTCTGTGCAAAGCTAAATTTGTCTGATTGTTGTTTAAAGATAGATAACAATGGAAAGGTCATAAAGGATGTTGCTAGAGAAATGGTAAAAACTGCTCATGTTCCCACTCAAACTTGGGAAGGGGCCATTTGGCCAAATCTTTTCTCTTTTCTGGATAATATTGGGAAATGGATTTATTTGATTATAGGAATTATCCTATTAATTGTACTTTTACCTTGTATAGTTTTGTTGTGTAATGGAACTGATAGATGTTTTCAAGGGACAACACAAGCAGAAAATCCAGGAGAGAGATATGAGGAGATGAACACCGGAATTAGAGGTTAAGTGTGTAAGTTTAAGATAAGATTCCAAGGTTTTAACTAATGTTTGAGGATATTAAGTTTGAAAGCAATGTTAAACATGATAATACTGACTTCTAATAAGCTACTATAAGATACATATATCGTTGCTAGGATTGTTACATGATATTTGATACCCTGTATACATTGTTATTGTTGCTTTATACTGTTGTTAGTATAAAGGGGAAGGTGGTAACATCGTTTTGGAGATGGATACATCCAATCACCCTCATTCATGACAGTCACAGGGTGAAATGTTGAAGACACATTCATAATAAATTCACTCTCTTCACCTAACTGAAGGGAGGTTGTAGTCAGGTGGGGGCTGGGCTCTTTTTCCAGGCAACCAGTGACAGGACAAGAGGGCACAGCCTGAAGCTGCTCCAAGGGAGGTTTAGGTTGGATATTAGGAAGCACTTCCTCACAGAGAGGGTGATTAGACATTGGAATAGACTTCCCAGGGAAGTGATGGAGGCGCCATCCCTGGATGTGGCACTTACTGCCATGGTCTAGATGGTGTGGTGGTGTTGGTCATAGGCTGGACTTGATGATCTTAAAGGTCTTTTCCAGCCTTGGTAGTTCTGTGATTCTGTGATTCTGTTCTGTGATTGAATAGAGAGACATAATAAACTGAATTAAGTCTGTCAAGGACATAGCAACTTAGTGATTGACAGGACTTGAGCAGGAAAATGGCAACACTGTTGCAGGATCAACATAGCTGATTGGTCCAACGCACTGTAGCTGATTGGTCGGCCCTGTATGCTAATAAAGGATCAGAAAACGGATACCGATAAGGAACTCTGGTTCACTCTCAAGGGTAGTATAAGTAAAGGACTGATGCCCCAGCCTGCTGCTGGCTGTTCGTGGTGTGCTGGTTGCTGTTTGTTGTGGGAGGTGTGCTTGCTGGATCGTCAGAGGAGCAGAAGAAGACGAGAGCTGCGCAGAAGAGGGTGGAAGAACCCTGGAAGTGCGGCTTTTCCCTGAGATCTGACAATCAGCGACTGGGTCGTTGGCCAGAATCTCTCAACGGGAAAATAAATTACAACTGAGCTCTTGCTCAAACGACCCAACAGGGACAAAGGCAAAGTTAGCACAGAGCCGCTGGTCCATGGTCACAAACACTGAAGGAGCTGATAAAGTAGCCGCTGAAGACAAGGAAGTCCCGCTTACCGCAGCTCACTGCAGCTCACTACAAGCGCCTCAACCTGCCAAACCTAGTAATTGTAAGCACAATTATATCTTGGTTCTCTCACTTACCTTTCTGCGATAACTATTCCTGGGAAAAATAGAATCAGCCTCTTACACACCTGCAACGTTGCTGCCCGATTGGGTTCAGTGATGGACACGGTCCTCATCCTCCTCTATCCTAGCACTTTGCTTTCTACCTTTAGCGCTCTCCTCTATTCGGTTCGGTTAACACCTCCAGCTGGGACCGTGCTGGTTTCAAGCAAGACACCTGTATTTTATTGATTCCTCAATTTTTCCTCAATCCCTTTAAATTTGTTTACCCAAATCTATCCTAAGTATCCTCATGTAACTGTAACACTTTGATACCCAGTACATCCACGCTGGCCTTGATTTGGGGCGGACCCACATAAATCATTCAGTAATTTGTCTGGATCACCCAAACGGGAGGCCGGTCATTGCGATCCAGACTGGTGTCAGAAACATCCTGATTATCAGGGAGGGCGTGTCCTATAAGGTTGGCACCGCCTCCTGTAGCACGTGACACACTCAGATAAGCTCGGGCTTTTGGGTAGCTCACACAGTTTAAAATGCCACAGGGGGTCTGAGAGGTCCCTGGGGGAGAGAGAATAGGGGGGATCCTGAGTGGGTCTGGGGGATACTGGGAGGGTCTGAGATGTTTTGGAGTGGGAAGGACCTTGGGGGATCTGAGAGTTCCCTGGAGGAGAGAGAATAGGGGGAATCCTGAGCAGGTCTGGGGGATGCTGGGGGTGTCTGAGATGATTGGGGGGGGTCAGAGTGGTCTTGGCGAGGGGCCTGAGAGGGTGAAGGTTGAGTCTGGGAGTTCTGTAGGCAGTTTGGGGCCCTGCCCAAGCACTGGTGGGGCAGTGTGCCAGCATCTCTTGAGAACCAGAAGCTGACCAGCCCTCAGGAGTGACACCAAGTGCTCGACTCTGAAAAAGTCAGACACAACACAGGCAGGATGGGGAGTCAGCAGGAGGAGCTGGAGATCTGTGCTAGGTCACAGGGCCATGATCTCATGGCAGTTACTGAGCCATGGTGGGACAGCTCCCATGGCTGCAATGTTGGCAGGGATGGCCGTATCCTCTTCAGGAAAGGCAAAGCAACCAGGTGAGGTCCTGGAGCTGCTCTTTATGTGCAAGAGCAACTGGAATGTATTGAGCTCTGCCCGGGGCGGGGGGAGCAAAAACATGTTGAAAGCTGGTGGGTGAGAATTAAGGGACACGCAAATGTGGGGAAACTGTTGTGGGTGTCCACCATAGGCCACCAACTGAGGAAGGTGTTGATGAGGCCTTCTACAGTCAGTGGGAAGTAGCTTCTAGATCACAGGCCTTGGTGCTCATGGGCTGCGAGGAGAGGAGAGGAGAGGAGAGGAGAGGAGAGGAGAGGAGAGGAGAGGAGAGGAGAGGAGAGGAGAGGAGAGGAGAGGAGAGGAGAGGAGAGGAGAGGAGAGGAGAGGAGAGGAGAGGAGAGGAGAGGGGGGAGGGGAGGGGAGGGGAGGGGAGGGGAGGGGAGGGGAGGGGAGGGGAGGGGAGGGGAGGGGAGGGGAGGGGAGGGGAGGGGAGGGGAGGGGAGGGGAGGGGAGGGGAGGGGAGGGAAGGGAAGGGAAGGGAAGGGAAGGGAAGGGAAGGGAAGGGAAGGGAAGGGAAGGGAAGGGAAGGGAAGGGAAGGGAAGGGAAGGGAAGGGAAGGGAAGGGAAGGGAAGGGAAGGGAAGGGAAGGGAAGGGAAGGGAAGGGAAGGGAAGGGAAGGGAAGGGAAGGGAAGGGAAGGGAAGGGAAGGGAAGGGAAGGGAAGGGAAGGGAAGGGAAGGGAAGGGAAGGGAAGGGAAGGGAAGGGAAGGGAAGGGAAGGGAAGGGAAGGGAAGGGAAGGGAAGGGAAGGGAAGGGAAGGGAAGGGAAGGGAAGGGAAGGGAAGGGAAGGGAAGGGAAGGGAAGGGAGAAGAGGAGAAGACTGAGAGGGGATCTTATAAATGTCTCTAAATATCTGAAGGGTGGGTGTCAAGAAGGAGGGGCCAGTCTCTTTTCAGTGGTGCCCTGGGACAGGACAAGGGACAGTGGATGCAAACTAGAGCCCAGGAAGTTCCACCTCAACATGAGGAAAGACTTCTTTACCATGAGGGTGACAGAGCCCTGGGACAGGCTGCCCAGAGAGATTGTGGAGTCTCCTTCTCTGGAGACTTTAAAGACCCGTCTGGATGCATTCCTGTGTGACCTGCCCTAGAGTCTGGGGTGGTCCTGCTCTGGCAGAGGGGCTGGACTCGATGATCTCCAGAGGTCCCTTCCAACCCCCACCATTTCTGTGATTCTGTGATTGATGCCCCCTCAGCAAGTTTGCTGGTGACACCAAGTTGTGTGGTGTGGTGACACGCTGGAGGGAAGGGATGCCATCCAGAGGGACCTGGACAGACTGGAGAGGTGGGCCCATGCCAACCACATTAAGTTCAACCAGGCCAAGTGCAAGGGCCTGCATACAGGTCGGGGGGATCCCCAGCACAAATCCAGGCTGGGTGGAGAATGGATCAAGAAGAGCTGGCAGCCCAGAAACCAACCATGTCCTGGACTGTATCACCAGCAGTGTGGTCGAGGGCGGGGATTATCCCCCTGTACTCAGCTCTGCTCAAGCCCCACCTGCAATGCTGTGTCCAGTTCTGGGGTCCCCAACACAAGAGGGACATGGAGCTGTTGGAGCCAGTCCAGAGGAGGCCACCTGGTGTCCCTCGTCCCCTCTCCAACTCAGTATCAGAGAGTCCTTGATCCCAGTGATGCGTGGAAAGAAAACTCTCTAGCCCTGAGAAGCTATAAAACAGGTTATACTTTATTGCAGTGCTGGGCACGTGGGGATTGCTCCTCCCATACACACGTGCCCAACGATCCAAATGGTGACATTTTCTACAGCCAAGTCATACATATGCATTATATGGGCAGGACTATGCTAAGTATTTCTCGGAAATCATTATCATATGCTTCCTCCCACTTCCACATGTACACTGTCTTCTGGTGGTCATGGGCAGGGGTCTCTTGGAGGAAGGCCCGAAGTCTTCCTCGCTGTGTCCTTCTGACCTGGAGCAGCCGTTTGCGGACTTGTGACTGCGCAGCCGCAGATCCTGCTGGTCAGGCTCACCAGAGGAGCTGCTGTTGCAGCCAGGGCGCTCAGGAAGCCTGAGGAGAAGCCCTGCCCCTCCCGCTCCCTGAAGGCACACCCTGTCTTAACAGCCCTGCCATTTACCAAACCATTAACCCTGTCAGCTTTAAACACCATAAACTTTAACTCTCAATCCTCCCCCTCCCCCCTTTTCTGTTGCTGTGTAAATTCTTTTGCACTATAATAGTGACCTTTCTTCGAGAGCTTTGGTAAAGTATTTTCCAGTCTCGAGTTGCTGTCTTATCTTGCTTTGTTTCCATTCTGCATAACTATCAGCATGGTGCCTGCGGCACCAAAAAGAACATTGAATCAACAAACAAGTGGCTAATACAAAAACTCCTAATAACACTAAATCAATAAAAAGCTGCTTAAGCCAAGTGATACTGGGTAGCCAAGAGGTAAGCTTTTCCCAGAGTTCTTTGAATCCAAAAGATGTATCCTCTAAGGAAACCTCATGTAAAATTTTGGCCAACTGTCCAATTTGATGTATATCGGTTTCCACTCGTTGCTCCTGATGAATATAGGAATAACAACTTTGATTTATTACCATACATACTCCTTCTTTAGCTGTTATGAGGTCCAGAGCCTTCCTGGTTTGTAACACCACCTTGCTTAGGGATGATGCCTCTGTTTGTAGCTGTTGAAGAGCATCCATGGTGAGATTTTCAGTCCTTTCCAGAATTGCTGAAATGTTTACAATGGCCTTTTCCAATTCACTTACTCCCAGTTGGGGAAATAGCCACCGTACAAAACTGTGGTACCCTGGTGACTGCTCTATGAGGGGGTTCGGTGCTTCTTGTTTAATTCTTTTCCAAGGGGTACGCAAGATCCCTGGAGGAAGGTGGGAGTGTTTAAAAATTTTTCTTGAGGTATTATATGCACAATGTCCTTTCCAATTGTTAGGTAAGCTTTTTCTAGCCCTACCATCTCCACAGAGGCACCAGTATCCTGGTTTTAACTTACAAACTCTAAACAAAAGGTCTGTATCTTCCTTTTGATGTTGTACAGCATGACTAACTCCTGTATTGTTAAATTTTTCTAAGCCAAATTTACCTACCTCCATGGTGTCTGAGCAGTCCAGCCTGCTATTATCCAGGCAGAGGGCCTGAATTATCACCTTACTTCCCATTTCCCAAGACAACAAGTCAAATCGAGGCCATATTGTTTTGTTCAAATCAAATCCAAATTTACAGATGTTTCCCCCTAAATTTTGGAAGGTTTGGGTCCAATTCTGACTAGGTATTCCATAAAAGGGGAATTCTGCACTACCTCTGGGAAGAGCCATGCATACCCAACAGTTTGAAAGACTGAGGTTTTTCCCCACCATTTGTGTCATTTGTACATGTGCATTCTGATCCCAAGCATATACAAAGCCTATGATTACAGCTAATAATACTATTCTCATTGTCAAACACTTTGCAGTTTCAATTTCAGAGGTCCTTTAATATTTGAGTTCCTTAAGTCTTTCGGTGCCTTCTTTATGCTGGAATAATGGATCCAGGCAGGTTGTTCACCAATCTTGATTGCTGTGTGGGTTGTCAACAGAACTTGAAAAGGATCTTCCCACTTTGATTCCAGCAGAGAGCCTGTAAAAGTCTTTACATACACATAGTCTCCAGGTAGCAAATTATTAATTGATTCATTTAAGCCCCTTGATCTGGTGCCCAACACTTGTCGGCTTATTTTCTTTAATTGTTTCTGTAAAGAGATTACATACCGGGATAGGCTTTCTTCACCTAGCTGGGAAATAATTCCTGTAGGCCGGGTCAGATGTGGTGGACCATAAATTATTTCAAATGGGCTCAGGTTCTCTTTGGCTCCTGGTTTAGCCCTTATTCTCCATAAGGCTAGGGGTAAAGTCTGAGGCCAAGGCATGTTTGCCCCCTGCCCCAATTTCACAATCTGTTGTTTTATTAGGTGGTTCATTTTTTCCACCTGACCACTTGCCTGGGGCCTATAGGGGGTGTGCAGTTGCCAGTCTATGTCCAGGATCTGGTTTACTTGTTGAACCACTTTAGCACAAAAATGTGGCTCTACATCAGAGGATATCATAGCTGGTACCCCAAAGCATGGTATTCTTTCATGTAACAGCATTTTAGTTACCTCTCTCTTGCTTTGTTGGTTCTGCATGGGATTGCTTCTGGCCACCCTGAAAAGGTGTCAGTTAACACTAACAAATACCAAAGCCCTCCTTTTCTTCGTAGTTAGGAATAATCAATTTGCCACTGTTGCCTGGGAAAATTGCCGAGTCCAGTTGTTCCTAATTGCACACAAGAATTGATCTTGGGGTTATTTTGTAGGCATATTTCACACTGCCGTGAGACCTGTTTCACAGTGGTGTACACGTTCCAGGCTATTATTTGTTTGTTGAAAGATTTATACAAGGCCTCAGCTCCCCAGTAAGTCTTTCTATGTTCTGCCATCACTAAGGCCCATAATAAGCCAAAAGGCACTATAAATCATCCATCTATTGTTTTAGCCCAACCATCTCCTGAGACTTTTCCCTCCAAATCCTCTATCAGTTTTAAATCCTCTTTTGAAGTTTTCTATCAGTTTGGATCTTACTCTCTGGGACCAAAGTCGCAACCTTTACAGACCCTGAGTCAGCCACTCGCTGAGCCTCCTGATCTGCCACCGTATTTCCAACTTCCTGGTCAGTATGCCCCTTCTGATGAGCTTTGCAATGCATGATTGCCACTCTCTTGGACAACTGTATGGCATCCAAGAGCTTTAAGATTTCCTCAGCATGTTTAATTTTTTTTCCTTGGGTCGCCAATAGCCCACGCTCCTTCCATACAGCACCATCTGTGTGGACTACCCCAAATGCAGGCTTAGAATCAGCCCAAATATTAATTTGCCTCCCTTTTGTGAATTCTAAAGCTCGAGTGAGGACGATGATCTTCTGCTTTCTGAGCTGAAGTACCTGGAGGTAAGATATTGGACTCTATTACCCGGTCGGTGGTAGTCACTGCATAGTGACCTGACCCTAACCCTAACCCTTACGTGTCCCTTGCCGAATGAAGCTGCTCCTGTTGGTGAACCAGGAGTCCTCTGCATCATCCAGGGGTTCTTCTTTCAGGTCAGGCTGACTTGAGTACACTGCCTCAATAGTCTCAAGGCGATTGTGTGTTACAGGTTCTCCAGGGGTGCCGCTAAGAAAAGGGGCTGGGTTGACAATACTAGCCACTACAATTTCAACATCATCCTGCTCCACTAAGATTGCCTGGTACTTGAGAAAACATTTGGTGACAGCCTGTCGCAAACCGAGCTGTCAGCAATCCCTTCTCCAGAGCGGAATATCGCTTCTCTGCATCCTTGAAGGATTGTGAATAGAAGCCAATTGGTCTTGTACTCCCATTAGGTCCCCTTTGCCAAAAGTGATATGATAAGGCATTAGCTGAAAACCCCCATTCTATTATCATTGGGTCTTCTGGGTGAAGAGGTCCCAAAGTCTGGAAAGTCTGTGCTTCCAGTGTTAACAGTTCAAGGGCCTCATCATGAGATTTATTCCATTCCCAATGACGATTCTTTTTCAAGAGATCGTAAAGAGGCCGTGCTATGACAGAGAAATCAGGGATATGTTTCCTCCAATACTGAAGGGTTCCCAGCAATTGTTGCAATTCTTTCCTGCTAGATGGTACCTTCATCTGAGTCAACTGGGATACCGTGTCAGGTGGAATATTCCAGGTCCCCCCCTTCCACTGTATTCCTAGAAATTTTACCTCTTGGGATGGTGGTTGCCTTTTCCCTTCAGGGATTTCTAACTGCATATCAGTTAAATGCTTGATTATGGCATCATAGATTGCTTCTACTTCTCGCTCACTCTGGCCCCCTATCAGTATATCGTCTATGTACTGATAGACTTTCACTTTAGAATTCCTTTTGATTTCTGGAATGTTTTCCAGTTCACGCGCAAGTGCATGATGGGCCAGTGTGGGCGAGTGTTTGTATCCCTGTGGCAACCTCGTGAAGGTGTATTGAACTCCATCCCAAGTGAAGGCAAAATACTTTTGGTCCTCCGTATCAATAGGAACCTGGAAAAACATATCCTTAATATCCAGTGCTGCCAGCACAGGATGTGCTGCTTCTTGGATCTCTAGCACCAGGTCAGCTATGTTTGGTACAGCTGCAGTGAGTCCTTCTGTGTTGGCATTCAGTTTCCTGTAGTCTAAAGTCAGTCTCCATTTACCGTCTGATTTTTTCACAGGCCAAACTGGGGCATTGTATGGTGAATGGCATGGCACTATCACACCTTTCTGTTTTAAATCAGCTATCACCTCTCTGATACCATCTTTGGCTGCAACTGGAATGTTATATTGTTTTACCCTTGTTGTTTTGCTACGTGGCAGACGGGGGGCACGTTGCAACAACTTCACTTCCAGTGTTGGTGTGCCAAATGTCCAGTAGCGGCCTCGCTCATCTCTCCAGGCTCGACCTGCCAAAACATCCAAACCTAACAGATTAAAGGGAATATCGCCCACAATCATCGTGGTCCGGATCGGTTTGTCATCTCCTGGAAGATGTATGGTGACCTTGGCTGTTTCCTGTAAAACAGAGTTACCAAACGCTCCACTTACACATATTGATTTTGATGATGTGGTAATGCCACAGTGCCTCGCCTCCTCAGCTTTCAGCGTAGACATTTGGGCCCCTGTGTCTATAATAAAAGTAACAGGATAACGTTTCGGACCAACAGCACAAGTGAGTACCAGATCACCATCCCGGTTATAGGTGAGTCGCAATACATTTTGCCAATCATTTGGGGGACTAGGGAGTTCCTGGATTACAGGAGCGTCCTGATTTGTTTGTGAGTCATGTTGGTTTTTTACCAACTGATTACTCTGTTTTTTACCCCTCCTCCTCCGCCTCTTTGTCTTACTGGTCGCAGCTGGAGGAGGGAGTTCTAGTTTCCCGAACTACTGGACCTTCCCTGTGCTTGAGCCCGAGTTCTAGACTGTGACCGGCCTCGGGCCCCAGTTTGTGATCTGGCTCGGGTTTGTGATTGTGATCTGCCTCGGGTTCGTCCCAGCACTTCACGGAAGAACTCAATCAGTTCCTTTAGCTCCTCATAAGACCAGGTTTTGGCTAGGACTGCAGCTGGCGCTCCCAATCGCCTACCTTCCTCCTTAAGCCTAGCATAAGGCCCCTTGTTATCTTGTGTTGAAGAATGCTGTGAATCACGGATTTGTCTCCTGGGTGACCTCTGCTGTGATTTCTTCTGTCTATCTCTATTTACCACATTCCAGTCACCCCGTGATCTATCTAGCCTAGGAGAAGGGGGGTCTCGGGGTGGCTTGGCAGCAACTTCGGCATATGACAGCCGAGCAGCCTTTTTGGGTGTAGAAGAGGAGGGCTTAGGGTCCTTATATTCACATATCTTAGCACAATCGATCAGACCCTGGGCCAATTCACCCCACGTGACCTGTGATCGTCCGGCTACAATCTCCTCTCGACAACGCATGGCTTGTGTCTGGAGCCCCCCAGAAAGCCCCTTAATCAACACAATCATTCTCCTCTCTTTTACCTGAAGGGACATGGGACTTGCATGCTCTGCTACCAACTCATGATCATAGATCATTTGGAGGGCGGCGGCCCTACGAACGTTTTCCATAATGTCATTGGGGCTCCCTTTTAGGGCAACCGGTTCTCCTCGCTCCACCACCTCAGATTTACCTACGTTCCAGGCTGCACGCTGCGTTAGGGACCATGGGTGATTTGTATTTCCGGTTAGTAACACCATTCCAGGTCCCCAAAAACCATCTGCCTCCCGTTCATTCAACATGATGTCGTCCCCTCCTGTGAGTGATACTCTCATGACATATTCAGCCTCTGTTTCTGAAGCCAGTCTGCTATATTTTTCTCTGAGTTTACCCAGATCAATAGGCGAGTAGGGCTTTTCCTTTATCTCTATATCCCTTTGTGCAGCCCCAGCTCTCTGGGTATAGGTAGTTAGCCTAACAGGCCGGAGCACCTTTTTCCCTTCCTGCTCTTCCTCCTCTGCCTCTTCTGCAGACTGAGCCCCAAGGTCAAGGTCAAATGTCGGGGCCCGCAGTACTTTTCTCGTCTTTTGCACCACATCAGTGTGGGAGGACGGATCTGTGGAGATCCGCTCCTGCTGAGCGGCACATAACGCCATGATCATCATTCCCTTGTCACTGGTAGTCATATCAGTCCTCTGTAAGACCTGGCTGATTACCCGCTCCAAAACACCAGCGTCCTCCTCCTTCTCCTTCTCCTTCTCCTTCTCCTTCTCCTTCTCCTTCTGAGGAGGATCAGGGAGTGTAGGACACGTCCCCTGTTGGAGCCGCTCAAGAGTTCCTTCCAAGATCGTAAGCTCCTTCTGCAATCTTGTGATATCTCGGTTCCTCAACCTAGCATCCCTTTCCTTGCCATCCAATAGCTTCTGCATAGCCTGTAACTCTTTTTCATGCTCTGTCTGCAAATCAGCATGTTCTTTCTTTAACTCTCTATATTTCCTTTCAGACTCCTGCTTATACAGCGTATACTCCTGTAGCAACTTGTCATAATCAGGGTGCTGCTCCTCCTTTCGTCTTGCCCCTAAATCTTTCTTCTTTGGTTGCTTTTGTTGCCACACCTCAACCTCCTGCCGTAATTCTCCAAATTGCAATTGTACATCCTTAAGCTCTTTCGTCAATTCTGCAACCCCCTGTACTAGCGGCTGCATCTCCTCAACTTTCCGCGGCAACTCCTCCACCTTTTGCCTTAACTCCTTCAACTCCTCGGCTTGCTGCTTCAGCAGCGGCAACTCCTCAACCTGTTGTTCTAACTCCTCGACCTGCTGCTTCAACAGCGGCAACTCCTCCACCTGCTGCTTCAACAGCGGCAACTCCTCCACCTGCTGCTTCAACAGCGGCAACTCCTCAACTTGTTGCTTTAACTCCTTCAACTCCTGTCTTAGGGGCTCCGTCAGGGCCTCTAGCTCCTGCCTTAGGGCCCTTATCTCGTCCCGTTGTTCCCGCTGTTCAAGCACGCGGGTGTGCAAAGGACAGGAGTACATTTCAGGGCGAGGAGGCTCTGCCCGTACCTCAGCATGTATCGGACTGCTGGGAACAGTGGAGTAGGCTAGACTAGTGTCTCCCACTGCCTGCTCCAGTTCCTCGGGGCCGCCTGACTCAGCGCCAGACTCCTCCTCCTTAGGAACATCGATATCAATCAGCAGTTCGCTTGTTTTGTCCTCCATATTTATTTTGTCTATGTGCAGGGGCTACCACAGACCCTCGAATCCTGCCGACTACGCCAAAATGTCGCAAACCGAGATGGGAAACTGCGACTCACTGCCCTACACAAAGGGAATCGAGGGCTGAGGACCACTCCCTGTCACACTCACAAACAGTGTTTAAAAATCAATAGGTTTATTAAAGGCACTACTATCTAGGCGGGGTTATTGCTACAGAACTACAGAGCAACAGCAATCGTAGGGAAGAATAATGCAATACAATATAGCAACAGTACAATACAAACAATCCTATCCCCCTCCCAATTCCCCCCCCCAGTCTCGGTCCCGGACAGAAAATGAGGGAGAGAACTTGGAGAGAGCCTTTGGGAAGATTAAAGGAAGCAAGTGTAAAGTAGAGGTGTGTGTGTGTATGGGTGAATGTCTGTAAATGTTAGTAAGAAACGTCAGAGTGTAATCAAGTTCGCAAATCTCACCACCGGGGTGCGGCCGAAGCCGATCCCTAGTCGGGACCCTTGTTCTCCAGCGAGTCCAGGCGGGCAGTCCGTTCAGCGTGCTCATACACCAGCAACCACAGAGGGAAAAGGTACGCAGCAGCTACACGGCAGCCTCCACAGCGATGTCCTCACCGCAGAAGTGTTCGCAGAGCGCGCCCCTTGCTCCCCTCCGGTTCCGGCCTCGCCGGGCCCCCTGGGAGCTGTAGTCTGAGTCTGCGCGCATGCGCCTGCTGCCTCTAGCCTCTTCCTGTGCCGGGGAGTGCATTACCAGGAATGGTCAGTAGATGTCGCTGGATTAAAGGCCATAATAGAGTCCGTCTCTCACACAGCCAATGCCCCCCTTTTTGTTCGAGCACTGCAGAGACTGTGTGGGAGACTAGCACTGTTACTTTCTGTCCCATAGTGAATTTCTGAGCCTCTTGGGTGTTAAGGACGACTGCAGCTACCACTCACAGGCAGCTAGGCCATCCTTTGCTTACTTCATCCAATTGTTTGGAGAAGTATGCCATGGTCTCTTGTAGGGACCAAGCTTTTGTGTTAGTACCCCCAGGGCTACTCGCTGTTTCTCATGGGAAAATAGCCAAAAGGGATTTGAAACATCTGGCAGCCCTAAGGCAGGGGCTTTCATTAATTCCTCTTTGAGTCGCTGGAAGGCCCTTCGTGTGTTGCCCCCCCCATGTTATTGTGGACTGAGTCCTTTTTATCAATTCATATAGTGGCTTTACTAAAAGTCCATAATTATAAATCCAAAGGTGACAGCAACCTGTCATTCCCAAAAAGGTCCATAGTCCTTTTACCGTCTGTGGTAGGAGTGTCTGACAAACGGCTTCTTTTTGTTCCGTTCCCAGAGTGCGCTGTCCTCCAGAGATCTCATATCCCAGGTAGATGACTTGCTGTCGGATTAACTGTGCTTTCTGTGGAGACACTCGATACCCATTAAGGCCCAAGAAGTTCAAAAGACTCACAGTCTAGTTTATACAGTTTTCTCTAATTTTGGTTGCAACTAACAGGTCATCCACATATTGCAATAGAATTCTTTCTGTATCAGGGGCTTCCCATTTCTTGAGTTCTTTTGCTAGCTGGTTTCCAAAAATAGTGGGGTTGTTTTTAAACCCTTGAGGCAATACTGTCCAGGTTAGCTGAGACTTTCTTCCAGTATCTGGATTTTCCCACTCAAAGGCAAACAGAGGCTGACTTTTGGGGGCTAAAGGTAGGCAGAAAAATGCATCCTTTAGGTCCAACGTGGTAAACCAAACTAACTCATCCCTTAGCTTAGTTAACAGTGTATCTGGATTGGCTACCACAGAATGTATATCCTCAGTAATCTAATTTATAGCTCTCAAGTCCTGTACCAATCTATAGTTACCATCAGGTTTTCGAATGGGCAAGATGGGTGTGTTATATTTGGATTCACATTCCACCAGCAATCCATGTTTTACAGACCTCTGTATTACCTCTTTTATCCCTTTCCGATCCTCTAATTTCAAGGGATACTGTTTAAATTTCATGGGTTGTGTCCCAGCTTTTAGTGCTATGATTACTAGGGCAGCATTTTTCTCTCCCCCAGGTGCTTCAGATGCCCATACTCCAGGATATACCTGGTTCATTATCTTTTAGGGCACAATGGACTTGGTCGGGGTATGAATCAAGGCCAAACTTAGCATTTCAATTAATTGATTCTCTCCAACTGCCTATTCAATTTTTCCTTTATCAAATTTAATATTTGCTTCCAGTTATTCTAACGGATCTCATCCCAACTGGGGCTTTTGAGACCCGGGCATTTATAAAAATCTGTGTATCCCTATTTGTTTTTCTTAGTTTATATTTGAGAGGTTTCAGGAAAAATGCTTTTTCATGCTGGCCAGTAGCACCCACTACCATAACAAAATCTTGATCCTTTGGTACCAATTCTTGGTTCAACACAGAAAAGGAAGCTCCTGTGGCTATTAAAAGTTCCACCTTTTGTTCCCTTTCCCTAGCTTTATTATAACCAGAGGATCCGCTTGGGTAGATTCCCCAGGTCCCTGTCGATCCTCCTCAGAGGTGGTAGCTAAAATCTGCCTTGGTTGTCACCTGGGGCACTCTCATTTCCAGGGCCCCTTCTCTTACAAAAGGCATACTGATCTCTTGACAAAACCTCCACCCGATTGCCCCTGCCCCCTCTACCTGGTCCTTTCGAAAACCCATTATCTCTTTTCCTTTCTCTTCCTTGTTCTAATGCTGCCACTGTCATGACAGCCAGAGCTTTTGAATTTTTCCTTCTCTCTTCTTCTTCCCTATTCCTAAATACCCTCCATGCTTCTTCCAACAACTTTTCTAAATTCCTATCTTCAGGTAGTTTTACTTTCTGAAGTTATTGCCTAATATCAGGTGCTGATTGTCCCCATAATAGTGAGACTAGTTGTTGTTTCCCAAGATCAGGACGGATCCAGAGGAGTATATTTTCTCACCGCTTCTCGTAGCTTATTCTTTAGGGCTCTGTTTTATTGTATATAAGGCTGACCAATTTATAGTTTTTGGAATTGCATTTTCCATACCTCTCTGTATCCATTCCTGATATCGCACCAACAATTTGTACTGAGCATTTGAATTTGGATTCCAGTGGGGACTAGTTAGCGGGACATGCTCTTCTACTGTACCAGAAAGAGACCTGCTGGTAATGTGCGTTTGAACCGTGGTTTGTGCAGTTTTCAAGATCAATTGTTGTTCTGTCTCAGTCATTTCAATCAGCATCAAATCAATATCTGCCCAATCAGGATTTTGCTGTTTTACTATTAATTCAAATCTCTTTGCCACTTTAGTAGGGTCATCCCGGTATCCTTTAGCCATATTTGTCCATGACTCAAGGTCACTGGTAGTGAGTAGGACTCGAAGGTCTACCGGGTCTCTGTTTGGTCCCACGGCTTCGCTTAAGGGACCCAATAAAGGGGGATTTTTGCTTCAGCTCCAGGAAGAAACAGGGGATGAAGGCAGGGAGGTTGTGCTTTCAGCCTCCTCCCTTTCCTTAGCCCACTCTCAGGAAGGTTGCAGCTGGCTTAAAGGGACAGCTCTTATATGAGGCGGGCTACTATAGTCTTGTAAATCTCCACGATCCTCCTTGGGTCTAGGATCTTTAATTTTTAGACACCTTTGGCCAAAACTGCAGGCTGAACAACGCCTTTGTAGGCTTTTGGACCCCTTTTGCTTTTGTTCCGGGGCTAATACTAAAGGCTCCTGAGGACGGGCATTTATGGCACAATCCCTTTGCCACTCTGGGTGCTTTCTGAGGGTAAAGAACATGTCTGCATAATAAAGTTCATCCCGTTTTCCCTCTCTCCTCAAAAACAACAATTGCAACAAAGTGTTGTAGTTCAAGGTTCTGTTAACAGGCCATTTTCCCCCATCTTCCAACTTATATAATGGTCACCACAGATTACAATACTTAATGAAGGTTTTCTTATTCACGCTTCCTTCTGGGGGTCCGCCTTTATCTCTCCAGTGAGCCAAAATACATCCTAGCAGACTCTTTTTCAAAACTCCTCCACTCTGTGACCCACCTATTTTCAATTTGCAATTGCAGCTTTTCTTCCGAGGTGAGTACCCTTCAATTGCAGCAACAAAACCAGGTTGGTAAAAAAACCTATCTGATAGTTCTACAAAACAGCCACAGGTTTTGCAAGTGAGATTAATCGCTGTATTCTGTATTAATAGGAATTAAAACAACCACACTCTCTACAAAGAGATTCAATTGCTAAGTGGCAATTTCTGCACTGGGAGGGCAGGGGAAAACTGATGACACATTTACCAAACGAAACAATATACACACTGCTTTCCCTGATTCCCTTCCTCACACAACTCCCGAGATGTCTTTAGTGTTACTCAATGCCTCACTGTCACAATTTCATTCAGGATCAGCAATTAAACCAGAGACAACAATGCTCTCGATCCCCTCCCCCTCCCACCCAGGTAGGGAAGGAGAGAGAGAATTAAGGAGAGAGAATTTCTGGATTGAAAACTAAAGTAGACAGTTTTAATTAAACACTAATGACAAAAGAAAATATACTCTCAATCAGTACCATCAGCAAACTTGCTGAGGACACACTCCATCCCCTCATCCAGGTCAGTGATGAAGATGCTCAATAAGACTGGGCCCAGTACCAACCCCTGGGGAACACCACTAATCACAGGTCTCCAACTGGACTCTGCACCATTGATCACAACCTTCTGGGCTCTATTGTTCGGCAGGTTGTCCATCCATCTCACTGTCTGCTCTTCTAACTCACACTTCCTGAGCTTATCCACAAGGATGTTATGGGAGACAGTGTCAAAAGCCTTGCTGAAGTTGAGGAAGACACATCGACTGTTCTCCTGCATCTATCTGTTCTGTCACATCATCATAGAAGGCAATGTATCACAGAGCTGCCAGACAGAGATGTTCAGCCAGTCTCCACAAGACCCATTTTGGCCACAGAACTTTGTTTGCAAAGAGTTGGTACCGGGCGGAAGGGAGGAATGTGGAGGGTGTGATGTGAGTGTCCATGTCTCACACTCCCACCTGTATCAGAAGAGTGAAACCACGTACATCACTGCGGGTGATGGTTTATTCCCAAGCAGGGTGGCTCCCCTCCACATGAGGTCAGACTGTGGGGGTGAGGGGTCCATGAGCAGCCACCACTCAGCAGATCCCACCACCCTTCAGGCACATCAGCTGAAGTGGGATTTAGCAAGTGGGTGGGACAAGACCATCTCCATAGACCCCTCCCAAACCCTGAGTTATCCAATTTGAGCCAGTGCACCTGAAGGAATCTTCTTTCCTGGATGATGTTCCCACTTCCTCTGGGCTGTAGGTAAGATCTGAACCACATTTTGACTTCAGATGAACTTTTCTTTCTGCCACAATCAAGAGTATCTTTCCTTTCTCACTTGGTTTCTGATGGTGACTCCTAGACATGTTGGCCAACTCTTTCCTCTGTGACACGGCTTGCTTCCAGTGACTGCTCCCCTGCCTGACAGGAGCTGAGGGCTCTCACTGGTGCCCACCTGTCATGGATGGGAGTGGAAGGACTTAAGGTCACTTAAAGATTCACTGTCAAAGATGTGAGGAAAAAGTGGTTTTAATATACAATTGTAAAATCGTGGCTTAATGAAATAAAATGTCCAGGTCCACTCTCTTCCTTACTACATGGAAGAAATATGTGGGGGTTGGAATTGGATTGGAGGGATTTACACAGGAATCATGAGAAGTGATTTATACAGAGTGTCACGGTTTGACTCAGGCTCAGCAATTAGACCAGTGACAATAATGCTCTCTATCCATTCCCCCCACCTTGGTAGGGAAAGGAGAGAGAAAATGAAGGAGACAGACTTCCCAGATTGAAAACTAAACCAGACAGCTTGAATTAAATACTAAGGATAAAAGAAAATATGTACAATTATATACAAGTGTGTTCAGGAATGTGCAAAACCCTCTTACCTCCCCCACCCCCACAGCTCCCCCGGCATCTCCTGAGCTGTGAGCAGCCCCAAAATGTCCCGGAGCTGCCGGAGGGAGCGGCAGAGCAGAGAGGAGCTGAGGAGAGAGGGATGAGGGGCAGGGATGCACGAGCCTGGGGATCAACGGGGATGGACAGATGGAGTCCTCCCCGGATGCCAGCCATGGATGGGAGAGAAGGGAAGAAGAAGCAGGAAGGAAGTTGACTCCCATGATCCCTGACCTTACACTGAGCTTATGTAGATATATGGAATGGAATACTTTGGTCAATTTTTCTGTCCATCTAGTCCCCTCCTCCCTACAGGAGGGCTGCAGATATGACTCGTGCTCCCTTAGCATCTGAGGCTGCAGATTCAACAAGCAGAGCAAAGTGACCTTGGCATCTCAGCAGTAATATAAACATTCCAGTGTTATCAGTCCACTAGCTGGAAAACTTGCTGCTGGTTAAAAGAGAGCTGACTGAAGAAAAAAAAAATCTGTAAAAAGAAAATAGGCTTCTTCCTGGCTCAAACCAGGACACATGATTATGAGTCTGACTTTGAAACGTCAATAATTTGAGGTTCAGTAACACTATTACAACAAACCATGAATTATTTATTTAATTATGTTAATTTCTAGCAACACTTAATCAATCATCAACAATTTGTTATAATTAAACACAGTGATTTAGTTAAAGATTCAACAAAATTTCTAAATTATGTCACATACACACACATACACAGATACAGAGGTAAGCGCATGATTAAGATGTTAGAAAACTCTGGTACCAAATAATCTTTAGATAGAATTAAGGTGAATTACTCACGTTTCCAATAAAGTGTTGCAAAAATGAATTACCACTAATTACTCAGTCCATCAATCTCCCATCATGAAATCTGAAAACCAGTGAATCACTCATTCTTTTCCTTCATTGGGATCTACCTTTTTTCCTGAATGATGGGGTAACAGGCTGCTGCCATCCCAGAAAGCTCCAAAGTGCCTCATTTCAGGATCCATATTTATAGGGTCACTGGATGATTGACTTTGGTATTTTTCCATTTTTCCATTGAGCGCATTTCACAGACCACAGAGTTCCAGGTAGGGTTGGGGAGTGCCTGATCACCCCAAATCACTGTATTTGCACTAGGACTAGAAGGTGCCCAGTTGTGTCAATTCACTGACCCAGCAGGCAAGGACAGAAAGTGCTGGATTGGTTCAGCCCACTGCACTTGCTATTGGAACATGAGAGTTGTTGGGCTCACTGCCCTTGTGACTAAAGCAAGAACAATGTTGGCTGGTGTTGACATCACAATGTGATCCGGGGGGGGGGGTCGGGGCGGGGGGTGGGGAGTGGGGGTGCACCACCACCGAGGCTGTGAGGAGCCAGAAGGCAAAGCGACATGAGACTGGAGAGCATTTCAGGACACCCTCATGGAAAACCCACCTTGTGGTCCTGCCCAGCTTTGTCCTTGGCTATGAAGACATCAGGAAAGATGGAAAGGGGCTCAGCAGTAGTGATCCCCATCCAGCTGGGGCTGCTTCTCACTCTGACCAGCATGGCCAGTGCAGAGTCACCCCACGGCCCTTGGGCACAACTGCCCCCTCTGTCTGCAAAACAGTATCGCCTTGTTGGGACCTTGCCTGGAGCATGGGCTGGGGTCCAGGAGTGGCAGACTGTGGGGATTTATGAAAAATTAGCATGGGATTTGTGGAAAATTAATATGGGATTTATGGAAAATTAATATGCCTCAATTAAAACAGCAGTGTTGCAGGTGCTGCTGACCAAATTGTCAGGCACCCTGAAGCAAACTGTGGGATCAATAAACAAGCTGGTGTCTTACAGGCTGGTACCCCACAGGACTAGTAAACAGCAGGTGTCCTACAAGTAGGTATCCCACGGTTGTTATCTCATGAAGTAGTGAGAAAAGAATGTTGTAGCAAGAACTGAGAGGCACCGTCGGGGAAGCGAAAAGCCCTGGGTCATCATAACACGGACAGCAAATGAGAAGACATGTAGCCAATCATATATGAACTGTGTATGTATATAACCAACAAGGTCTGTACTGGGGTGGAACATCTGGAGTCAGAGGGGTATAAACTGCCGCCATTTTTAACAATAAAGGTCTTCAGTTATAACTCTTATAGAGTTTTGTGAAGTCCATATGCCGCCTCAACAGCAGACCAGCCAAGCCCATGCACAGTCCACTGGGGAAAGGCAATCTCGGGAGCAGGGATGTCCCTGGAGGAGGGCAAGGGAGTGTTTCTGTGCCTGCAGGCAGCAACCCATGAGAAAGAGAAACCTCTTCCTGCAGGCACTGGCTGAGTGCAGGCTGCTCTTGTGCTGGCCTGGGGAGAGGGGCAGGAACTGAGGAGGCAGAGGTCATTTGTGGTGAGGATCTCATGGAATCAAGACTAGGGGTCTTGAAGGTTAAAAGACACCTATTTCCTCATGCCATTGTGATTCTGCATTGGTATCTATTGGAGAATCTCCACAGGGTACTCCTGATTTCCTTATTCCTCGTGCTATAGATGAGGGGATTCGCTGCTGGGGGCACCACCAAGTACAGAAATGACACCACGAGATCCAGGGATGGGGAGGAGATGGAGGGGGGCTTCAGGTAGGCAAACATGGTGGTACTGACAAACACAGTGAGCACAGCCAAGTGAGGGAGGCATGTGGCAAAGGCTTTGTGCCATCCCTGCTCAGAGGGGATCCTCAGCACAGCCCTGACGATCTGCACATAGGACACCATCATGAAAACAAAGCAGCCAAAACCTAATACAAAACTTAATATAAGAAACCCAACTTCCCTGAGGTAGGGTTGGGAGCAGGAGAGCTTGAGGATCTGGGGGATTTCACAGAAGAACTGTCCCAGGGCATTGCCCTGGCAGAGGGGCAGTGAAAATGTGTTGGCTGTGAGCAGGAGAGCATAGACAAACCCAGTGGCCCAGGCAGCTGCTGCCATGTGGACACAAGCTCTGCTGCCCAGGAGGGTCCCATAGTGCAGGGGTCTGCAGATGGCCATGTAGCGGTCGTAGGACATGATGGTCAGAAGGGCAGACTCTGCTGAAAGGAAGAAGGTAAGTAGAAAGACCTGTGCAGCACATCCTGTGTAGGAGATTTCCTTGGTGTCCCAGAGGGAATTGGCCATGGCTTTGGGGAGAGTGGTGGAGATGGATCCCAGGTCGAGGAGGGAGAGGTTGAAGAGGAAGTAGTACATGGGGGTGTGGAGGTGGTGGTCCCAGGCGATGGCAGTGATGATGAGGCCATTGCCCAGGAGGGCAGCCAGGGAGATGCCCAGGAAGAGCCAGAAGTGCAGGAGCTGCAGCTCCCGTGTGTCTGCAAATGCCAGGAGGAGGAACTGGGTGATGGAGCTGCTGTTGGACATTTGTTGGTTTTGGCATGGGATCGCTGTGCAAAAATGAAGGGACAGGTTAAAAGTAAGACAGACATCCCTCAGCAAAGCCACTCCCTTTTTCCTAGAAATCACCCTCATCACTCCTTTCTCTGTTTTGTGCTGGCTTAGGATGCTGTGAGGAGCAGGACCGCTGCCCATGTGCTAAGGAGTCAGCTTTGCTCTGCTGCAGTGGGTACATGGAACTGGTTTGTGACTGCTCTGATGATCACAAGGGATGTCAGTTGCTTTTTACGGAAAATGTTCAATACCTGCCCTCACAACTCTGGACATGGGATGCAGAGGACAGCTTAGCAAGTCCTTGTAATAATTTTGTTGGTGATTTTTATTTTTCACCCTCACATCTGGGTGAGCATTCTTCTGAGTAGTAGAAATCCTCATATTGTGACTATAAATGTGAAGAATCTTGAGACAGGACAGGCAAAAGGACTCAGCTCTCTCTGGCTTAGAGAAGAGCCAGGAGAGCTGCAGTGCCCATCTGCCTTTTTCCCACCTGCCCTGTGCTTGTGCTATCTTGAAGATGACTTCACACACAAATTGCTCATTAAAAAAATCTGAACTCATATGGGAGCAGGGGAGCACTGTTTGCAAGGGCAGATCTGCAAACTCTTCTCTCTCCCACCCAGAGTTGGAGTTGTGATGGATCGCACAGGACAGTACCCTCTCAGGGAGAAGCAAAGGGCTCTGAGAGCAGAGTGCTGACCCCAAGGAAAGGCTCAGCACTCCCCAGGAACCTATGGCAGAGCTGTGGGCTGCTGAGGGAAGGTCGCCAGTCCAGCAGGACAGGCCAAGCAGACAGGCCAGGGGCCTGGAGATGGGAGGTCTTAAGTGGAGGGCCTGGTCCCTGCCCAGCAGACAATGTCCAGCAGACAGGTACAGTGAAGGACCAAGTTAGAGCTTCCCCAGCACAGCTTTCCCAGTGCCTGTTTGCCTTTTCTTCCCACTCCCTGACCGTGTTTCCACTGTCTGAAACTGTCTCTGCTGGCAGCTCTTTCTCTGTCCTCTCTTCTCCTCCTTGTCCTTGCTCACAGCCCTCATCTCACCCCCTGTGTGCTCAGCTCTGTCCTGCAGACCCCTGCTGGCAGCAAGACACTGCCCAGGGGCACCTCTGTGCTGGCCAGCCCTTAGGAGAATCTCAGATAAACCCTGAAGAAACCATCAAGGTGATGTGAATGCTTTCTGGAGGCTGAGGTGGGTGAAGTGACTGCAGCAGGTTCCACAGCGCTGTGGGGAGCTCCCCGGGCTGACTAAGAGCTGACCCTGGCAGGCAGCAGAGCCTCTACCCCAGTACACAGCCCCTGAGCTGCAGGACAGCCCTGGGCACCCCTGCCTGCACAGATATTCAAAATTCCCCAACTAGAGCTGCCCCCACTCTCCCCCACCTCCCCGATCCCATAAGCTGTGGCTGTGACAGCTTCAGGAGATGCATCCAGGAACTGCACCTGCGTTGTCCTGCACCCAGAGACTCACCATGTCAAGGGCTGCACAGATTTCTCCTCCACTGAGCTTTCAGTCATCCCCCCAACCTGACCACCTTTAAACTCTCTCGACCTTGCTCATCTCCTTCAGACACCCTGGCAGTGTCTTTCTCCCTGCTGTGCTGGGCAGAGGAGCTGCTCCTGGGCAGAGCTGTCTCTCTGCAGCACTGCCCACTTGCCAGCAGCTGCCTCCATCCCAGGAGCCCAGCTCAGAATGTTAATGACTCCTCTGGTGGGTTTGGTGCTGAGCCCATGAAGCTGAGACAATGAGAGGAAGCTGACGATCCTTGTCAAAAAATCCAAGTCAGAGTCCAACTCCAAAGTTTCTGGCAGTGTAAATTCCCAGTGAGGGACACGAATGAGGAAGCGTCTCCAGGGTTTGGGTAGAGCAAGAAACAGGAAGCAGGTGATGGCAGGTGGGGAAGGGGAAGGTGAAGGTGGCTCTGGGGCTGAGTAACCCTGGATGTGTTTCATGACTGCAGAGACCCAAGCCTTGACTCCCTTCACCAAAGGTTCCAGCCCCTGGGAAGGGAGATGCTGTCCCTCACTCATCCCTCAGGGCTCTCCCTGGGGCACTGGAATGTGGAGGTGTGCAATGCCAAGGGCAAGACTATGGCACAACACCTCCCCCTCTCCTGCCTATGGACAAAGGAACCTCCCTGGTCAGCCAGGACTGCTGGTAAATGATGGAAAGTGGCTTGGTGAGCACTTCTGCCAGCTCCAGTTGGGCTTTGGCCCTTCAGATTTTCCCCCTGTAGTCTCACAACATCTTTGCATTCCCCTTCGGTGACCTGCCAATTTTTCCAAAGGCCGTGAACTCCCATTTTTCATCTTGAGTTGAAACCAGATCTCTCTATTCAGCCCAGATGGTCTTCCTGCTGGCTCAGCATAGAGGTGGGCCCTGCTCCTGTGCCTTTTAGAATGTAAACAGCTCCAGCACTTCCATGTCCTTCTTATGTTGGTGACCCCAGAACTGGACACAGCACTGGAGCGGGGGGTCCTCACCAGAGCAGAGTAGAGAGGGAGAATCACCTCCCTTCACCTGCTGGCCACCTGCTTTTGATGCAGCCTGGGAAACCAGGTGATCAGGCCCAGTCAGTGTGGGTTCCTGAAGGGCAGGTCCTGTCTGACAAACCTGATCTCCTTCTACAACAGGGTGACCTGTTTATTGGATGAGGGAAGGGCTGTGGATGTTGTCTACCTTAACTTTAGCAAGGCTTTGGCAAGGTTTCCCACAGCTTTCTCCTTGAGAAGCTGGCTGCTTGTGGCTTGGATGGAAACACACTTTGCTGGATAAAAAAAATAACTGGTTGGATGGCCTGGCCCAAAGAGTTGTGGTCAATGGAGTTCAATCCAGTTTCGGGATGGTCGCTACTGGTGTCCCCAGGGCTCAGTGCTGGGGCCACTCCTGTTTAACATCTTTATTGATTACTTGGATGAAGGGATAGAGAGCACCCTCAGCAAGTTTGCAGGTGACACTAAGCTGGGTGGGAGTCTCGATCTGCTTGAGGGCTGGGAGGCTCTGCAGAGGGATCTGGACAGGCTGGATCCATTGGCCAAGGACAATGGTATGAGGTTCAATAAGGCCAAATGTGGGGTCCTGCCCCTTGGCCACAACAACCCCCAGCAGCACTCCAGGCTTGGGGAGGAGTGGCTGGAGAGCTGCCCAGCAGAGAGGGACCTGGGGGTGCTGATTGACAGTGGCTGAACATGAGCCAGTGTGTGCCCAGGTGGCCAAGAAGGCCAACAGCCTCCTGGCCTGCATCAGGAATAGTGTGACCAGCAGGACGAGGGAGGTGATCCTACCACTCTGCTCAGTCTTGTTGAGGCCACACCTCAAGCCCTGTGTGCAGTTTTGGGCACTGCAGTATAAGAAGGACATTGAGGTGCTGGAGAGGGTGCAGAGAAGGGCAACGAGGCTGATGAGAGGTCTTGAGAACTGGCCTTAGGAGGAGAGGCTGAGAGAGCTGGAGCTGTTCAGCCTAGAGAAGAGGAGGCTGAGGGGAGACCTCATTGCTCTCTACAACTACTTGAGAGGAGGCTGTAGTGAGGCAGGTGTTGGCCTCTTCTCCCTGGTGATCATCAATAGGACAAGAGGAAATGGGGTCAAGTTGCAACAGGGGAGGTTCAGATTGGATATTAGGAAAAATTTCTTGACAGAAAGAGTGGTGAGGCCTTGGAACAGGCTGCCCAGGGAGGTGGTGGAGGCACCATCCCTGGAGTTGTTCGAAAAACGAGTAGACGTGGTGTTTTGGGAAATGGTTTAGTGGTTAGGGGTTGTAGGGCAGATGGTTGGATTTGATGATCGTGAAGGTCTTTTCCAACGTTGATGATGATTCTATGATTCTATGATTCTTTACTGCACAGCTGCCAGATGGGCCAACAATGGTGATGCTGATCTGCATCTGTTACTCAGGAAGAAGGAAGAGTGGGACATTGCAGAATAGATCTGCTTTACAGGGACATCTGCTGCCTCCTTTGGGCCTGAGTTAAAGATGTTCATAGAAAGCTTCTTCCCTAATAAAGTCCTCAGATTATTGCCCCTTGTTAATCTTTTATGTAGGTAGAGATGAAGTAGCAACGAGAAGACCAAAGGCAATGAAGAAGGACTTCAGGGCCTTAGGATGACTGGTCGAGGGATCAAGACCACACACAGTGTTCTCCTCTTTCTCTCCAATTGCAGGGATCAATGAGGGAATAAACAGGAAGAGCCATCAGATCAACTCCTGGCTCCAAGACTGGTCTTACTGGCATGTGGCTCGAGCAGAACATGCTGTGAAAGAGGCTGAAGCCATCACTGATGTTCCTTCCCTCAGCTGGGCAGACAGTCATGTCCAGCAGTGTCATTTCTCCTGTCAGGAACAGAGTTGGCCATGAGAATCACCTTTTTTTGGTTGCATCATAAGACAGGAAGGTGACAGGCAAGGATCTAATGTGAAATTAAAAACTAGTGATGAGATAAAGGCAACTCAGTCTAACATATTACAAGCAGTTTGTTTACGGTCACAATCTTAAACATCACTTTCAAAAACTGAGTTTGATACTTTAAAATTGTATTAGTTCAACATAACTTTTCTATAATATTTTTGAATGTTTTAAAATTGCATTTGTTTTGCATCACCCATATTTTTGTAAAGTTTAATAAGATCATTTGTTTAAAACCCCTTTAAAAAACAGTGTTTTGATGCTTTTAAATTGCATTTCTTGAACATTACTTTTAGAAAATATCTCATGGTTGATTCAGTTTCTTTTATCTCATCAATAATTTTTCATGTTACAAACTGTGTGACTCACACACTTGACCTCCCCTGTCTGTACAGAGTTTCCTTGCAACAATCGGAGCCCCATGAGCAGAGCCACTGCTCCCTGAGAGTCTGTTCACATGCTGGACGAGCCCCATCTCCTAGTTGGTGTGCAGTGGTCCTGGTGGAGATTTGGCAGTGCAGAAGAGTCCAGAGGCCAGTTGGCTGCATTCAGTTTCCAGTGGCCAGTTGTTCCTTTCCCAAAAAAGAAAGATGTGGAACATGGATAACTTAAGGAAAATGTTGTAATCTTTAAATAATACAAGAGAGAAAAGATAGTACAACTAATTCCACAATAGCCGTGACAGCTTCCTTCTTTTCCCTTGTCTCCAAAGTTCAGACTTTTTAGATCTGGAAAGGACTACCTCAAATCTCTGCAACCCAAACCCCTCCAACCTTCTTTCAGCAAAGGTCTTTTAGCCCAGGACGCTTCTGCCCATCACTTCAGCACGCTGTCCAATCTCTGTCTTTAAGTTGGGCAAAGCCAAGGTACTCCATTGCTATACCTTATTTACAAAAGTCTTCTCCTCATGTTGGTCCCACTTGTATCGCTTCATCTTCTGTACAGCTACATCCTCCTCTTGCAGAGCTCCACTGGACGGGCGGGTTTCCATTTCTTTCACACCCACTCACCTTCACAACCTTTTTGTGTTGTCTGCACCCCAAATATTAGAATCACAGAATGGTTCAGGTTGGAAGGGACCTTTCAGGGTCATATAGCCCAAACCCTCTGCCATGAGCAGGGACATCTTCAACTAGATCTAGTTGCTCAGAGCCCTGTCCCACATGGCCTTGAGTGTTTCATGGGATGGGGCTTCTACACCTGCTCTTGGCAACCTCTACCACTGTGTCACCACCCCCATTGTAAAAAATGTCTTCCTTTTATCTCGTCTAAATCTGCCCTCTTTTAGTTTAAAAACATCACCCCTTGTCCTGTTGCTACAGGCCCTGCTAAGGAGTTTGTCCCCATCTTTCTTTTGGACCCCCTTTAAAAACTGAAGTGCCACAACCTACAATCTGGTGATGGTAGAAATAGAAATATTGTACCAAGCAACACATTTAACCCCCCCCTGCCCCCCCCGCCCCCGCAGCTTCACCCCTTTCCACCTGCAGGCTGAGATATTTTTCCTCTTTGAGCAGACACTGTGCAAAGCTGCTCCATGTATGGAAACCCACCTCAATATTGTATATTCATTTGGGCTAAAAAAAAAAAATTAAAAACTTATCCTGAGCTGATTTCTCAAAGACACAGTTTCAAAGATGCAGGTTCAATGCATCTGAAAGAACTCAGGGTGTTACAAAAAACTACCATGAGCTAAAGGCACCTCAATGAAACATATAATGAAGAGCTCATTTCAAGTGACAGTCCCGAACACCACTTTTAAAAATTGAGTTTTGATGTTTTTTCAGTTGCATTTGTTTAACACTGATTTTAGAAAATATCTCAAGCATGATTGAGTTAGCTCTATCTCATTGATAATTTTTTGTTTCTCATACTTAATATTGAGTTGCTTTTATCCCTCCTCTAAACTGAGAAGTCATAAAAAAATCTTTTAAAATAAAGAAAACCCCACAAGCCATTTTGTCTAGGCAGAGTGTGAAAGGTTCCTCCTTAACTACACAATAAAAACAGTCCAGTTGGCTGTAAAAGTCTGGAAGATGTGAAGATAATTACAGGAAGAGCCACGGCTCTCTTGTGTTTTAATGAGCCCCATGGTGTATTTGGTGCTGAGTCCATGAACCTCAGGTTCTGAGAGATGAATGAATGAACGGCTCCAGAAGCACACCTGAAAGTACCTTGAAGCAGTGATTGCCCCCACTGAGGGCCATTACAGACAAAGCCTCCCCAGGGACTCGTTAGAGCAGGTAACTGGAGGCCATGATTGCAGGGAGACAAAGGCCCTGTGCAGGTGGCTCTGATACTAAGAATTTTTGTTACTTTTTTATTTATTTTATGAAGCAGTGAGGCCAAACTCTGGAGTCTAGGACAACTCTCTGCCAGGACATCTCTCTGCCAGAAAAATATCTCCGTTGGGACATCTCTGCACCTGAACATCTCTACTCTGGGACATATCTCCATGGATCAGCAGATTACACAGGCCCGTGTCAGTGTCCCGGCATAAACGTTTTGGCAGAGAGATGTCCCAGCAGAGAGTTGGTGGTGGGGAGTTATCTCTTCCCAAAACTTCTGAGTCCTAGGTAATAGGAACGCAGATCCAACCCCTCACTTGTAGGTCAGGACTCTCCCTGGGGGCAGTGGGGTGGGAAGATGAGCAACACCAGCTGTAGGAAAACTGTGCAACACCTCCCAGCCACCCCAACAAGGGGCAAGGAGCAAACCAGGTTCAGAACCTCAACATAAAGTTTTGCCTAGTGGTCATGAGACAATGGCCATTTCTAATGTGATCTTTTCAGATGAAGGCTGTCTAGGCAAAGGCCATTTCCATTCCTCTCCAGTTTTCCTTCTTTTCCTACTCTTGTTCATTCGGATACCTCTCACTTAGGCTGCTGCTTGGAGGTTCAGGTGGTTAATATCTCACCTGTCTTTCAGCAGCCTGACTGTCTGTTTAGCCACTGCTGTAATTATGATCATATCTATCTTTTTCTACCTGTCTGTCTAAACCATTTCTGATAAGATTATCCCCTGCAGAGTGGCAGCCTCGTTAGAGACCGCTTGTACTTAGTGTTTGGTGACAGAGTGTAGTTTATTGCTTATGAAAAATGATCAAGTTTTAATTTTCTTTGCTTGCAAAGAGGAAACTCCTGCTGTGCCTGTGCAGCCAGTTCTCACAGGAGAGCAGGTGGGAGATGGTGTGGTGGAGCTGTAACATCCAGCTGCAGAGATCAGTGGAGAAGGCTGCTGCAAGGAGCAGGGATATAAGTCTCAAGTGGCCAATGTCTGAAGTGGTCAGGTTGGGGAGGTGAGGAGCAAAGTTGTCCACACAGTGCCAGACCCCAAGAGACTGCTGTTCCTAGCTGTCTAGACCTCCTGAGGAGGCACCTGGGATCAATATGACTCGGAGACTGTTGCTATCACCTCTATTCTAAGCTGAAAAGTCATAGAAGAGGGCTTTTAAAATAAAGAAAAGCAAACCAATTTTGTTAAGCACAGAATGAAATGTTCCTCCTTAACTACAGTATGGAAACCTTCCTATTAGCTGTGCTAGTCTGGAAGATGTGAAGATAATAACAGGAAGAGCCACAGCTCGTTAGGGCACTCTCTATTTTAATGAGCCCCCCAGTGTATTTGGTGCTGAGTCCAGGATCCTCAGGTACTGAGAGAAGACTGAACAAATGGCTAAAGAAGCCAGAAGCACAACTGAAAGTAACTTGAAGCAGTGACTGGCCCCACTGAGGGTTATTACTGACAAAGCCTCCTCAAGAACTCATTAGAGCAGATAATTGGAGGTCACTACAAAATTATTAAAAAAAAAAAAAATCTCATTAGGGTTAATTCAATGAACCGCAGATATTGAGAGATGACTGAACAAAATGAAGTACCCTGAAGCATTTATGGGTCACACTGAGCCTGAGAAAGCCTTCCCAATGTTTTGTTAGAGCAGATCATTGGAGGTCATGATTGCAGGGAGGCAAAGGTCCTGTGCAGGTGCCTATCATGCTGAGAAAACCCTTTGCTTTGTTTGATGAAGCAGAGAGACCAAACCCTGGCCCCAGGCCCTGGGAAGGCAGATCCTGTCCCTCACACAGGGCTCAGGGGTCTTCCTGGGGGCACTGGGACGTGAGCAACGACAAGTGTAAGAGCATTCTGTGACACCTCCCTGCCTTCCCAAGAAGGAACAAAAAGAAGGAACGAAATAGAACAAAGGCAGGAGATGGTTCTTCCAGGAAGAAGGCTGCACGCTGAAGGCTGAAGACCAACAGGTGCCAATTGCCACTTCAAGGGTGCACAGACGACAATATTACACCAACAGAGACTCTGTGATTCCCATCCATAAACTGATCTGGCAGTTGGAGAGCCAAGGGGTGATCAGCAGGACTCACTCACCCTTCAACAGTCCTATCTGGCCAGTGTGGAAGCCTGATGGTGAGTGGAGGCTGACAGTGGACTATTGTGGCCTGAATGAGGTTACACCACCACTCAGTGCTGCTGTGCTGGACATGCTAGAACTTCAGTACGAGCTGGAGTCAAAAGCAGCCAGGTGGTGCCACTCTTGACATTGCTCATGCCTTTTTCTCTATTCCTCTAGCACCAGAGTGCAGGCCACAGTTTGCTTTCACCTGGAGGGGAGTCCAATACACCTGGAATTGACTGCTCAGCCATTTGCCATGGACTGATCCATGCTGCACTGGAGAAGGGTGGAGCTCCAGACCACCTGCAGTACATCGATGACATCATTGTGTGGGGTGATACACCAGAAGAAGCCTTTGAGAAAGGTAAAAAGCTCATCCAAATTCTTCTGGATGCTGGTTTTGCTGTAAAAAAGAAGCAAGGTCAAGGGACCTACACAAGAGATCCAGTTCCTGGGAATCAGGTGGCAAGATGGACATTGCCAGATCCCAATGGACGTCATTAACAAAATAACAGCTATGGCCCTACCATCTACTCAAAAGGACACTCAAACCTTTTTAGGGACTGTTGGTTTCTGGAGAATGCATATTCCAGGTTACACTGAAATTGTGAAACCTCTCTATGACGTGACCCAAAACATGAGTGACTTTCAATGGGGTCCTGACCAACAGAGAGCTTTTGAGCAGATTGAAAATGAGATTGTGCAGGCAATGGCCCTTGGACCAGTCTGAACAGGGCCAGACATCAAAAATGAGCTCTACACCACAGCCCGGTCCAATGGTCCTACCTGGAGCCTCTGGCAGAAAGCACCAGGGGAGACTCGAGGTCGACCCTTGGAATTCTGGAGCCGCAGCTACAGAGGTTCCAAGGCCAACTACACGTCCACTGAAAAGGAGATCCTGGCAGCATATGAAGGAGTTAGAGCCTCTTCAGAAGTGATCGGCACTGAAGCACAGCTCCTCCTGGCACCCAGATGACCAGTACTGAGCTTCATGTTCCAGAGTAACCTTTCTCCTGTCCATCATGCCACTGATGTGACTTGGAGTACATGGACTGCTTTGGTTACCCAGCGAGCTCGAATAGGAAGGCGTAATCATCCAGGTATCATAGAAGAAATTACAGACTGGCCAGAAGGCACACACTTTGGAATGCCACCACAAGAAGTGGTGAGACGGGCTCAAGAAGTTCCACCATATGATCATCTACCAGAGACTGAGAAACTATTTGCTCTTTTCACCGATGGCTCCTGTCGTCTTGTAGGGAACTGCCAGAAGTGGAAAGCTGCCCTGTGGAGTCCTACACGATTGGTGGCACAGGCAGCTGAAGGAGAAGGTGAATTGAGTCAATTTGCAGAGGTAAAAGCCATCCAGCTGGCTTTGGACATTGCTGAGCGAGAGGGGTGGCTGAGACTCTATCTCTACACTGACTCGTGGGTGGCAGCAAATGCCTTGTGGGGTTGGCTAAAGCAGTGGCAGCAGAACAACTGGCAGTGAAAAGGTCAACCTGTTTGGGTGGCCGAGCTGCAGAAAGACATTGCAGCTCGGATAGAGAAACTGGTTGTAAAAGTGCGTCATGTAGATGCACACAGACCTCTGAGTCGAGCCACTGAGGAACATCAACACAACCAACGAGCAGGTGAGACTGCTCAAGTGTTCCAAATAGACTTAGACTGGGAACATAAGGGTGAACTCTTTTTAGCTTGATGGGCCCATGACACTTCAGGTCATCAGGGCAGAGATGCAACATACAGATGGGCTCGTGACCAAGGGGTGGACTTAACCATGGACGCTATTGCGCAGGTGATCCACGACTGTGAAACGTGCCCTGCAATGAAGCAGGCAAATGGTTGGAACCTTTGTGGTATGAGGGGAGGTGGTCAAAGTACAGGTATGGGGAGGCCTGGCAAGTTGATTACATCACACTGCCTCAGACCCGCCAGGGTAAGCACTATGTGCTTCCAATGGTGGAAACAAGTACAGGATGGTTGGAAACATATCCTGTGCCTCATGCCACAGCCCGGAACACCATCCTGGGCCTGGAGAAGCAAATCTTGTGGAGACAGGGTACTCCAGAGAGAACTGAGTCGGAAAATGGGACTCATTTCAGTCTTGTGACTGAGTGGGCCAAAGAACATGGTATTGAGTGGATCTACCATATCCCGAACTATGCACAAGCCTCAGGGAAAATTGAAAGGTACAATGGTCTGTTAAAAGCTACCCTGAAGGCAATGGGTGGTGGAACTTTCAAAAACTGGGACAAAAATCTGGCAAAGGCCACCTGGTTAGTTAACAGCAGGGGATCCATCAATTGGGCTGGTCCTTCTCAGTCAGACCTTCTACACACTGCAGATGGGGATGAAGTCCCTGTGGTAGGTGAAAGAAACCTGTTGGGTAAAAGTGTCCGGGTTCATCCTGCTGCAGGTAAAGGTAAACCTGGCTGGGGTGTTGCTTTTGCTCAGGGACCTGGGCATGCCTGGTGTGTGATGATGGAGGATGGTGAAGTACAATATGTACCTCAAGGTAATCTGACTCTGGGGGAGAATCCTTAATTTGACAGTTGGTAAAATACAGAGCCTACATGTACTATATGGTCTGGAATAAGGGGTGGAATGTCCTGGTTTGAGCCAGGATGAAACCAATTTTCCTTTTACTGATTTTTTTTCCTTCCATAAGCTCTTTTAACTATCAGCAAGTGTTCCAGCTGGTGGACTGATAACACTGGAATGTTTATGTTTCTGCTGAGACTCCAAGGTCTCTTCTTAGCTCTGCTGCTACAGAGGCTACCGGGGCAGGAGAGTTGTGTCTATGACCCCCCCGTAGGGGAGCTGGACTAGACAGACAGCAGAACTGACCAAAGCTATTCCATTCCATATATCTACGTAAGCTCCGAGGAAGGTCAGAGATCACAGAAGACAACTTCCTTCCTGCTTCTTCTTCCCTTCTCTTCCGTCCATGGCCGGCGTCTGGGGAGGACTCCATCCATCCATCACCATTGACCCCTAGGCTCAGGCACCTCATAACTCCACCCTTAGCCCCTGTCTGCTCTGCCTTATCTCCTGCCTGTGGGCTGAGACATTTCAGGGCTGCTCACAGCTCAGGAGATGCCGGGGAGTTGCTGGGGGTGGGGGGAGGTAAGAGGCTTTTGCACATTCCTGAACATACTTGTATATAATTGTACATATAATTCAAGCTGTCTAGTTTAGTTTTCAATCCAGCGAAGTCTCTCTCCTTAATTCTCACTCCTTCCCTACCTGGGTGGGAGAGGGAGGGGATTGAGAGCGTTGTTGTCTCTGGTTTATTTGCTAATCCTGAATCAAACCGTGACAGATGTAAAGGGATTGCTGGGATCCTTGGGCCCATCGTTTTTCACAGTCACAGAATCGTCACAGTTGGAAAAGACCTCCAAGGTCACCAAGTCCAAGTGTTAACCCAGAAAAAAAAAACAACCATGCCCACTAAAGCATGTCCTGAAGTGCCACATCTACACATTGTTTATACCTCTCCAGGGATGGTGACTCCACCACCTTCCTGGGCATCCTGTTCCAGGGCCTGACCACTCCTTCTGCGAAAAAATTCTTCCTAATATCTAGTCTGAACCTGCCTTGGGCAACTTCAGGCCATTTCCTCTGATGCTTTGGGGCAAAATCCTGTAAGTTGTAGACATCCATTTACTCCCCACTGCTGGTTTACCTTGGTCCTTGCATCCCAGATTTGGTCATGCCATCCCTGAATCTTGGGGTCTCAAAAATGGTTTGAGACTCATCATTCTTTCTACTGTCCCATTTGCATGTGGGAGTATGGACTAGCCATTGAATTCCTTTGGTCTTTGCCCATTATTGGACTATTGAGCAGAAAATATCTGTCATTATCTGATTGAATTGACTTGGGTCAATAAAAATCATTATTTTAATCCCCTGACTGTACTTGCTCCTGTTGTGTTGCAGCTTTGGCTTGTACTTACCCTGATACTCCCTCTGCTCCCCCCCACACGTGTGGTTTCCCTTCTCATTTCCCAAAGGGACCAGGAGAGTCCATTTGCCAGGTATCCCAAAGTCCTTTTCCCTCAGGCAAGTGAAGTGGGGTGTCTTGGAGGGGGTGTTTTCCCAGACTAGTATGGCCTAAAACTTTCACTCCAGCATGGCTGCATTTGCCATGTAGCCACTCTGACAGATGCTCCCATTTCTCCTCTTTCTTCCTCCTCTTCCTCAGCTACAATGGCCAGATGGGTAAGGGAGTCTACTTTCTTGTTCAGAATATGGGCTGGATGATTTCCCAAGGATCTCAGAACTCATTTTTCCTCAACTAGCTTCTGCACCTGCTGTCCTTCTGCCTGCAGCTTTTTAACCACTACCTGCAGACACCCCCCAGCCTCTCGCTGGCTTTGTTCTATCATTAGTCTGTCTTTCTGAGCCTCCCAAGACACCACAAATTGCTGCTTTTCCCTTACCGGTCTGAATTTATTTCTTTTGCCAAGTCTCTGATCTGTTCTGCTACAATTTCTGGGGATTTCCTGTGTTCCTCAGCCCAGCTACACCCTTTTGGGGCTGGACAAGCTTTCTAACCTTTAACAAATCCAGCAGCAGAGAGCAGCCAGGATCAGGCCCATCCTGGGCTGCCATCATCTCCTGCTGGAGCATTCGGCTTCGACCAGCAATCAGTTCTCCTTTATCCAGCCTGGCTGAGATCCCCTTTTGTGGCACCTTCTCGCTGCTCCTCACAGACAATCCTGGTTGTGACACCAATTTAAATGACACAGCCCAGACTGAGAAACCCAGGGACAGTTGGATTTCCCCCCCTTCCTACAGCTTTCTCAACTCCTTCTCCGAGGGGAGCCTCGGTACAGCTGGATCCAAAAGTCCTCTCAGCCCTGGCCCTCCCAGTGAGAGCCACAAAGGGGCCCATCCCACTCAGTTGGTGTGGGTCAAGTTCACCTCTTTTAACCTCTTAAAAGTTTGGCCAAGTTAACCTCTTGGCCAAAGTGAGGATCCAGCTGCTCAGAGCTTGGAAGAAGTCTCTTCCCAACTCCAGACCCCAGGACCCAGCGTCTAGTCACCCTTGGGAGGGCTCAGGCGTCCGGCACCCCACGGCCCCCTTGGGACTGGTTTGGCACCGAGTGTCCCTTGTTCCTGGTGTCCCTCATCCCCCCCATCCTGTTCAGAGCTCTACTGTCACCCTGGATCAGCCCAGCAGTGTCCCTGCAGCCCCACAGCAACCGGGAGCTTGTGGGCAGGAGGGGAAGGGGACAAGAAGGGGTGGGGGAAGTTTCAGGTGTCAAGACATCCCAGCTGTACCATCATCTTGGGGACATCAGAGCCCTGGGAGGATGTGTTCCCTGCTGTCCCCAGCAACCCCTAATCTAAACCCAAAATAAGGGGTGCAGTGGAGAGTTACAGGGAGGTTAGCATTAAACAAGACATTAAAATTCCCATTTATTTTGTTTTCAGGAATTTCTGCTGGAAGAGATTCTCAGAGGTTGGACTGGGTGAGGTCAGGGAAAGGTCCGTCCATCTCACCCCACACCTGTCCTGGGACGGGTCGAGCCACACATTATTGGTGTCGGGGTCCAGAGTCAGGAATGCTGCCAGGGATGGAGAAGAAAGTGGCATTGGAGGAGGACATCACTGCCCAGAAAAGCCCCACTCCAGCCAGGATCAGCCCCAGCATCACGCAGCTGCCTCTGGCCTGGCCTGGGCAGCAGAGACATCTCCACGTCTTCCTCCTTGGGAAAACCTGGCCTCGTGCTGGGGGCCTGGGCTGAGCTCCTGTGGATCTTCAGGACCCCCAGAGGGAGCTCAGCTCACCATTTCCCACCCACTTGAAGCACTATTTTGCCTAAAAATGACTTTGCTGAAGCCCTCCCTTCTGCTTCTTCTTGTCCCTGTCATGTTTCTTCCTGGGAAAACAGGAAAACCAGCAGCAGGCAGAGCTGCCCCCTTCCAGAACTGGGGGAAAATCCCCCATCAACCCACTCGTGCTCCACAGTACCTGGAAATCTCATCAGCGACCCTCAAGAGGGGGTTTCACATATTAACCTGTACTCCACGTATGAGAAGGTGTCCTGGTATCTCGGCTCCACCAAGCAGGTCTCAACATGTCTCCGCTGCACCAAGTAGGTGTCAACACATTGTTGCTCCACAAAGAAGGCCTCAGGTCTCCATTGTCCTCTGGGCACTCTCTGTCTGCCACCTGCGTGCAAACTTTTCCCCTTCAATATGGGACTTGTGCAGCAGGACCCTCTGCCTCAGTGTGCCTGCCTCAGTTTCCCTCTGTGATTCAATTTCTCTGTCTCCCAGTTTCACCTCCCTTAGCCTGGAGTTGGGGGTTTCCCAAGGGAAAGGAAAGGGCACAGCAAACTTCTCACTGGCAACACCCACAGACTGAGGCCAAGTTGATGTGTGTGGCACCAGCCGCTCTCTGGTGTTGAAGAACACGGAGCTCAGCTTGGCCACAGCTGACAAAACAAGAATGGGCAGATAAAGAAAAAAACTTGCTTGGTGAGAAAAAAGGCTTTCTTAGGCTTTTCCCTTGATTTAATTTTTGTTCTCTGATAGGGGATTTTGGAGGTATGGCTAAGTAGTTAAATGCCAGCAGCCAATCAGTTTTAAAAAAAAAAAAAAGCCTGGTCCAATCTCCTGCACACTTTCCCTAGGAGGTTGCTGGTCCTTCTCCCTTCTAGTGAGGACACTTGCTCAAGGGGTCACTCCTCAAGAGAGTGAGAGAAAGGGACACACGACCATGGCCAAACAAAGGGTAGGAGAGATCAAATCCCTCTATATTAATTCTTATTAATATCTTAATTATCTAATTTTAAATATTAAAGACAGTTCTGGTTTTTAAGCTTTGGAACTTTAAGACTTTAGGATCCTTTTAAGCATGTGAGAAGACTGCAGTCATTGTCTTACCATGTTGCCTTGAGGTATTATTTTAGTCATTCTTTTAGATCCAGTGTAAGGCCTAAGAATAAGTAAGTTGCTGGCACTCAAGCAATTAGTCTTTGTTAACAGTTAAGGACTATTCAGTTATTTTTCTATTTTATTGTTAAGGTGCCTTGCTTTGTTATCCTAATACCCTGTTTTGCCACCCCAATATCCTAACACTTCTCTAATCTCATTTATGCCTTTTTAGTCTAATCTTTAAGATCTTTTTACTTTTTACAGTAAATATTGTTTTGTGCATATACCTCTCGTCTGCTCTCTTGCCCCGTACGGGACAGAGTCATGAGACGCTAGGAAAACCCCTCCTCCCCCTGCACCCCGGGCGATCTGGGGGTGGTGCTGAGCTGGCTGTGCCCAGAGGGTCCCTCTGTCCCAGCTCCGAACAGGACACTGGGTGGGGGTCCCAGGGGAGCAGATCGGGGGGTGGGGGGCAGCTGCAGGGGATGTGACTGGTGGGGGGATGTGGGGGAGCGAGGTGTGTCCGGGAAGTGGGTCCATGTTCCCAGGAAGGGGAGCCCGGGGGGTCCTGGTGTCAAGGAAAGCGGGGTCTGGGAAGTGGGAGACACGGAGTGCTCGGGAAAGGGGGGTGGAAGTGGGGGTGCCGGGAAGGGGGAGCGAGGCAGGGGATCTGAGATGGGGGGCTGCCACCCGGGGAGGGGAAGCGGGGGGGTCCGAAAGGGACGGACAGGGGGGTTCCTGTGCCGAGGTCGGGGGCGGGGAGGGATTCAGGGAGATCCTGTCGACCAGGGACGGAAGGGGGTAAAGGGAGGGGGAATCCCGATTTCCCAGGAAAGGGTGTGCAGGGAGGTCCCTGTGCCTGGAGGGATCCTGGTGCCCGGGGGGGGTCCCGGATCCCCGCCCGCGCTCACCGCCCGCGTCGTGAAAATTCTCCAGGCTGGTCACCTTCGTCACCGCCATCGCCAGCAGCCCCACGATCGCCACCACCCCCAGCACCACCAAGCCCGGCTCCATCGCGCTGCTCCGCTCCGGCCCCGCTCTCGCAGGGACCAGCCAACCCCCGCGCGGCCTGTAGCCCCTCCCCTTTGCCCCGCGATTGGCCCCAGAACAGCCCACTCACCAATGGAAGCCCGATATGCGTCTGACGTCACCGGGCACCGAGAAGATCCCATCTCCGCAGGTTGAGAAACCGAAAGTGAAAGTGCCGGAGGCAACCGGGCGGGGCCAGAGGGGACAGGGGACCCCCGGGATCCTCAGCCCCCCCGGACTAGTCCTCAGAGCCAAGATCCCCCCACACCCCCACTTCGTTTGTGTCTCCCCCGCCTGGGGTCATCCTGGGCCCCCCCAGCCCCATCCCTGGGGCATCCCGGGACCCGGTGTCCGGTCACCCGCAGGGAGGACCCAGGAGTCCGACACCCCACGACCCCCTTGGGGCTGGTTTGGCACCAAGTGTCCCTCATTCATGGTGTCCCTCGAACACCCCTCAACCCCCCCATCAAGCTCCAGGAGACAGCCCGGGGCCTCCTGCCAGGTTTCAGGGTGCTCTGTGCCAGAAGCTATCAGCAAGGGGACCCTTCCTGTGGCCACTGGCCCCAGTAGGCACTTGGGGACATCTTGTCTCTGCAGGGAAAGAGACAAGCCCCTTGCTCAGAGGTGACCCAGAGCAGCCTCATGAGCCCTCAGCCGGCTTGCTCAGCACCCATGGGTGTCCCCGCCAGGGCCCCTGGACCTCAACACATCCAGCTGGCTGAAGCATTTCCCCCACGGACCCTCTTCCACCCCAGGACCTTGCTCCTGCTCCAGCCCTGGAACTCCTGACACTGCTCCTGCTGCCCATGGCCAAGCAGAGAAGGCACTGGGTCCCTCAGCCTTTCCTGTCCTGTGCCACCAGGTCCCCTGTCCCCATCAGACGTGGGGGCACGCTTTCCCTGTTTTATCACCACATCCTTATAGAAGCCCCTTTCGGTGTCTTTGACACCCCTCACCAGGTTCAATCTGTGAGGCTTTGGCTTTTCTGGCCTCACCTCTGGACGCTGGGACAGTGTCCCCGGGTCCCTCCCAGGTTCCCCATCCTTCCTTCCACCCTCTGGACACTTCCTATTGGGATTGAGTTGGGTTGTTCCCTCTGTAGTTAATATTTTGTGGTTTTGCACTTGCAACTTGTCCCTAAACAGGACAGTGGGTCCTTCACAAGGTAGCACTCATGCCTCTTCAGGGCTCCTCATGCTGGCCACTGTTCCGTATCAAATGAGGACAGCGTCCCATTGATCAGGGTGGCCACGGAGTGAGGGACTTCACTTGTAATCAGTGTCCCAGTGGCAATGGAACGAGGTCCCCACCTGGCAAACACAGAGCCCAATGTCCAGTTTGTCAGGGTGGCTGTTGTAGGACAATTCTTCATTTCAGGACTATACAAGTTTCCCTGCCCCACATCTGCCACCTGGAGCAGGTGAAATCCCCCCCTGCCCTGCCGGATCCTGACCTGATCCCAGCTGGAAGACACGGAGAGTCAGGAGATAACTCAGGAAGCCCAAGAGGCTCACAGGGAACTACATCTGCATCTGGAGCTGGAGAAGAGGGTGGGGCAGGGAGGCAGAGGGAAGGCCAAGGAGGGCCAAGGGGTGGCTACACCCTCTGGAGAGGGGCTGCCGAAGAAGGGCTGCACCTGCCTCCAAAAGAGCCTCCAGGAATCCTGCACAAGCACCCTGATGTTGGAAGAAGCCATTGCTCGAGGGCAGGATGGGACCGCACATGGCTCTCTGGCGCTGCCCCCCACTCTGCCCCACTTCCCCTCACCAGGATTTCATCTCAATCCCTTCCAAGACTAAATGAAATGAAATATTCCAAATTCCCCAGGAAAAGAAAAGTCACTCACTGGGCAGGTACAAGCTGTGGGAGGCACAAGGCTGCACTCGACATCTCCAGCCTTTGCCCAGTCCCAGGGTGTACAATCACCCACCACCTTTGGAGGGGCTGCAGGCTCCACAGCCCACCCCATGAGCTGAGGTTCCCGATCCACAGATGATTCATGTCATAAAATCCAGAGTCATAAAAATCAACCTCCAGGAAGGAGCCCAGGAAAAAACACCCAAGAGAAACCATCCAACACTCTGTGCCCAATGCAGTGGGAGGTGGTGATGGTGCCTTTCCCTGAGCTGCACATCTCCCAGCAGTGCTGGGGCACAGTGCCAGGAGAGGTTTTGCACCCGTAAATTTGTGTTTCCTTCCCCAGAAAGGGCTGATTGTCTTCTCAATGACAATTGTCCCTGAAGGAATGTGTTTGTTTCCCCATACATGAGCTCTGACCTGCCCCACCTCCAGTGCAAACCCCCAGTCAGACCACAATGAATTGTTCACTTAAGCCAGTTTCACTTGGCCCATCTCTTGGGATTTCTTTTGTGCTTCAAGAATACTTGTCTATTCAGAGTAAAATGCAACAGAACATGAGTCCAAGGGAAAAAAAAAAAAAAGGCTTGAACTAAAGCAGGAAGACAGTGTCCTACAGCCAAAGCCAGGATCCAGCTGCTCAGAGCTGGGAAGAAGGCACTTCCCAACTCCAGACACAGCATGAGCTCCCTGAAGCTGGCTCTAGGGAAGGAGAAAATGGTGTGACATGCACAACTCCCTGTGTTTCCACCCCATGTCCCCTTCCTCTCTCCCAGGGGCACCAGCACATCCTCACCTGAAAAGATGGACCAGGGAAACATCCCACTTTTCCCTGAGGAAGAGGAGGACATGATCCCACTCCCCACGTCTGGAGCCATTCCAGAGCTGTAGCCCAGGGATGGGCCTTTGTCCCTACCCTAGGAATTGTTCAACAACATTCAACAAGGAATTAAAAAGACAATTTATTTGGCTTTCAGGAAGTTCTGCTGGAAGAGATTCTCAGAAGTTGGGCTAGGTGAGGGCAGAGAAACCTCACTCACCCGCACTGGTCCCAGGACAGGATGAGCCAGGTGTTGGTGGTGTTAGGGTCGAAAGTCAGGAATGCTGCCAGGGGTGGAGAAGAAAGTCGTGTTGAAGGAGAACATCACTGCCCAGAAAAGCCCCGCTCCAGCCAGGATCAGCCCCAGCATCACGCAGCTGCCTCTGGCCTGGCCTGGGCAGCAGAGACATCTCCACGTCTTCCTCCTTGGGAAAACCTGGCCTCGTGCTGGGGGCCTGGGCTGAGCTCCTGTGGATCTTCAGGACCCCCAGAGGGAGCTCAGCTCACCATTTCCCACCCACTTGAAGCACTATTTTGCCTAAAAATGACTTTGCTGAAGCCTTCTTTTCCTTCTGCTCCTTCTTGTCCCCGAGGGACAAGAGTTTGTGTTTCCTGAGAAAACAGGAAAACCAGCAGCAGGCAGAGCTGCCCCTTCCCAGAACCGGGGGGAAACCCCCATCAACCCACTCGTGCTCCACAGTACCTGGAAATCTCATCAGCGACCCTCAGAGGGGGTTGGGACCATTACTTGGGTCGTCCCCGACGAGCTTTGAACCTTGCCTTCTTCCCACCTGAATGCAAATTTTTCCTCTTAGATTTGGGACTCCGGGACCACCCCTCCTCCCCCTGCACCCTGGGTGATTTGGGGGTGGTGCTGAGCTGGCTGTTCCCAGACGGCTCCTCCGTCCCAGCTCGCAGATGCCAACCAGCTCTGTACAGGAGGACACAGGGGCCCCTGTTGTCCTGATAGCCAAGAGGCTGGGTGGGGGTCCCAGGGGAGCAGATCTGGGGGTGGGGGGCAGCTGTAGGGGGATGTGACTGGTGGAGGGATGTGGGGGAATGAGGTGTGCCCGGGAAGGGGGTCCATGTTCCCAGGAAGGGGAGCCCAGGGTGTCTGGATGTTGAGAAAATGGGGCTGTGGTGTCTGGGAAAGAGGGGAGGGAGGGGTGCCGGGAAGGGAGAGCGGGGCAGGGGAGCTGAGATGGGGAGCTGGCACCCGGGATGGGGAGCAGCGGGGTCTGAAAGGAAGGGACAGGGGGGGGTCCCTGTGCCGGGAAGGGGGTGATGGTTTCAGGGAGGGTCCTATGCCCGGGAGGGTCCCGGATCCCCGCCAGCGCTCACCGCCCATCTCCGCCTTGAGCTCCACTTCCTTATTGACCAGCACCGCCAGCATCACCACCAGCCCCACGATCGCCGCCACCCCCAGCACCACAAAGCCTGCCGCCATCGCGCTGCTCTGCTCCGGCCGCGGTCTGGCACGGACCTGCAGAGCGCTACCCCAGCCCTCTCTATCAATTCACGCCACCAGCTCTTGATTGGCCCAACAAACCTAGGACTGACCTATGGCAGCCCTATTGTTTCTGACGTCACAGGACGCCGGGTAGATCGCGGCTCTATAGGTTGAGAAACCGAAAGCGAAAGGGCCTGAGGCAGCGCAGTTCGGAGGAATCACAGAATCCTAGGGGTTGGAAGGGACCTCGAAAGATCATGTAGTCCAGCCCCCCTGTTTTGGTTTGTCACCAATAATTGAAATAAATCTGTTTCACTTTTCAACCCAGAGAACCTCTCTTTATCATTTTTCTCCCTCTTTCCCTACCTTGGGGGAGGAGGGGGGGAGGGGTGAATCGAGAGACTGCCAACTCGGTGCCAAACCGACACACCCCCTGCCAGGCAGGGTCACCTAGAGCACATCACACAGGAACTTGTCCAGGTGCGTTTGGAATGTCTCCAGCGAAGGTGACTCCACAACCTCTCTGGGCAGCCTGTCCCAGGGCTCTGTCACTCTCACAGTAAAGTAGTTTTTTCTGATATTTACATGGAACCTCCTATGCTCCAGTTTGCACCCATTGTCCCTTGTCCTGTCACTGGACATCACTGAAAAAAGCCTGGCTCCATCATCCTGACACTCCCCCTTAACATATTTGTAAACTTCGATGAGGTTGCCCCTCAGTCTCCTCTTCTCCAAGCTAAAGAGGCCCAGCTCCCTCACCCTTTCCTCATAAGGGAGATGTTCCACTCTCTTCATCATCTCTGTGGCTCTGAGCTGGACTCTTTCCAGCAGTTCCCTGTCCTTCTGGAACTGAGGGGCCCAGGACTGGACACAATATTCCAGATGCAGCCTCACCAATGCAGAATAGAGGGGGAGGAGAACCTCTCTTGACCTACTAACCACACCCCTTCTAACCCACCCCAGAATGCCATTGGCCTTCTTGGCCACAAGGGCACATTGCTGGCTCATGGTCATCCTCCTGTCCACCAGGACCCCCAGGTCCCTTTCCCCTACACTGCTCTCCAGCAGGTCAGCCCCAACCTGTACTGGCACATGGGGTTGTTCTTCCCCAGATGCAAGACTACACTTGCCCTTGTTGAATTTCATCAAGTTTCTCCCCGCCCAACTCTCCAGCCTGTCCAGGTCTCGCTGAATGGCAGCACAGCCTTCTGGTGTGTCAGCCACTCCTCCCAGTTCAGTGTCATCAGCAAACTTGCTGAGGGTACACTCTGTTCCCTCATCCAGGTCATTGATGAAAATATTGAACAGTACCGGTCCCAGTACCGACCCCTGAGGGACTCCACTAGTCACAGACCTCCAACTAGATTCTGTCCCATTGACCACAACTCTCTGACTTATTCCTTTCAACCAGTTCACAATCCATCTCACTACCTGATCATCAAGACCACACTTCCTTAGCTTATCTACGAGGATGCTGTGGGAGACAGTGTCAAATGCTTTACTGAAATCAGGATAAACCACATCTACTGCTCTACCATCATCTATCCACCTAGTTACTTCCTCATAGAAGGCTATAAGGTTGGTCAAACATGACTTCCCCTTGGTAAAACCATGTTGACTGCACTTAATGACCCCCTCATCCTTGATATGGAAACTCCCTGGGAGAGGGAGGGGATTGAGAACACTGTTGTCTCTGGTTCAGTTGCCGATCCTGAGTCAAACCGTGACAATTTATTGGCGCCTAAACGTGGGGCTCCATTTTAAGCCCAGGCTATAAACTCTCAATAATGTGGAATGTTTAAAATTCCATCTCTGATAGGAGGAATCCCTCAGATGGCAATGAGCAACACTTCTGCTGAATCTAATGATGGATTAAAAACTGAAGAGACACAGGTCGCAGGGAGGGAAAGGGAAGTTGACCCCCGGGCCGCTTGTCCCACGACCCTGATGTGGGGGACATACCCCCCATGGACATTGGATCTTGCCCCACATAAAACCTTAATATGATTCTCATGGCTACTAGGCCTTAAGCGGGAAAGCACGGACCTAAGTGAGGACTGCCAAGGTCCGAAGGTGGGAAACTAACGGCGGGAAAATGAATACAATGTTGCAGTCTCAGGAGAGCGCCTCAGGACTGTGGAGCGCTAAGGAGCCAATCAAGGAGCGGATCCAAAAGTTGTGCTCCAATCAGAAACTGGGACTTTCACTATAAAAGAAGCCCCTGCAGCCATTAGCTGCTGCTGCGGGTCTGGGATCAAAGAAGAAGGAGAAGAAGAAGAAGAAGCCGATCGCTGCTTGCCGCTGCCAGCCGCCGCTTTCTGCACACCGCACCGTGGAGCTAGAGCCAAGACCAAAAGCCTTTTTAAAGGCTCTTTGGAGCTGAGGTCTCGTGTGCTCGCTCTCGAAGACATCACAAGGCCAACAAGAGCCGGGGCTGGTACCCGACTCCACCTGGACAAGAGGAGTAAGAGACTTTTCCTCCAAAAGACTGCCTCTTCCTGCCTGCTCTTCCCTTACCCTAAATTCCCCGGGAGGTGGGAGGGGGGAGTGGGGAGCCTTTCCTTACCTTTCCTTCCCTCTGACCCTTCCCAATCGGTGCGGGTGTAGCTTTAGTTCCCCCTAATTCATTGTATGAGAGTGGTTGCTGGTTTCTTTTCTCGAATGCCAAATTGTATGTTGTGCTTCCGCTAATTATAAAGTAAAAAACACATAGTTTCAAACTTCCCTAGACTAGAGTTTCTCCTTTTCTCGCTCGATATCGTTTAAATAGATGTAGTAGCGGCGTGTATAGGTGGTATAAAAGCGGGACTTGCCGCTCGAGTCCCTGATTGCGTGATTCTGGGTTTCTATTTCTAAACAGAGTGCTTGGTGTGTGTGTGAGACGCGGCACAAGCCGCGAAGCGAGTGTGGACTCCTGAACCGCGGTTCCGGTCTCCCGTGAGGGAAACGGCCGGTGACGGAGGAAGCGTAAGTCATGAAAGGACAGCACGTAAGCGGGTGTGACTGGGAATACTGAGTGCAAGGCCGAGTGAGTGTGCGCGCTTGCCTCAAAGACACAGCACTTAAAAAATCCGACCCGCGAGACACTCGCTTCCACCCATCCAACACTCCCGCCAAAACACACATACTAAGGAACCCGGATTGCGACCCCCCCATGGGTCAGCCCAGCCCTCAGCCCTCCCGGACCCCTCCTCAGGGCCCGAGACCCTCCCACACGCCCGCTTCGCCTGTGTTCCCCCCGTCCGGCGTCACCCCTAAGGGACCCCCAGCACTAGCCCCACCCCCGGGGCACCCCAGGACCCGGCATCCGGTCAGCCCCGGGGGCCACCCAGGCGTCCGGCGCCCCACGGCCTCTTGGGGCTGGTTTGGCACCGAGTGTTCCTCGTTCCCGCTGTCCCTCGTTCCCCCATCCTGCTCCTGCTCAGAGCTCCGCTGTCACCTCTGCCCACCCCGGCCCACCCCAGCAGTGTCCCTGCAGCCCCACGGCAGCCGGGAGCTTGTGGGCAGGGGGGGAGAAGGGGACAAGAAGGGGTAGGGTGGATTCACGTGTCGGCACATCCCAGCTGTGCCCTGTCACCTCGGGAACATCAAAGCCCTGGAAGGACGTGTCCCCTGCTGTCCCCAACATCCCCTCCTCATCCATACCCAAAACAAGGGGTGCAGAGGGGGAGCAAAGGGGCTGTACCCATAGCAGGGGCGGGTCCTGGTGGTGCTGGGGGGTCATACCCATCTCTGACGGGTCCTGGGGGCCGTACCCAGACCCAGGACGGGGACCGGGGTTGACGTCATCTCTACCCCAAAGGGTGTCCAGGACACTGGGCCCAGCCCCAGGGGGATCGGGAAAGAGGGAGTGGGCTGGGCTGAGGAGGAGCAGGGGGATCCGTACCCCCCACCCCCTGGCTGGTATAGCAGGAGGTCCCATATGCAGCCTCAGGTGCAGCAGGTCACAGGTCACCCTGACCTGCAGTCCCTGGTCCCAGCCCCATCTCCCCACACAGCCCCTGGTGCAGGAGCAGCACAATCCATATCGCTGAACATCCATGGAAAACGGCCCCAGTCTGGGACATTCCTGCTCTGCTCACAAGTTTCTTATGCTCCTTCACCTGAGGCCACTCTCTTACAAAAATGCTTTCGCTCACGGAGCCAAATCCCCACGGAAGAGACACAGGAGCTTCCCCAAGTGCCCAGCAAGGAAGGGAACGATGTCAAGAGATGCCAGAGTTGGGCAGAAATGGGTTGTGTGGGGTAGGGGGAGGCTGATGGAGCAGGGGTACCCCTGGACAGGGAGGGCTGGAAAATTTGGGTCTACCCAGAGTGGAGACAAGGGGGTGCCTGAGGCCTGAATGACACCCACCTCCAGCCTCCCAGTGCTCATCATGTGAGGACCTGCCCCAGGCTCCTGCTCCAGCTCCGCTGCAAATCCCCTTCCTGGGAAGTGAGGAATCAGGGCAAAGATCCCCCCCAGGACTTCCACGGGAGACTCCATGTTAACCTGCAAACCCTTGTTGACCCCCTACCCAGCTGCGCTGGGCAGGGCAAACTCCCTGCCAGGGAAAGAAGAACCCAACCCGACCCGTCAGCACCCAGAATAGATCCAGACCCTCCAGGGGGAGCAACAAAGTGGGGTTGGGATGCCACGCAGCGCCTGGGAACCACATCCATCAGCCCAGCAGTGCAGGAGTGGAGGAGAGAGGGGTGTGGGGAGTGGGGACAGTCCCCTTGCTCCATCCTTGGGCTCCTTGGCAAAACACAGATGGGTGACTGCAGGGTTTGTGCCCGAGCACAGACAGGAGGGCACATGGCAGAGCCCAGGGGAGCCAAGGGACTCCTGCCACCCTTGCTCAGAGCTTCCCAACCCTCCTCCAGCCCCAGGGGGAATCTCAAAGCCACCCCCACGCCCCTGCCCCTCTGCTCCACAGGCTAAGGCAGGGCAGGGAGGGACATGGGCTCCTGCAGCATCAGGGAGAGGAGAGCAGGGAGAAGAGCAGGGAGAAGGGCAGGGGGTCCCCAGGGCTGTGGAGTGGGGGATGGAAGGGGGGGGCAGAGGGTCTGGGGCACTGCCCCTGGGGCTCATCTGGGTTTCCTCTGTCACCACTGGTGAGGGAGAAGCTGCCAACCTCCCACTTGTTGGGATGGACCTCTCTCGGGCTTGCAACCACAGCACCTTTGAGGTTGGAGAAGAGCTTGGAGATCCAGTCCAATCACTGACCTCATCCTGCCAAGGCCACCACTAAACTATGTCCCTGTGTTGAGGCAGAAGCCACTGCCCGAGCAGTCACCCCCACTCCCACAGTCGCACACCCACCACCCAGCCTGTAGCTGCTGGGACCCCAGTCCCTTCGCAGCGGGCGGCTCCAGCCCACGGGTGCCCCTTCCCACTCCTCGCTCACACACACTCGGTAGATTAAAAATAATAACAATAATTTATTCGGGTGGTGCAGCGGGAAATCAGCTCGAGCTGGTGCCCCTGGAGAGGGACCCGGACATAAGACTCCCCAGGCAATTATACCCTTTCCATGTCAAGTTCCCCCCTCCTCCCGTGACGGTCAGTCCAATAGTTGTATTGGGGTCTGGCATCTTCTTGTTCCTCATGGATCCTCCCTCTGTTTCCAGGAAGGACCGTTCCTTTTCTTATCTCCACGATGCAGCTTTTGCTGGCCCATGTGTTTACTACATCTGTTTGGTTTCACAGAATCGTTCTGGTTGGAAAAGACCTTGAAGATCATCAAGTCCAACCATAACCCAGCTCTACCAAGTCCAGTGCTTAAACTGTGTCCCTCAGCACCACATCTACACAGCTTTGAAACACCTCCAGGGATGGCGTTTCCAGCAACCTCCCTGGGCAGCCTATGCCAGCGTTTAATGACCTTTTCAATGAAGATGTTTCATTTAATCTCCAATCTATACCTCCCCTGGGCACTTGAGGCCATTTTCTCTGGTCCTGTCACTTGTTCCTTGGGAGAAAAGACTGACCTCCCCTCGCTCCAACCTCCTCTCAGGCAGTTAGAGAGAGCCAGGAGGTCTCCCCCCTCAGCCTCCTTTTCTCCAGGCTGAACACCCCCGAGCTCCCTCAGCTGCTCCTCGTCAGACTTGTGCTCCAGCCCCTTCCCCAGCTCTGTTGTCCTTCTCTGGACACGCTCCAGCCCCTCCATGTCCTTGTTATAGTGAGGGGCCCAGAACTGCACACAGTGCTCGAGGTGTGGCCTCACCAGTGCCCAGCACAGGGGGACGATCCCTGCCCTGCTCCTGCTGGCCACACTAGTGCTGACACAAGCCACGATGCTGGTGGCCTTCTGGGCCACCTGGACACCTGCTGGCTCATGTTCAGCCGCTGTCGACCAACCCCCCATAGGTCCTCTAGGTCCTTTTCCCCCAGGCACTTTCCAGCTGCTCTTCCCCAAGCCTGGAGTGTTGCCTGGGGTTGGTGTGACCCAAATGCAGGACCTGGCACTTGGCCTTGTTGAACCACATACAATTGGCCTCAGCCCATCGATCCAGTCCACCCAGGTCCCTCTGCAGACCCTTCCTACCCTCAGGCAGATCCACACTCCCTCCCAACTTGGAGTCACATACAAACTATCTGAGGGTGCACTCAACCCACTCATCCAGATCATGGATGAAGATATTAAAGAGAAGTGGCCCCAGCACTGAGCCCTTGGGACACCCCTGGTGACTGGCCACAGCTGGAGTTAACTCCATGCACCACAACTCTCTGGGCCTGGCCATCAGCCACTGTTTGACCCAGTGCAGAGCTCATCGGGCTGGGCCGCGTGGAGCCAGTTTCTCCAGGAGAATGCTGTGGGAGACTTTGTCAAAGGCTTTACTAAGGTCCAGGTAAACAACAGCCACATCCCTCATGCACCAAATGGGTCACCTTATAGAAGGAGATCAGGTTGGTCAGGCAGGACCTGCCTTTCATGAGCCCATGCTGGCTGGGCCTGATCACCTGGCTGTTCTGCACGTGCTGCATAAAGGCACTTGAGATGATCTCCTCCATAAGCTTCCCCAGCACCGAGGTCAGGCTGACAGGCCTGGACTTCCCTACATTCCACTCTGGCCCTTCTTGTAGATGAGGCTGCCTTTCATGTAAATAAGTCACAGTCCAGCAGAAGTTCAGCAGCACTGAGGTTGAACTTCCCAACTCCCTGCCCCAGGCTTCAGCCAGACTGTGACTTAACGCTGACCACCGGGTTTCTGTCCGAGCTGGGCACTGACCACTATAACCCCCAAACCAGGGGTGGAGGATCAACCCATTGGAGGAGGCTGGTGGGACAGTGAAGATCTCAGTCTCACTGTTGACACTGGTGAAAGTCACCTGCCTGCAGTCAAGTCCAGACAGACCCAGACTCTGCTGGGGACCAGGACAGAAACAGGATGCTGGGAGGAAGGGTGAGACACACAAAATGCCCTTTGCAGTGCCACACTGCCCAGATCCCACCTTCAGGGCTCAGGTCCATCTTCCCCTTCCTCTTCACAGGCTCCCAGGCCACACCCACAGCACACCATGAATCAGGGACAACTTCACCTCCTGGCTAAGGTGGTTTGGTTGTGACCACGGAGGACAAGTTCTCATCTCCAATCCCAGCCCATCTTCCATGACAAACAGGCCGCTCTCATCAGAGGAACATCTCTGGGAGACCAAGGGCAGATGCTTGCCATTGGGATCCTTCCACAGCACCTCTGGTTTGGGGTACCAGCTGACACACCAGCAGGATGCCTCAGTCCTCAGCCTCCAGAGAGAGGTGAGGGACAGAGGCTGGGGAAAAGCTCCTGGTGGGGGAATGGTCTCAACCCAAAGGCAAAGAGCAAACTGGAGACCAGGCACATCACAGGTTCCACAGGGGCTGTGAGATGGGGGATGGCCCATGCTCTTCACACCACCAAAACCAGCCCAAGTTGTGCAGGACTCAGAGAGCCTTGGTGCCAAAGCACCACAGATGTCCCACAAAACAGCCTGGCAGAGGCAGACCCAGCTGCCCAGCTCCAGCACCTCAAGGCAGCGTCTCTGCACCAACCATCTTTGTTCCAGAAGCCCTGATGCTTCCAGGCAACGTCAGAGGTGTCCCACGGATAAAGCCAGGATCCAGCTGCTCAGAGCTGGGAAGAGGGCTCTTCCCAACTCCAGACACAGCATGAGGTCCCTGGGGCTAGTTCTAGGGAAGGAGAAAACGGTGGGACATGCACAACTCCATGCATTTCCACCCCAGGCCCCTTTGGTCTCTCCCAGGGGCCCCAGCACATCCTCACCTGGAAGGATGGAGCAGGGAAACATCCCACTTTTCCCTGGGGTGAAGAGGGGGACACGATCCCGCTCCCTATGCCTGGAGCCATCCCAGAGTTGTAGCCTAAGGATGGGCCCTTCCCACAGCCCCCGGGGCTGCTGAACAACATCAAACAAGGAAAGAAAATGCCAGTGTATTTTGTTTCCAGGAAGACACTCTCTTGCAACAATGATTAACAGGATGACCCGTGCGTTGGTGGTGTCAGGGTCCAGACCAGAGTCAGGAATGCTGCCAGGGGTGGAGAAGAAAGTCGTGTTGAAGGAGAACATCACTGCCCAGAAAAGCCCCACTCCAGCCAGGATCAGCCCCAGCATCACGCAGCTGCCTCTGGCCTGGCCTGGGCAGCAGAGACATCTCCACGTCTTCCTCCTTGGGAAAACCTGGCCTCGTGCTGGGGGCCTGGGCTGAGCTCCTGTGGATCTTCAGGACCCCCAGAGGGAGCTCAGCTCACCATTTCCCACCCACTTGAAGCACTATTTTGCCTAAAAATGACTTTGCTGAAGCCTTCTTTGCCTTCTGCTCCTTCTTGTCCCCGAGGGACAAGAGTTTGTGTTTCCTGAGAAAACAGGAAAACCAGCAGCAGGCAGAGCTGCCCCTTCCCAGAACCGGGGGGAAACCCCCCATCAACCCACTCGTGCTCCACAGTACCTGGAAATCTCATCAGCGACCCTCAGAGGGGGTTGGGACAATTACTGGCATTTTTTCTGGGCGAGGTCCTGACGAGCTTTGAACCTTGCCTTCTTCCCACCTGAATGCAAATTTTTCCTCTTAGATTTGGGACTCCGGGACCACCCCTCCTCCCCCTGCACCCTGGGTGATTTGGGGGTGGTGCTGAGCTGGCTGTTCCCAGACGGCCCCTCCGTCCCAGCTCGCAGATGCCAACCAGCTCTGTACAGGAGGACACAGGGGCCCCTGTTGTCCTGATAGCCAAGAGGCTGGGTGGGGGTCCCAGGGGAGCAGATCTGGGGCTGGGGAGGGTTGGGGGCAGCTGCAGGGGGATGTGACTGGTGGAGGGATGTGGGGGCACGAGATGTGCTCGGGAGGGGTGGTCCATGTTCCCAGAAGGAGCCCGGGGGTCCGGATGTTGGGAAAATGGGGGTCTGGGAGGCACGAGGTGCCCGTGAAGGGGAGGTCTAGGGGGTTCTAATGCCAAGGAAACGGGTGTCTGGGGGGCGGGAGACACGGGGTACCCGGGAAGAGGGGTCCAGAGGGGTGCAAGGAAGGCGGACCGGGGCAGGGGAGCTGAGATGGGGTGCTGGCACCCGGGGAGGGGGAGCGGGGGAGTAGGAAAGGGAGGGACAGGGGAGTCGCTGTGTCGGGGTTCAGTCCATGGGGAGCCCGCTGAACAGGGACGGAAGGGGGTCCCGGAAGGGGAAATCGCGGTGCCCCAGCAAAGGGGGTGCAGGAAGGTGCCGGTGCTCGCGTTTTCCGGGTGCCCGTCTGCCCTCACCACCAGAGCCTCCGCCGTGGGCATTCTCCCTGCTGGCCAGTATCGCCATCACCACCGCCACCACGCCCACGATCGCCACCACCCCCAGCACCAAGCCCGTCGCCATCGCGCTGCGCTGCTCTGCGCTGTTCTGTTCTGTTCTGTTCTGTTCTGTTCTGTGCCGCGCCGCGCCGCTCCGCTCTCGCACGGCCGCGCAGAGCCCCGGCCGCCCCGCAGAGCTTTAACCCGTCAGCCCCAGTCCCGCGATTGGCCCCGGTCAACCCCTGCCCGCCAATGGCAGCCCGAGCTGTGTCGGACGTCACAGGCTGCGCTGCTCGGAACGGGAAGTGAAAGCGCCGGAGGCAGCGCAAGTCGCGGGGAGGGAAAGGGAAGCTCTTGCAGGATCAGCTGCACCCACAGGCTGTTTCCAGGCAGGGTCATTTCTTTTCTTATCTCCACGATGCAGCTTTTGCTGGCTCATGTGTTTACTTAATCTGTTTGGTTTATGTTCTGGTTTGAGCCAGGATGAAGCTTATTTTCCTTTTACTATTTTTTTTTTCGTTCAGTAAGCTCTCTTTTAACTAGCAGCAATTGCTCCAGCTAGTGGACTTTAACACTGGAATATTTGTTTCTGCTGGGACACGAAGGTCAGTTTATTCTACTCAGTGAATCCACCACTACAGAAGATGCTACTGAGAGGAGGAGAGTTGTATCTATGACCCCTCCCGAGGGGGGATGGACTAGACAGACAGCAAAATTGGCCAGATATTCCATTCCATCTATCTACGTAAGCCCAGAGGAAGGTTAGAGATCACAGAAGACAACTTCGTTCCTGCTTCTTCTCCCTTTTTCTTCCATCCATAGCTGGCATCTGGGGAGGACTCCATCTATCCATCACCATCAGCTTCTAGGCTTGTGCACTCCTGATCCTCCTAACTTTACCCTTATATCAGGCAGCACTCCGGGACATTTTGGGACTGTTCACAACTAAGGAGTGTGCTGGGGGAGTTGCTGGAGGTGGGGGGAGGCAATAGGCTTTTGCACATTCCTGAACATTCTTGTATATAATTGTATGTTTTCTTTTTCATTAGTGTTTAACTAAAGCTGTCTAGTTTAGTTTTCAATCCAGCGAAGTCTCTTCTAATTCTCTCTCTCCTTCCCTACCTGGGTGGGAGGGGGAGGGGATCGAGAGCATTGTTGTCACTGGTTTAATTGCTGATCCTGAGTGAAACCATGACATTTGAAACCATGAAATTGTTGTCACAATTTTTTACCAACTGTCAAATTAAGGATTCTCCCCCAGAGTCAGATTACCTTGAGGTGCATATTGTACTTCACCATTCTCCATCATTACAGACCAGGTATGTCCAGGTCCCAGAGCAAAAGCAACACCCCAGCCAGGTTTACCTTTGCCTGAAGCAGGATAAACCCAAACACCTTTACCCAACAGGTTTCTTTCACATACCACAGGGAATTTATCCTCATCCCCATCTGCAGTATGTAGAAGGTCCTACTGAGCAGGACCAGCCTGATTGATGGAGCATTAACTAATCAGGTGGCCTTTGCCAGATTTTGTTGGGATTTATGGAAAATTAATATGCCTGAATTAAATTGTCAGGCACCCTGAAGCAAACCATGAGATCAGTAAACAAGCGGATGTCTCACAGCCTGGTACCCCACGGGACCAGCAAACAGCAGGTGTCCTATCTCACGGTTGTTATCTCATGAAGTAGTGAGAAAATAATGTTGTAGCAAGAACTGAGAGGCACTGTCTGGGAAGCGAAACACCTTGGGTCATCATAACACGGACAGCAAGTGACAAGACACGTAGCCAATCATAGGGAAAAAGGGAAGTTGATCCGCGGGCCGCTCGTCCCACGACCCCCCCATGGGTCAGCCCAGCCCTCAGCCCTCCCGGACCCCTCCTCAGGGCCCGAGACCCTCCCACACGCCCGCTTTGCCTGTGTTCCCCCCGTCCGGCGTCACCCCTAAGGGACCCCCAGCACTAGCCCCACCCCCGGGGCACCCCGGGACCCGGCATCCGGTCAGCCCCGGGGGCCACCCAGGCGTCCGGCGCCCCACGGCCTCTTGGGGCTGGTTTGGCACCGAGTGTTCCTCGTTCCCGCTGTCCCTCGTTCCCCCATCCTGCTCCTGCTCAGAGCTCCGCTGTCACCTCTGCCCACCCCGGCCCACCCCAGCAGTGTCCCTGCAGCCCCACGGCAGCCGGGAGCTTGTGGGCAGGGGGGGAGAAGGGGACAAGAAGGGGTAGGGTGGATTCACGTGTCGGCACATCCCAGCTGTGCCCTGTCACCTCGGGAACATCAAAGCCCTGGAAGGACGTGTCCCCTGCTGTCCCCAACATCCCCTCCTCATCCATACCCAAAACAAGGGGTGCAGAGGGGGAGCAAAGGGGCTGTACCCATAGCAGGGGCGGGTCCTGGTGGTGCTGGGGGGTCATACCCATCTCTGACGGGTCCTGGGGGCCGTACCCAGACCCAGGACGGGGACCGGGGTTGACGTCATCTCTACCCCAAAGGGTGTCCAGGACACTGGGCCCAGCCCCAGGGGGATCGGGAAAGAGGGAGTGGGCTGGGCTGAGGAGGAGCAGGGGGATCCGTACCCCCCACCCCCTGGCTGGTATAGCAGGAGGTCCCATATGCAGCCTCAGGTGCAGCAGGTCACAGGTCACCCTGACCTGCAGTCCCTGGTCCCAGCCCCATCTCCCCACACAGCCCCTGGTGCAGGAGCAGCACAATCCATATCGCTGAACATCCATGGAAAACGGCCCCAGTCTGGGACATTCCTGCTCTGCTCACAAGTTTCTTATGCTCCTTCACCTGAGGCCACTCTCTTACAAAAATGCTTTCGCTCACGGAGCCAAATCCCCACGGAAGAGACACAGGAGCTTCCCCAAGTGCCCAGCAAGGAAGGGAACGATGTCAAGAGATGCCAGAGTTGGGCAGAAATGGGTTGTGTGGGGTAGGGGGAGGCTGATGGAGCAGGGGTACCCCTGGACAGGGAGGGCTGGAAAATTTGGGTCTACCCAGAGTGGAGACAAGGGGGTGCCTGAGGCCTGAATGACACCCACCTCCAGCCTCCCAGTGCTCATCATGTGAGGACCTGCCCCAGGCTCCTGCTCCAGCTCCGCTGCAAATCCCCTTCCTGGGAAGTGAGGAATCAGGGCAAAGATCCCCCCCAGGACTTCCACGGGAGACTCCATGTTAACCTGCAAACCCTTGTTGACCCCCTACCCAGCTGCGCTGGGCAGGGCAAACTCCCTGCCAGGGAAAGAAGAACCCAACCCGACCCGTCAGCACCCAGAATAGATCCAGACCCTCCAGGGGGAGCAACAAAGTGGGGTTGGGATGCCACGCAGCGCCTGGGAACCACATCCATCAGCCCAGCAGTGCAGGAGTGGAGGAGAGAGGGGTGTGGGGAGTGGGGACAGTCCCCTTGCTCCATCCTTGGGCTCCTTGGCAAAACACAGATGGGTGACTGCAGGGTTTGTGCCCGAGCACAGACAGGAGGGCACATGGCAGAGCCCAGGGGAGCCAAGGGACTCCTGCCACCCTTGCTCAGAGCTTCCCAACCCTCCTCCAGCCCCAGGGGGAATCTCAAAGCCACCCCCACGCCCCTGCCCCTCTGCTCCACAGGCTAAGGCAGGGCAGGGAGGGACATGGGCTCCTGCAGCATCAGGGAGAGGAGAGCAGGGAGAAGAGCAGGGAGAAGGGCAGGGGGTCCCCAGGGCTGTGGAGTGGGGGATGGAAGGGGGGGCAGAGGGTCTGGGGCACTGCCCCTGGGGCTCATCTGGGTTTCCTCTGTCACCACTGGTGAGGGAGAAGCTGCCAACCTCCCACTTGTTGGGATGGACCTCTCTCGGGCTTGCAACCACAGCACCTTTGAGGTTGGAGAAGAGCTTGGAGATCCAGTCCAATCACTGACCTCATCCTGCCAAGGCCACCACTAAACTATGTCCCTGTGTTGAGGCAGAAGCCACTGCCCGAGCAGTCACCCCCACTCCCACAGTCGCACACCCACCACCCAGCCTGTAGCTGCTGGGACCCCAGTCCCTTCGCAGCGGGCGGCTCCAGCCCACGGGTGCCCCTTCCCACTCCTCGCTCACACACACTCGGTAGATTAAAAATAATAACAATAATTTATTCGGGTGGTGCAGCGGGAAATCAGCTCGAGCTGGTGCCCCTGGAGAGGGACCCGGACATAAGACTCCCCAGGCAATTATACCCTTTCCATGTCAAGTTCCCCCCTCCTCCCGTGACGGTCAGTCCAATAGTTGTATTGGGGTCTGGCATCTTCTTGTTCCTCATGGATCCTCCCTCTGTTTCCAGGAAGGACCGTTCCTTTTCTTATCTCCACGATGCAGCTTTTGCTGGCCCATGTGTTTACTACATCTGTTTGGTTTCACAGAATCGTTCTGGTTGGAAAAGACCTTGAAGATCATCAAGTCCAACCATAACCCAGCTCTACCAAGTCCAGTGCTTAAACTGTGTCCCTCAGCACCACATCTACACAGCTTTGAAACACCTCCAGGGATGGCGTTTCCAGCAACCTCCCTGGGCAGCCTATGCCAGCGTTTAATGACCTTTTCAATGAAGATGTTTCATTTAATCTCCAATCTATACCTCCCCTGGGCACTTGAGGCCATTTTCTCTGGTCCTGTCACTTGTTCCTTGGGAGAAAAGACTGACCTCCCCTCGCTCCAACCTCCTCTCAGGCAGTTAGAGAGAGCCAGGAGGTCTCCCCCCTCAGCCTCCTTTTCTCCAGGCTGAACACCCCCGAGCTCCCTCAGCTGCTCCTCGTCAGACTTGTGCTCCAGCCCCTTCCCCAGCTCTGTTGTCCTTCTCTGGACACGCTCCAGCCCCTCCATGTCCTTGTTATAGTGAGGGGCCCAGAACTGCACACAGTGCTCGAGGTGTGGCCTCACCAGTGCCCAGCACAGGGGGACGATCCCTGCCCTGCTCCTGCTGGCCACACTAGTGCTGACACAAGCCACGATGCTGGTGGCCTTCTGGGCCACCTGGACACCTGCTGGCTCATGTTCAGCCGCTGTCGACCAACCCCCCATAGGTCCTCTAGGTCCTTTTCCCCCAGGCACTTTCCAGCTGCTCTTCCCCAAGCCTGGAGTGTTGCCTGGGGTTGGTGTGACCCAAATGCAGGACCTGGCACTTGGCCTTGTTGAACCACATACAATTGGCCTCAGCCCATCGATCCAGTCCACCCAGGTCCCTCTGCAGACCCTTCCTACCCTCAGGCAGATCCACACTCCCTCCCAACTTGGAGTCACATACAAACTATCTGAGGGTGCACTCAACCCACTCATCCAGATCATGGATGAAGATATTAAAGAGAAGTGGCCCCAGCACTGAGCCCTTGGGACACCCCTGGTGACTGGCCACAGCTGGAGTTAACTCCATGCACCACAACTCTCTGGGCCTGGCCATCAGCCACTGTTTGACCCAGTGCAGAGCTCATCGGGCTGGGCCGCGTGGAGCCAGTTTCTCCAGGAGAATGCTGTGGGAGACTTTGTCAAAGGCTTTACTAAGGTCCAGGTAAACAACAGCCACATCCCTCATGCACCAAATGGGTCACCTTATAGAAGGAGATCAGGTTGGTCAGGCAGGACCTGCCTTTCATGAGCCCATGCTGGCTGGGCCTGATCACCTGGCTGTTCTGCACGTGCTGCATAAAGGCACTTGAGATGATCTCCTCCATAAGCTTCCCCAGCACCGAGGTCAGGCTGACAGGCCTGGACTTCCCTACATTCCACTCTGGCCCTTCTTGTAGATGAGGCTGCCTTTCATGTAAATAAGTCACAGTCCAGCAGAAGTTCAGCAGCACTGAGGTTGAACTTCCCAACTCCCTGCCCCAGGCTTCAGCCAGACTGTGACTTAACGCTGACCACCGGGTTTCTGTCCGAGCTGGGCACTGACCACTATAACCCCCAAACCAGGGGTGGAGGATCAACCCATTGGAGGAGGCTGGTGGGACAGTGAAGATCTCAGTCTCACTGTTGACACTGGTGAAAGTCACCTGCCTGCAGTCAAGTCCAGACAGACCCAGACTCTGCTGGGGACCAGGACAGAAACAGGATGCTGGGAGGAAGGGTGAGACACACAAAATGCCCTTTGCAGTGCCACACTGCCCAGATCCCACCTTCAGGGCTCAGGTCCATCTTCCCCTTCCTCTTCACAGGCTCCCAGGCCACACCCACAGCACACCATGAATCAGGGACAACTTCACCTCCTGGCTAAGGTGGTTTGGTTGTGACCACGGAGGACAAGTTCTCATCTCCAATCCCAGCCCATCTTCCATGACAAACAGGCCGCTCTCATCAGAGGAACATCTCTGGGAGACCAAGGGCAGATGCTTGCCATTGGGATCCTTCCACAGCACCTCTGGTTTGGGGTACCAGCTGACACACCAGCAGGATGCCTCAGTCCTCAGCCTCCAGAGAGAGGTGAGGGACAGAGGCTGGGGAAAAGCTCCTGGTGGGGGAATGGTCTCAACCCAAAGGCAAAGAGCAAACTGGAGACCAGGCACATCACAGGTTCCACAGGGGCTGTGAGATGGGGGATGGCCCATGCTCTTCACACCACCAAAACCAGCCCAAGTTGTGCAGGACTCAGAGAGCCTTGGTGCCAAAGCACCACAGATGTCCCACAAAACAGCCTGGCAGAGGCAGACCCAGCTGCCCAGCTCCAGCACCTCAAGGCAGCGTCTCTGCACCAACCATCTTTGTTCCAGAAGCCCTGATGCTTCCAGGCAACGTCAGAGGTGTCCCACGGATAAAGCCAGGATCCAGCTGCTCAGAGCTGGGAAGAGGGCTCTTCCCAACTCCAGACACAGCATGAGGTCCCTGGGGCTAGTTCTAGGGAAGGAGAAAACGGTGGGACATGCACAACTCCATGCATTTCCACCCCAGGCCCCTTTGGTCTCTCCCAGGGGCCCCAGCACATCCTCACCTGGAAGGATGGAGCAGGGAAACATCCCACTTTTCCCTGGGGTGAAGAGGGGGACACGATCCCGCTCCCTATGCCTGGAGCCATCCCAGAGTTGTAGCCTAAGGATGGGCCCTTCCCACAGCCCCCGGGGCTGCTGAACAACATCAAACAAGGAAAGAAAATGCCAGTGTATTTTGTTTCCAGGAAGACACTCTCTTGCAACAATGATTAACAGGATGACCCGTGCGTTGGTGGTGTCAGGGTCCAGACCAGAGTCAGGAATGCTGCCAGGGGTGGAGAAGAAAGTCGTGTTGAAGGAGAACATCACTGCCCAGAAAAGCCCCACTCCAGCCAGGATCAGCCCCAGCATCACGCAGCTGCCTCTGGCCTGGCCTGGGCAGCAGAGACATCTCCACGTCTTCCTCCTTGGGAAAACCTGGCCTCGTGCTGGGGGCCTGGGCTGAGCTCCTGTGGATCTTCAGGACCCCCAGAGGGAGCTCAGCTCACCATTTCCCACCCACTTGAAGCACTATTTTGCCTAAAAATGACTTTGCTGAAGCCTTCTTTGCCTTCTGCTCCTTCTTGTCCCCGAGGGACAAGAGTTTGTGTTTCCTGAGAAAACAGGAAAACCAGCAGCAGGCAGAGCTGCCCCTTCCCAGAACCGGGGGGAAACCCCCCATCAACCCACTCGTGCTCCACAGTACCTGGAAATCTCATCAGCGACCCTCAGAGGGGGTTGGGACAATTACTGGCATTTTTTCTGGGCGAGGTCCTGACGAGCTTTGAACCTTGCCTTCTTCCCACCTGAATGCAAATTTTTCCTCTTAGATTTGGGACTCCGGGACCACCCCTCCTCCCCCTGCACCCTGGGTGATTTGGGGGTGGTGCTGAGCTGGCTGTTCCCAGACGGCCCCTCCGTCCCAGCTCGCAGATGCCAACCAGCTCTGTACAGGAGGACACAGGGGCCCCTGTTGTCCTGATAGCCAAGAGGCTGGGTGGGGGTCCCAGGGGAGCAGATCTGGGGCTGGGGAGGGTTGGGGGCAGCTGCAGGGGGATGTGACTGGTGGAGGGATGTGGGGGCACGAGATGTGCTCGGGAGGGGTGGTCCATGTTCCCAGAAGGAGCCCGGGGGTCCGGATGTTGGGAAAATGGGGGTCTGGGAGGCACGAGGTGCCCGTGAAGGGGAGGTCTAGGGGGTTCTAATGCCAAGGAAACGGGTGTCTGGGGGGCGGGAGACACGGGGTACCCGGGAAGAGGGGTCCAGAGGGGTGCAAGGAAGGCGGACCGGGGCAGGGGAGCTGAGATGGGGTGCTGGCACCCGGGGAGGGGGAGCGGGGGAGTAGGAAAGGGAGGGACAGGGGAGTCGCTGTGTCGGGGTTCAGTCCATGGGGAGCCCGCTGAACAGGGACGGAAGGGGGTCCCGGAAGGGGAAATCGCGGTGCCCCAGCAAAGGGGGTGCAGGAAGGTGCCGGTGCTCGCGTTTTCCGGGTGCCCGTCTGCCCTCACCACCAGAGCCTCCGCCGTGGGCATTCTCCCTGCTGGCCAGTATCGCCATCACCACCGCCACCACGCCCACGATCGCCACCACCCCCAGCACCAAGCCCGTCGCCATCGCGCTGCGCTGCGCTGCTCTGCGCTGCTCTGCTCTGTTCTGTGCCGCTCCGCTCCGCTCCGCTCCGCTCCGCTCTCGCACGGCCGCGCAGAGCCCCGGCCGCCCCGCAGAGCTTTAACCCGTCAGCCCCAGTCCCGCGATTGGCCCCGGTCAACCCCTGCCCGCCAATGGCAGCCCGAGCTGTGTCGGACGTCACAGGCTGCGCTGCTCGGAACGGGAAGTGAAAGCGCCGGAGGCAGCGCAAGTCGCGGGGAGGGAAAGGGAAGCTCTTGCAGGATCAGCTGCACCCACAGGCTGTTTCCAGGCAGGGTCATTTCTTTTCTTATCTCCACGATGCAGCTTTTGCTGGCTCATGTGTTTACTTAATCTGTTTGGTTTATGTTCTGGTTTGAGCCAGGATGAAGCTTATTTTCCTTTTACTATTTTTTTTTTCGTTCAGTAAGCTCTCTTTTAACTAGCAGCAATTGCTCCAGCTAGTGGACTTTAACACTGGAATATTTGTTTCTGCTGGGACACGAAGGTCAGTTTATTCTACTCAGTGAATCCACCACTACAGAAGATGCTACTGAGAGGAGGAGAGTTGTATCTATGACCCCTCCCGAGGGGGGATGGACTAGACAGACAGCAAAATTGGCCAGATATTCCATTCCATCTATCTACGTAAGCCCAGAGGAAGGTTAGAGATCACAGAAGACAACTTCGTTCCTGCTTCTTCTCCCTTTTTCTTCCATCCATAGCTGGCATCTGGGGAGGACTCCATCTATCCATCACCATCAGCTTCTAGGCTTGTGCACTCCTGATCCTCCTAACTTTACCCTTATATCAGGCAGCACTCCGGGACATTTTGGGACTGTTCACAACTAAGGAGTGTGCTGGGGGAGTTGCTGGAGGTGGGGGGAGGCAATAGGCTTTTGCACATTCCTGAACATTCTTGTATATAATTGTATGTTTTCTTTTTCATTAGTGTTTAACTAAAGCTGTCTAGTTTAGTTTTCAATCCAGCGAAGTCTCTTCTAATTCTCTCTCTCCTTCCCTACCTGGGTGGGAGGGGGAGGGGATCGAGAGCATTGTTGTCACTGGTTTAATTGCTGATCCTGAGTGAAACCATGACATTTGAAACCATGAAATTGTTGTCACAATTTTTTACCAACTGTCAAATTAAGGATTCTCCCCCAGAGTCAGATTACCTTGAGGTGCATATTGTACTTCACCATTCTCCATCATTACAGACCAGGTATGTCCAGGTCCCAGAGCAAAAGCAACACCCCAGCCAGGTTTACCTTTGCCTGAAGCAGGATAAACCCAAACACCTTTACCCAACAGGTTTCTTTCACATACCACAGGGAATTTATCCTCATCCCCATCTGCAGTATGTAGAAGGTCCTACTGAGCAGGACCAGCCTGATTGATGGAGCATTAACTAATCAGGTGGCCTTTGCCAGATTTTGTTGGGATTTATGGAAAATTAATATGCCTGAATTAAATTGTCAGGCACCCTGAAGCAAACCATGAGATCAGTAAACAAGCGGATGTCTCACAGCCTGGTACCCCACGGGACCAGCAAACAGCAGGTGTCCTATCTCACGGTTGTTATCTCATGAAGTAGTGAGAAAATAATGTTGTAGCAAGAACTGAGAGGCACTGTCTGGGAAGCGAAACACCTTGGGTCATCATAACACGGACAGCAAGTGACAAGACACGTAGCCAATCATAGGGAAAAAGGGAAGTTGATCCGCGGGCCGCTCGTCCCACGACCCCCCCATGGGTCAGCCCAGCCCTCAGCCCTCCCGGACCCCTCCTCAGGGCCCGAGACCCTCCCACACGCCCGCTTTGCCTGTGTTCCCCCCGTCCGGCGTCACCCCTAAGGGACCCCCAGCACTAGCCCCACCCCCGGGGCACCCCGGGACCCGGCATCCGGTCAGCCCCGGGGGCCACCCAGGCGTCCGGCGCCCCACGGCCTCTTGGGGCTGGTTTGGCACCGAGTGTTCCTCGTTCCCGCTGTCCCTCGTTCCCCCATCCTGCTCCTGCTCAGAGCTCCGCTGTCACCTCTGCCCACCCCGGCCCACCCCAGCAGTGTCCCTGCAGCCCCACGGCAGCCGGGAGCTTGTGGGCAGGGGGGGAGAAGGGGACAAGAAGGGGTAGGGTGGATTCACGTGTCGGCACATCCCAGCTGTGCCCTGTCACCTCGGGAACATCAAAGCCCTGGAAGGACGTGTCCCCTGCTGTCCCCAACATCCCCTCCTCATCCATACCCAAAACAAGGGGTGCAGAGGGGGAGCAAAGGGGCTGTACCCATAGCAGGGGCGGGTCCTGGTGGTGCTGGGGGGTCATACCCATCTCTGACGGGTCCTGGGGGCCGTACCCAGACCCAGGACGGGGACCGGGGTTGACGTCATCTCTACCCCAAAGGGTGTCCAGGACACTGGGCCCAGCCCCAGGGGGATCGGGAAAGAGGGAGTGGGCTGGGCTGAGGAGGAGCAGGGGGATCCGTACCCCCCACCCCCTGGCTGGTATAGCAGGAGGTCCCATATGCAGCCTCAGGTGCAGCAGGTCACAGGTCACCCTGACCTGCAGTCCCTGGTCCCAGCCCCATCTCCCCACACAGCCCCTGGTGCAGGAGCAGCACAATCCATATCGCTGAACATCCATGGAAAACGGCCCCAGTCTGGGACATTCCTGCTCTGCTCACAAGTTTCTTATGCTCCTTCACCTGAGGCCACTCTCTTACAAAAATGCTTTCGCTCACGGAGCCAAATCCCCACGGAAGAGACACAGGAGCTTCCCCAAGTGCCCAGCAAGGAAGGGAACGATGTCAAGAGATGCCAGAGTTGGGCAGAAATGGGTTGTGTGGGGTAGGGGGAGGCTGATGGAGCAGGGGTACCCCTGGACAGGGAGGGCTGGAAAATTTGGGTCTACCCAGAGTGGAGACAAGGGGGTGCCTGAGGCCTGAATGACACCCACCTCCAGCCTCCCAGTGCTCATCATGTGAGGACCTGCCCCAGGCTCCTGCTCCAGCTCCGCTGCAAATCCCCTTCCTGGGAAGTGAGGAATCAGGGCAAAGATCCCCCCCAGGACTTCCACGGGAGACTCCATGTTAACCTGCAAACCCTTGTTGACCCCCTACCCAGCTGCGCTGGGCAGGGCAAACTCCCTGCCAGGGAAAGAAGAACCCAACCCGACCCGTCAGCACCCAGAATAGATCCAGACCCTCCAGGGGGAGCAACAAAGTGGGGTTGGGATGCCACGCAGCGCCTGGGAACCACATCCATCAGCCCAGCAGTGCAGGAGTGGAGGAGAGAGGGGTGTGGGGAGTGGGGACAGTCCCCTTGCTCCATCCTTGGGCTCCTTGGCAAAACACAGATGGGTGACTGCAGGGTTTGTGCCCGAGCACAGACAGGAGGGCACATGGCAGAGCCCAGGGGAGCCAAGGGACTCCTGCCACCCTTGCTCAGAGCTTCCCAACCCTCCTCCAGCCCCAGGGGGAATCTCAAAGCCACCCCCACGCCCCTGCCCCTCTGCTCCACAGGCTAAGGCAGGGCAGGGAGGGACATGGGCTCCTGCAGCATCAGGGAGAGGAGAGCAGGGAGAAGAGCAGGGAGAAGGGCAGGGGGTCCCCAGGGCTGTGGAGTGGGGGATGGAAGGGGGGGCAGAGGGTCTGGGGCACTGCCCCTGGGGCTCATCTGGGTTTCCTCTGTCACCACTGGTGAGGGAGAAGCTGCCAACCTCCCACTTGTTGGGATGGACCTCTCTCGGGCTTGCAACCACAGCACCTTTGAGGTTGGAGAAGAGCTTGGAGATCCAGTCCAATCACTGACCTCATCCTGCCAAGGCCACCACTAAACTATGTCCCTGTGTTGAGGCAGAAGCCACTGCCCGAGCAGTCACCCCCACTCCCACAGTCGCACACCCACCACCCAGCCTGTAGCTGCTGGGACCCCAGTCCCTTCGCAGCGGGCGGCTCCAGCCCACGGGTGCCCCTTCCCACTCCTCGCTCACACACACTCGGTAGATTAAAAATAATAACAATAATTTATTCGGGTGGTGCAGCGGGAAATCAGCTCGAGCTGGTGCCCCTGGAGAGGGACCCGGACATAAGACTCCCCAGGCAATTATACCCTTTCCATGTCAAGTTCCCCCCTCCTCCCGTGACGGTCAGTCCAATAGTTGTATTGGGGTCTGGCATCTTCTTGTTCCTCATGGATCCTCCCTCTGTTTCCAGGAAGGACCGTTCCTTTTCTTATCTCCACGATGCAGCTTTTGCTGGCCCATGTGTTTACTACATCTGTTTGGTTTCACAGAATCGTTCTGGTTGGAAAAGACCTTGAAGATCATCAAGTCCAACCATAACCCAGCTCTACCAAGTCCAGTGCTTAAACTGTGTCCCTCAGCACCACATCTACACAGCTTTGAAACACCTCCAGGGATGGCGTTTCCAGCAACCTCCCTGGGCAGCCTATGCCAGCGTTTAATGACCTTTTCAATGAAGATGTTTCATTTAATCTCCAATCTATACCTCCCCTGGGCACTTGAGGCCATTTTCTCTGGTCCTGTCACTTGTTCCTTGGGAGAAAAGACTGACCTCCCCTCGCTCCAACCTCCTCTCAGGCAGTTAGAGAGAGCCAGGAGGTCTCCCCCCTCAGCCTCCTTTTCTCCAGGCTGAACACCCCCGAGCTCCCTCAGCTGCTCCTCGTCAGACTTGTGCTCCAGCCCCTTCCCCAGCTCTGTTGTCCTTCTCTGGACACGCTCCAGCCCCTCCATGTCCTTGTTATAGTGAGGGGCCCAGAACTGCACACAGTGCTCGAGGTGTGGCCTCACCAGTGCCCAGCACAGGGGGACGATCCCTGCCCTGCTCCTGCTGGCCACACTAGTGCTGACACAAGCCACGATGCTGGTGGCCTTCTGGGCCACCTGGACACCTGCTGGCTCATGTTCAGCCGCTGTCGACCAACCCCCCATAGGTCCTCTAGGTCCTTTTCCCCCAGGCACTTTCCAGCTGCTCTTCCCCAAGCCTGGAGTGTTGCCTGGGGTTGGTGTGACCCAAATGCAGGACCTGGCACTTGGCCTTGTTGAACCACATACAATTGGCCTCAGCCCATCGATCCAGTCCACCCAGGTCCCTCTGCAGACCCTTCCTACCCTCAGGCAGATCCACACTCCCTCCCAACTTGGAGTCACATACAAACTATCTGAGGGTGCACTCAACCCACTCATCCAGATCATGGATGAAGATATTAAAGAGAAGTGGCCCCAGCACTGAGCCCTTGGGACACCCCTGGTGACTGGCCACAGCTGGAGTTAACTCCATGCACCACAACTCTCTGGGCCTGGCCATCAGCCACTGTTTGACCCAGTGCAGAGCTCATCGGGCTGGGCCGCGTGGAGCCAGTTTCTCCAGGAGAATGCTGTGGGAGACTTTGTCAAAGGCTTTACTAAGGTCCAGGTAAACAACAGCCACATCCCTCATGCACCAAATGGGTCACCTTATAGAAGGAGATCAGGTTGGTCAGGCAGGACCTGCCTTTCATGAGCCCATGCTGGCTGGGCCTGATCACCTGGCTGTTCTGCACGTGCTGCATAAAGGCACTTGAGATGATCTCCTCCATAAGCTTCCCCAGCACCGAGGTCAGGCTGACAGGCCTGGACTTCCCTACATTCCACTCTGGCCCTTCTTGTAGATGAGGCTGCCTTTCATGTAAATAAGTCACAGTCCAGCAGAAGTTCAGCAGCACTGAGGTTGAACTTCCCAACTCCCTGCCCCAGGCTTCAGCCAGACTGTGACTTAACGCTGACCACCGGGTTTCTGTCCGAGCTGGGCACTGACCACTATAACCCCCAAACCAGGGGTGGAGGATCAACCCATTGGAGGAGGCTGGTGGGACAGTGAAGATCTCAGTCTCACTGTTGACACTGGTGAAAGTCACCTGCCTGCAGTCAAGTCCAGACAGACCCAGACTCTGCTGGGGACCAGGACAGAAACAGGATGCTGGGAGGAAGGGTGAGACACACAAAATGCCCTTTGCAGTGCCACACTGCCCAGATCCCACCTTCAGGGCTCAGGTCCATCTTCCCCTTCCTCTTCACAGGCTCCCAGGCCACACCCACAGCACACCATGAATCAGGGACAACTTCACCTCCTGGCTAAGGTGGTTTGGTTGTGACCACGGAGGACAAGTTCTCATCTCCAATCCCAGCCCATCTTCCATGACAAACAGGCCGCTCTCATCAGAGGAACATCTCTGGGAGACCAAGGGCAGATGCTTGCCATTGGGATCCTTCCACAGCACCTCTGGTTTGGGGTACCAGCTGACACACCAGCAGGATGCCTCAGTCCTCAGCCTCCAGAGAGAGGTGAGGGACAGAGGCTGGGGAAAAGCTCCTGGTGGGGGAATGGTCTCAACCCAAAGGCAAAGAGCAAACTGGAGACCAGGCACATCACAGGTTCCACAGGGGCTGTGAGATGGGGGATGGCCCATGCTCTTCACACCACCAAAACCAGCCCAAGTTGTGCAGGACTCAGAGAGCCTTGGTGCCAAAGCACCACAGATGTCCCACAAAACAGCCTGGCAGAGGCAGACCCAGCTGCCCAGCTCCAGCACCTCAAGGCAGCGTCTCTGCACCAACCATCTTTGTTCCAGAAGCCCTGATGCTTCCAGGCAACGTCAGAGGTGTCCCACGGATAAAGCCAGGATCCAGCTGCTCAGAGCTGGGAAGAGGGCTCTTCCCAACTCCAGACACAGCATGAGGTCCCTGGGGCTAGTTCTAGGGAAGGAGAAAACGGTGGGACATGCACAACTCCATGCATTTCCACCCCAGGCCCCTTTGGTCTCTCCCAGGGGCCCCAGCACATCCTCACCTGGAAGGATGGAGCAGGGAAACATCCCACTTTTCCCTGGGGTGAAGAGGGGGACACGATCCCGCTCCCTATGCCTGGAGCCATCCCAGAGTTGTAGCCTAAGGATGGGCCCTTCCCACAGCCCCCGGGGCTGCTGAACAACATCAAACAAGGAAAGAAAATGCCAGTGTATTTTGTTTCCAGGAAGACACTCTCTTGCAACAATGATTAACAGGATGACCCGTGCGTTGGTGGTGTCAGGGTCCAGACCAGAGTCAGGAATGCTGCCAGGGGTGGAGAAGAAAGTCGTGTTGAAGGAGAACATCACTGCCCAGAAAAGCCCCACTCCAGCCAGGATCAGCCCCAGCATCACGCAGCTGCCTCTGGCCTGGCCTGGGCAGCAGAGACATCTCCACGTCTTCCTCCTTGGGAAAACCTGGCCTCGTGCTGGGGGCCTGGGCTGAGCTCCTGTGGATCTTCAGGACCCCCAGAGGGAGCTCAGCTCACCATTTCCCACCCACTTGAAGCACTATTTTGCCTAAAAATGACTTTGCTGAAGCCTTCTTTGCCTTCTGCTCCTTCTTGTCCCCGAGGGACAAGAGTTTGTGTTTCCTGAGAAAACAGGAAAACCAGCAGCAGGCAGAGCTGCCCCTTCCCAGAACCGGGGGGAAACCCCCCATCAACCCACTCGTGCTCCACAGTACCTGGAAATCTCATCAGCGACCCTCAGAGGGGGTTGGGACAATTACTGGCATTTTTTCTGGGCGAGGTCCTGACGAGCTTTGAACCTTGCCTTCTTCCCACCTGAATGCAAATTTTTCCTCTTAGATTTGGGACTCCGGGACCACCCCTCCTCCCCCTGCACCCTGGGTGATTTGGGGGTGGTGCTGAGCTGGCTGTTCCCAGACGGCCCCTCCGTCCCAGCTCGCAGATGCCAACCAGCTCTGTACAGGAGGACACAGGGGCCCCTGTTGTCCTGATAGCCAAGAGGCTGGGTGGGGGTCCCAGGGGAGCAGATCTGGGGCTGGGGAGGGTTGGGGGCAGCTGCAGGGGGATGTGACTGGTGGAGGGATGTGGGGGCACGAGATGTGCTCGGGAGGGGTGGTCCATGTTCCCAGAAGGAGCCCGGGGGTCCGGATGTTGGGAAAATGGGGGTCTGGGAGGCACGAGGTGCCCGTGAAGGGGAGGTCTAGGGGGTTCTAATGCCAAGGAAACGGGTGTCTGGGGGGCGGGAGACACGGGGTACCCGGGAAGAGGGGTCCAGAGGGGTGCAAGGAAGGCGGACCGGGGCAGGGGAGCTGAGATGGGGTGCTGGCACCCGGGGAGGGGGAGCGGGGGAGTAGGAAAGGGAGGGACAGGGGAGTCGCTGTGTCGGGGTTCAGTCCATGGGGAGCCCGCTGAACAGGGACGGAAGGGGGTCCCGGGAGGGGAAATCGCGGTGCCCCAGCAAAGGGGGTGCAGGAAGGTGCCGGTGCTCGCGTTTTCCGGGTGCCCGTCTGCCCTCACCACCAGAGCCTCCGCCGTGGGCATTCTCCCTGCTGGCCAGTATCGCCATCACCACCGCCACCACGCCCACGATCGCCACCACCCCCAGCACCAAGCCCGTCGCCATCGCGCTGCGCTGCGCTGCTCTGCGCTGCTCTGCTCTGCTCTGTTCTGTTCTGTGCCGCGCCGCTCCGCTCCGCTCCGCTCTCGCACGGCCGCGCAGAGCCCCGGCCGCCCCGCAGAGCTTTAACCCGTCAGCCCCAGTCCCGCGATTGGCCCCGGTCAACCCCTGCCCGCCAATGGCAGCCCGAGCTGTGTCGGACGTCACAGGCTGCGCTGCTCGGAACGGGAAGTGAAAGCGCCGGAGGCAGCGCAAGTCGCGGGGAGGGAAAGGGAAGCTCTTGCAGGATCAGCTGCACCCACAGGCTGTTTCCAGGCAGGGTCATTTCTTTTCTTATCTCCACGATGCAGCTTTTGCTGGCTCATGTGTTTACTTAATCTGTTTGGTTTATGTTCTGGTTTGAGCCAGGATGAAGCTTATTTTCCTTTTACTATTTTTTTTTTCGTTCAGTAAGCTCTCTTTTAACTAGCAGCAATTGCTCCAGCTAGTGGACTTTAACACTGGAATATTTGTTTCTGCTGGGACACGAAGGTCAGTTTATTCTACTCAGTGAATCCACCACTACAGAAGATGCTACTGAGAGGAGGAGAGTTGTATCTATGACCCCTCCCGAGGGGGGATGGACTAGACAGACAGCAAAATTGGCCAGATATTCCATTCCATCTATCTACGTAAGCCCAGAGGAAGGTTAGAGATCACAGAAGACAACTTCGTTCCTGCTTCTTCTCCCTTTTTCTTCCATCCATAGCTGGCATCTGGGGAGGACTCCATCTATCCATCACCATCAGCTTCTAGGCTTGTGCACTCCTGATCCTCCTAACTTTACCCTTATATCAGGCAGCACTCCGGGACATTTTGGGACTGTTCACAACTAAGGAGTGTGCTGGGGGAGTTGCTGGAGGTGGGGGGAGGCAATAGGCTTTTGCACATTCCTGAACATTCTTGTATATAATTGTATGTTTTCTTTTTCATTAGTGTTTAACTAAAGCTGTCTAGTTTAGTTTTCAATCCAGCGAAGTCTCTTCTAATTCTCTCTCTCCTTCCCTACCTGGGTGGGAGGGGGAGGGGATCGAGAGCATTGTTGTCACTGGTTTAATTGCTGATCCTGAGTGAAACCATGACATTTGAAACCATGAAATTGTTGTCACAATTTTTTACCAACTGTCAAATTAAGGATTCTCCCCCAGAGTCAGATTACCTTGAGGTGCATATTGTACTTCACCATTCTCCATCATTACAGACCAGGTATGTCCAGGTCCCGGAGCAAAAGCAACACCCCAGCCAGGTTTACCTTTGCCTGAAGCAGGATAAACCCAAACACCTTTACCCAACAGGTTTCTTTCACATACCACAGGGAATTTATCCTCATCCCCATCTGCAGTATGTAGAAGGTCTGACTGAGCAGGACCAGCCTGATTGATGGAGCATTAACTAATCAGGTGGCCTTTGCCAGATTTTGTTGGGATTTATGGAAAATTAATATGCCTGAATTAAATTGTCAGGCACCCTGAAGCAAACCATGAGATCAGTAAACAAGCGGATGTCTCACAGCCTGGTACCCCACGGGACCAGCAAACAGCAGGTGTCCTATCTCACGGTTGTTATCTCATGAAGTAGTGAGAAAATAATGTTGTAGCAAGAACTGAGAGGCACTGTCTGGGAAGCGAAACACCTTGGGTCATCATAACACGGACAGCAAGTGACAAGACACGTAGCCAATCATATATGAACTGTGTATGTATGTAACCAACGGGGTCTGTACTGGGGTGGAACATCTGGAGTCAGAGGGGTATAAATTGCCGCCATTTTTAACAATAAAGGTCTTTGGTTATAACTCTTATAGAGTTGTGTGAAGTCCATACGTCACCTCCGACAACTGGTGACCCCGACGTGATTTACGAAGGAGCACTGCGGAGGCGACGGGGGAGCCCGGCTGGCAGCTGGGACGGCGGGACCAGTTCAGGGGGTAGGAGTACTACCCGAGTGAAGTGGAATCGTTGCAACGTGAGCTTGCCCGGAGAGGTGAGGCAGCCGGGGAGTAGCATGGGTCAGAGTGTTAGTCAAGAAGAAGGGGCAGTAGTTTGGATCCTGCTACATACACTCTCTGTGAGAGAGATAAAACGTAAGGAGGGCACCTTGAAGAGGTTGTTGAAGTGGTGCCGGAACCAAGGTTTTGATCCTGACCCTGTATTAGTATTTAAGGTAGAGACTTGGAACGCAGTAGGGAACAAACTGTGGGAAGTAATTAGTAAAGGCGACCGGACAGCTAGTGAACTCACTGCCTGGCAACTAGTCATAGAAACTTTGCAAGCCATGAGAGCAGAAAGACAAGCCACCGCCAGCATAAAGGTCTTCGGTTATAACTCTTATAGAGTTGTGTGAAGTCCATGCGTCGTCTCCGACAAGATTTTTGTCCCAGTTTTGGAAAGTCCCACCACCCATTGCCTTCAGGGTAGCTTTTAAAAGACCATTGTACCTTTCAATCTTCCCCGAGGCTTGTGCATGGTATGGGATATGGTAGATCCACTCGATACCATGTTCTTTGGCCTACTTAGTCACAAGACTGTTTTTGAAATGAGTCTGATTGTCTGACTCAATTATTTCTGGAGTACCGTGTCTCCACAAGATTTGCTTCTCAAGGCCCAGGATGGTGTTCCAGGCTGTGGCATGAGGCACAGGATATGTTTCCAACCATCCTGTACTTGTTTCCACCATTCTGAGCACATAGCGCTTACCCTGGCGGGTCTGAGGCAGCATGATAGAGTCAATTTGCCAGGCCTCCCCATACTTTGACCATCTCCACTCCCAGCACAAAGGTTTCAACCATTTCACGTGCTTAATTGCAGCACAGGTTTCACAGTCGTGGATCACCTGCACAATAGCATCCATGGTTAAGTCCACCCCTCGGTGTGGGGAACAGACCACTTTTCCTTCTCCTCCCACGCAAGACTGGGCGGAATGCCTTTCAAGCCAGCGAAGTGCCTCTTGCTAATTTAACCAAGGGCAAACTGAAACAGATAACGGGCTGAAGGACTGCCCCCGAGAGACTGGGCAGCTGGCCACCACTAATTGACTAAGTTACCTAAACAAAGAAGGCGGGCTGTGCCGGTGAACTAGAGAACTTTCTTCATCTGCCAGACTCAGCGATAGACTGAGCCGCCGACTGCTGCTGCAGCCGCTGCGTGGGGGGGCCTGTGCTTGCTCACGGGGGATTGCTGCCTGCTGCTCGTCAGAGCCTGGGGAGTTGCCGCCTGGGTCAGAGCAGAGCTTGCTGTGTGGGTCTGCTGTGAAAGCCTGCCTGCCTGCCTGCTGGAGGGGTTGACCCACTGCTGGGTCACTCCAATGCCGCTGAGTCGCCAGGACACTGGTCACATCCTCGCTGCAGAAGGAGGGTAACATGCGTACATACACACACACGTAAATCTACCAGGCTCAACTCCTACCCTTCTCCTCCATTAATCCCCACACCTCTCTCTCGGGGAGTGCACTTACTAATACCATAGAACCCTAATCTCCTTTCTGATATATGCCTAGACTACCTTCCCTGAACCTTGGTCCCTCTGTTAACTTTTAATAAACCATTTAATTTGTAAGTGAAACATTGGTCTTGGTAACGATTTGTGAGCGTGGTGAGGGAGCATTCCAATCACACTCTGAGATAGGGTCCCACAGTGCCCACGCGTGCAGTCTCATTCACAAAGCTCTCCATTGTGGGGGTGGGGAAGTCATGGAAGCATCCTGACAACCGGTATCTTTTGATATCGGCCCACGACATTTCTGGTGTCAGAAGTGGGATAGAGGGTCTTCTGGAGCCCCCAGACCACACTCTCCATTGTTAGATTAATAAAACAAGGAAAAGAAATCGGTATCAAAATGAGCACCGATGGCATACCTACGGATGTAGAGGATACCAGTCGTGCAGAAGGCACCGAGGTTCCGGAAAGGTTGGCTTTATCGTGCCTTGAATGTCTACAGGACCGTATTAGAGGGCTTACAGAGAAAGCATTACAGCAAGAGCTTAGGGAGTTAGAGATACAGTGTGAGTTTACTGAGTTAAAGCAGGAGCTTACAGAGAAAGCATCACAGCAAGAGGTTAAGGAGTTAAAGCAGGAGGTTACAGAGTTACTGCTTAACTTACAGAAAGAACTTAAAGAGAAAGAGCTTAAAGAGTTACAGGAGGAGCACAGAAAGTTGCAGCAGGAATTTGAAGGGCTACTGCAGAGGCTTGAACACGGGTCTGCAGGGGCACAGAAGGAGAAGCAGCACAAAAAATGTAAAAAATGGCAACAGGAATATGATGTGCTGCAACAAGATATTCTACATTTGTAACAAGATAATCTACATTTGCAAGAAGAGAATCAGGACTGTAAAAAGATAGAAAAGAAGTATAGAGAGTTGCACAAGACACATGAGGAAGTGCAACAAACCTTACAACTGACCCAACGGGAGAAAATAGGCATGCAACAGGAGATAGAAGGGATGCAGAGAGACATTAGAGTGTCACGAAGAGAGCAAACAAAATTGCAACAAGAGAATGAAAAACTGCGAGAGCAGTTAAGGCAAAAAGTTGCTCCCCCTTCTAAGGAGATGGACACGTCTAAGAGTGGTCTGTCAGATCCAGTTCATGTTGTTCCCCCTTCTAAGAGAGAGAGTGATCAGTTAGATCCAATTCAAGCTCTCAGCCAGCACTTCAGTCGAGCATTGTTTTTTAAAGAAACAGTAGTTTTCAAAGAGCAGGAGAGTGATAAGCCCAATATTGATCAGTTAGATCCAGATCAAGCTATCAGCTCTGAAAGGATTGTCTTTTAAAGAAAAGGTAGAATGTCTTACTGCTCTCGTAGCACAGCAGGCCTCCTCACATCCACTCCCTCAGTCCTCCCAAGCTAATGGACTGTCGGAGGAAGTAACTAAGATAGATGAGCTGCGTTCAGTCCTCGATAAAAGAATACAAGATTTGACACATTATGTTAGGCCTCCTCGATATAGTTCGGAAGAGGAGGAAGAGCTGGAAGGAGTGGAACATAGACATGTACGCCCAGTTAAGACAACTACTTATTCTCAAAGAGCAGGTGCTGCACAGAGAGATACGGAGGTAAAAGAAAAACCTTACACTTCACTAGAACTGGCAAAGCTTAGAAAGCAATACAGCAGGCTTCAGTCTGAGACGGAAGCTGAATATGTGATGAGAGTGTCCCTCACAGGGAGAGATGATATTCTGTTAAATGAACAGGAAGCTGGCGGGTACTGGGGACCCAGAATTGTTTTAGTAACTGGAGTACCGGATCACCCCTGGTCTCTAACTCAGCGTGCAGCTTATTGTGTTGGCGAAACAGAACCCACTAGCAGAGGAGAACCAAGTGCCCTGAAAGGGGACCACTCTAATATAATGGAAAATGTCCACAAAGCTGCTGTACTTCAGATGATTTATGACCATGAGTTAGTACAAGATCAGAGTAGTCCTATGTCTCTTAGAGTGAAACCAGACAGATTAACTCTTTTGATCAAGGGACTCTCTCCAGCACTTAAAATTGAAGCCACCCACTATCAGAAACAGATCGAAAGTGGTAACTTAGGCCCTACATGGGCTATGCTAGCTGGAGACTTGATAGCTTATGGAAAGAAATATGGTGAATCTGGCAAATCTTCTGCAGTCAGGCAAGTCACTCAACTTTCATATGCTGAGGTGGCTGCTAAGCCACCTCAGAGCCCTCCTCCTCCTTCTAAGCAGCAGGAGAAATCACAGGGTGACTGGACAGTGGTGAATAGAGATACACAAAACAAAAAAACGAAAAGCTCACCTAGAAGCCAACATCCCAAAACACAACGTACTTCATCATAAGATAACAAGGGCCCATATGCTAAGATTAAGGAGGAAGCCAGGTGTATAGGGATCCCAGCTTTACTTTTGGCTCGGGATTATTCTTATGATCACCTAAAATAACTGATTGAATGCTGTCGTAGTCTAGCTAATTCAAGACAAAAATCAGTCTACAAGGCCTAGGTCACAGTCAAGGTCCAGAGGAAGGTCAAGAGTAAGATCCTTCACCACTACTTCGGAAAACTAAATAACCCTCCTCCTTCTAAGCAAAGGAAGTCTAAAAGACAGCAGAGGAGGGGAAAAACAGAATTCTAATACAGAGAATGAAAATGCTTCCCAAACAAACAATCACTCGGGCCCTAAAACCTCCTAGTCTTCCAAAAGATTGGCAAATTGTCTCAAGATTAGTTCAAAACAAAGATGGGGACTTGGAACTCACTTGTGCTGTTGGGCCAAAACATTATCCTGTAACTTTTGTGGTAGACACAGGAGCACAAATTTCCACACTAGAAGCTGAAGAAGCTGAACACTGTGGCATTACCTTATCTTCAAAGCGTGAATACGTGAGTGGAGCATTTGGTAACTCTGCTTTACAAAAAACAGCTAAAGTCACTATACACCTTCCAGGAGAGGACAAACCAATTTGGACCAAGATGATTGTGGGTGACATTCCTTTCAATTTGTTAGGAATGGATGTTCTCACGGGCCGAGCGTGGAGAGATGAAGAAGGCCACTGCTGGAATTTTGGCACACCTACACCAGAGATAAGGTTGTTGCAGTGTGCTCCACGCCTGCCACAAAGCAGGATAACAAATGTGAAACAATATTCCATCCCAATTGCTGCCAAAAATGGCATTAAAGAAGTAATTTTGGATTTGAAGCAAAAGGCTATTATTGTGCCATGTCATTCACCATTTAATTCACCAATTTCGTCTGTGAGAAAACCAAATGGTAAATGGAGACTGACAGTGGATTACAGGAAGCTAAATGCCAATACAGAAGGACTCACAGCTGCTGTACCTGACATTGCTGATCTGGTGCTAGAAATCCAGGAAGCAGCACACCCAGTACTGGCCTCTCTGGATATCAAGGACATGTTTTTCCAAATCCCTATTGATCCTGAGGACCAAAAATATTTTGCCTTCACTTGGGATGGAGTCCAACACACCTTCACAAGGTTGCCCCAGGGATAGAAACACTCACCCACACTGGCCCATCATGCACTGGCATGTGAGCTGGAAAACATTCCAGAAATCAAAAACAATTCCAAAGTGAAAGTTTATCAGTACATAGATGATGTGCTGATAGGGGGCCAGAGTGAGCGGGAGGTAAAGGCAGTTTATGATGCCATAATTAAGCATTTAACAGACATGCAGATAGAAATCCCTGAAGAGAAAAGGCAACCCCCATCCCAAGAGGCAAAATTTCTGGGAATAAGGTGGAAGGGGGGAACCTGGAATATTCCTTCTGATACTTTGTCTCATCTGAATCAAATAAAAGTACCATCCAATAAAAAAGAACTGCAAGGAATACTGGGAACCCTTTGGTACTGGAGAAAGCATATCCCAGATTTTTCTGTTATAGCACGTCCTCTTCATGATTTATTGAAAAACAATCGTCACTGGGAATGGGATAAATCTCATGATGAGGCCCTTGAACTATTATTATTGGAGGCACAGACCTTTCAAACTCTGGGACCTCTCTGCCAAGAAGATCCAATAATAGTAGAATGGGGGTTCTCAGCCAGTGTCTCATCATATCACTTTTGGCAATGGGGACCTAATGGGAGTACTCAACCACTTGGCTTCTATTCTCAGTCTTTTAAGGACTCAGAATTTCTTCATTCTGGAGAAAGGACTGCTAACAGTGTGCACAGCACTAATAGAAGTTAACAAAATCACCAAAAAACAAAGGGTAATTCTACAAGGCCCTTTCAAGGTAGTTAACCAAGTGCTGCCTGGGAAAGCCCTCCAGAAGGAATATCCCAAAAGGGTACAATCAGGAAGTGGTCTAGCCAAATTGAGTATTATTCTGGCCTTTTCAAGCTTGAGGAAGGCCATGATAAACAATTAAAAATTCAGGAACAAATTGGGTCTATAGAGGAGAAAGATGTAATAATGAAAACTCCCAGTCCTATTAAAGAGGCCCCAGAATACAGGAGTGAAATGCTTAATCCTTGGTTTACAGATGCCTCAGCCCAAAGAGAAGGTAAATCCCGGTTGTTCAGATCTGCTGCAGTTAAACCCTCCAGAGCCAAACAAATAATAAATCATGATAAAGGCAGTGCACAAGTGGGGGAGCTGGATGCTGGTCTCAATGTTTTTGTGAAAGAAAAAGCCTCCAAGATTCCTTTTCAGTCTTTAAGGGCTGTGTGAAATGGATAACTTTCTGGGAACAGAACAGTTGGGAAATTAAGAGGGTGCCAGTCTGGCAGAAAGAGAAATGGCAACAAATACTGGAAATTGCCAAGAAAAAACCTAACTTCCATGTAGGGTAGATTCCTTCTCACCAGACTAACCTGAAAGATGAAGCTAGTGGAAATCAGAACAGCTGTTACAGCAGGAGAAAAATCAAGAATGGGAGCAATTGCTTGAATGGCTTCATTGTAAAAGGGGTCACTCAGGAATCTTTGATTTGTATAAAGAGGCACAAACCCGTGGGTGGCCTGTCACCCATGAGCAGTGCAAAACAGTCATTTCTGAATGTGATCTCTGCAAGATCAGGTTGGGGGAACATCCCCTAACAACTGACACTCTGCATATTCAGGAAGGAAAACCTTTGTGGTCCACTTGGCAGGTGGACTACATCGGTCCCTTCTGCAAATCAGGAAACAAACAATACATCACTGTGATTGTAGAAGTGGTGTCAGGTCTAACTTGTGCTGAAGCTGTTTCTAAGGCAAATGGTGAACACACGGTTCACTTCTTGGAAAGGGTATTTGGGGTATTACCTAAACCCACACATATTCAATCTGATAATGGCACTCACTTCACCTCACATCTGGTACAACAATGGGCAAAAAGTGAAGGCATCCAGTGGACATTCCACAATGCCATACTATCCCCAAGCGAATGGGATAGTAGAATGTACTAATGGGTTAATGAAAAGTCTTATTCGTCCACAGGATTCCAGATGGGATGAAAGGTTGAGGTATGCAGTCACCACTGTAAATAATAGGTGGGGGTGAACGGGTGCCCTTGTCTAACTGCCTTCTTTCCTACGTCGCCTACTCAACATAAAGAAAAACCTAGAAAACCCTACAACAAGTCCAAGACTTCTCTGCACCCGGGACTGTTCTGGTGAACCTGCCGAATATTGGTAAAGTCAAGCTCACCTTACAAACACCAGTGAACTCAAATACTTGGTTTGCATTTGATTTAAATGACAAACAACATAAGATCAGTACAAAATGGATAATTCATGTTGAGTAAATCAGTGTTTCAGTTTTTTCTGTGTTTACATTTCTGTATGTCCAATGATGTTAATGGCTATATTACTAGTCTAACAACTTAGAGAGCCAGAGACATCCCGGTGACAGTATCAGGCCTGATCAACCTGCTGCTGGACTCCAGAGGAGTTACTTTGTGACCACTGTGAGACTGATCACCTCATAGCCTAAACAGGGTACTCTATAATATTGTCTCCCTCTATACTTGCCTTTGGATTGTTGTCTGTAATAGATTGTATTGAATGGAAATAATAATAATTAAGAAATTGTTAATGATAGCAAAAGTCTAACATGAAAGCAAGAGTATATATTAGATTGAATCATTAGTAAACTTAGATGTTATTTATATTATATTAATGCTCTGTTATAAGTAGAACTTATTAGCAGTCCACACTAAATGTATATAGCATTGTGTATTATAATTGGGAATTGTTCCCTTATTTATTTTTAGGGATTACTATATTTTCTCTGTATTCTTATTTTAAGTAATTTTTATTTTTATTTCCAGTTATACTTGTTTTTATAACTGAAGAGGGGAAGGATCTAATGTGAGGTAAGGGTTTGGACAAGGGCCTGGTTGGATACATACATAACACATACATACATATATACATAATAAGGACACTATATTATCGGTGTCTTAAAAACCACAAGGTGAGATGTGGGGAATGGACCATTTTCCCTTCCCCCCACAGAAGATTAAACTGACTGCCTTTCAAGCCAGCAAAGTGCCTTTTGCCGATTTAGCCAAGGAAGAACTGAAACAGAACTGGCAGAAACACAGGTAACAGGCTGGAGGACTGCCTCTGAAAGACTAAGCACGTGGCCCTGCTAATTGGCTAAGTCGAACAGACGACGTTATCTGAAAAAGAAAGCAAGCTGTGCCAGAGAACCAGAGAATTCTTCTTCATCTGCCAGACTCAGTGACAGACCGAGCTGCCTGCGAGTGCTGCAGCCGCTCCGCGGGGGGGCCTGTGCCCGCTCACGGGGGATCGCCGCTTGCCGCTCGCCGGAGCCTGTCTGCTTGCAAGGAGTCGCTGCCCGAACCAGCACCGAGCTTGCTGTGCCCACCTGCCGTGCCTGCCTGTTACCTGCTGGGGGGGTCGCCCTGCTGCCGGGTCGCCGGTCACATCCTCGCTGCGGAAGGACAAACGTACACACACTCACACACATATCTGCCAGGCTCAACTCCTACCCTTTTCCTCCATTAATCCTACACCTCTCTCGCGGGGAGTGTACTTACTAATACCATAGAACCCTGATTTTTCTTTCTGATATATGTCTAGATTACCTTCCCTGAACCTTGGTCCCTCAATTTGCGTTAACCCTTAATAAACCAATTAATTTGTAAGTGAAACATCGGTCTCGGTAATGATTTGTGAGCATGGTGAGGGAGCATTCCAGTCATACTCTGAGATACGGTCCCGCCGTAGCCGTTTCTCTATGTGAGGCGAGCGCCACACGTGCGCCCTCGGTCTCATTCACAAACCTCTCTGCTGGGGGGGGGGGAAGTCGCGGAAGCATCCTGATGGCTGGTAGCCCCCCAGTATCTGCCTGCAACACTTGTATTGCAACAATCTTCCTTCAAGCGGGCTTTAGGCTTTTCACAAGCCCAAACCTGTAGTGACTATTCAAGCAAGGCCATAACCTCAGAAAAGTTGCTGGAGGGAAGCAGTCCTCAACTAATGAACTGTGCCTTCTTCCCCAGGGAGGGACCCGCTGCTATGGATGGTACATCAGCCATTCCCGGGACCTCCTTTGCACAGCTCAGACCACCTCTTCCTTCTGCTCCAGCCCAGGAAGTTCCTACACCCTCCACTCTTGGTACACAGGCCAAGTGCTCCACCCCAACACATCCACAAGCCTCTTCTCACCAGCACAGCCCCTGCTGGGATACCTCACACCCCACAGCTTTGTTCAGGTCTCTGGCCACAACACATGACATGAAAGAAGTTTCCCCACAGGAGCACAGACCATCCCATTAAACCAACACACTCCATACTGGAGCATTTAATCTACTGCCCAGTACTGCTGAGACCTCGACACAGAAAAGCTCAAAATGTAACAGGACCATGTGCTGTTCTTGCTGAAGCTCCCCAGAACCATCCGGCTTGATGCAGAGATGCAAACTGCCAAGTGTTAGTCCACAGGACTTGAAGTCTGATCAAGCTTGGAAGAAAAAGGCAACAGATCCCTTTGCCTGTGTCTCCAGCTCCACCTGGAACAATGCAGATCATTGCTTTCCAGAAGCTTCTTTCAACCACTCAAGTATGAACAAGTGAAAGCAGTGCTTCCTGGGCAGGCGGGCTGCTGGCTGAGGGCTCAGCCCCAGGGTCCTGCACTGCTGGAGCTCTGCCCTTCCCACTGCCAACTGGGCACACACAGACCTGTTGCCATGGGAACAACTGTGAGGTAGAATGGGAGAACCTAGAACCATGGAACCTCAGAACCATGGAGCCTAAGAACCATGGAACCTCAGAACCATGGAACCTGACCTTGAACACCTCCAGGAATGGGGCCTCCATCACCTCTCTGGGCAGCCTGTGCCAGTGTTTCACCACCCTCGTAGCAAACAGCTTCTTCCTAATCTCCACTCTAAATCCCCCCTGCTCTCTCGTCCTCACACTCCATGCCCTTGTAAACAGTCCCTCCCCAGCAATGGTGCCACTGCTTTTAACACTTCAGATAGTAAAAGCAGGGTTTGTTTTGAGGAATTTCCTTCCAGTTGACTCAGTGTTTTCAAGAATAAGAGCTAAGCCTGATATTTGCTCCTGGTTTCGGGAATAATTATCCAGCAGCATGAAACTCCTTCACCTAATCTGGAAAATAAAAGGGGATAAAAAGTGTGAGAGACGGACTCCATGATGGCCTTTAAGCCAGCGACGTTTGCTGGCCCTTCCTAGTGATGTGCTCCCCGGCACTGGTGAGTACCAGGTGCATGCGCACAAGACCACAAACTACAACTCCCAGGAGGCACAGCGGGGCCGGAGCCGGAAGCGGAGCCGGAAGCGGAGCCGGAAGTGGAGCCGGCAGGCGCGGTCTCTGAACAGACACAGCTGCTACGGAGGTGACCGCCGCCGCGTGTGCATCGCTGTGGAGGCTGCCGTGGAGCCAGAGGCGCCTTTTCCTGTGGTTGTTGGCGTGTGGACGTACCGAACGGACTGCCTGCCTGAAGTCGCTGGAGAAGGATCCCGACTAGGGATCGGCTTTGGCCGTACCCCGGTGGTGAGACTTGCGAACTTGACTACACTCTGACATTTCCTATTAACACTTACAGACATTCATACACTCATACATACCGATTGCATCTTCCTATTGCTATTAATCTTCCTAAAGGCTCTCTCCAAGTTCTCCCCTCCTATCCCTGTCCGGGACTGAGAACGGGGGGGGGGAGGGGTAGAATCATTCCTATCGTGTTTGTCTTGTTTTGTTTGTTTGTTCCTATATATATGTGTATTGTTCTTGTATATATTTGTTATTGTTCTGTAGAAATAACCTTGTCTACACCGTGGTGCCTTTAATAAACCCACTGATTCTTGAGCGTTGTGTGTGAGTGCGACAGGGAGTGATCCTCAGCCCTCGATTCCTTTGTGAAAGGCAGTGGGTCGCGGCTTTCCCTATCTCGGTTCGCGACAAAAAGGAAAACTAGGACTATCAGATTAGAAGTGCTGATACAAAAACCATTAGAGAAATGCATTAGTAGAAGCTGTGCCACTACTTGAAGCAAAGATATCACAAAAGATACCACTTAATATAGAAAGGCTGTATCTGATTTTGTTGGTTCCCACTAACAACCAAGGCCAAATGATGAGGTATGATGCTATCTGAACTCTTTCTTCATTCTATCAAACCTAAGAAATATGCTGTGGCAATCTGCACTTGTGGCAGAAGTGTCAATTGCTACAGAGGAAGCACAGAAAATGTGAGAACTAAGGGATGTGAGGATTAAAGTGATTCTCTTAGACACCTACTTTTATCTTACCTAGAAGGGCCCTTGCTATTCAATTCCACAAGCCAGCACAACTCTGAGGAACTCAGGTGGTGGAGTGCCTGATTTCCCACCTGTTTTCCAGTGCAAAGAAGCATTGAGAGGATCTGGTCCCCCTTAGGAAAGCCACAGGACTCTTGTGTTCCTTTTCAAATATTGACAGTGACCCCTACCTAGAGCATCAAGGAAAGCTTGAATCACATCTTCCCCAGCACACCAGTCTGCATCCTCAGTTCATCTCAGTGCTCTTCCCAAGCTCCCCTTGCAATTCTTGCATGCCTCAACTTTCCTCTCCAATTGTCTCTGCATAATAAACACCCCCTTGGCTATGCCAGAAGCACCTCTTTAGGGCCCCAAAACCCCCTTCACCCCAAGGCTGTTGCAGCAATAACTCAACCCTCCCATGAGGGGCCAGATGCTTTGTCCCTGCTGTACAAACAGCATCACTGCTTTGGGCTGGACTTGGCTAGAGGATGAGAGCAGCACTTGTCCAGTCTGTGCTGCATCTTGCATCTTGCCCAGCAGCACAGGGCTCTCGATGGGCAGAAACCACCCACACCTCCCCAGCAGCTGAGAGCCATCTGGAACCTGCAGGGTGTCCTCACCTGCTGGCTAATGGCCTCCAAAGCAGCTCATTTAAAGCTTGCTTGGTTAAGTATCAATTGCTGAGTCTTTGCAGTGTAGACATGCCTGATCCATAGCAGCATGAGATGAGATCAAACAGTTGTTACTGCTTTGCTCTGGGAGGACAACTCTTTTTAAAGGGGGAAGGGAGGTTGGAAACCTGTGTCATTTTCAAAGAGATTGCAGGAACTGATCTCAATTAAATAGGAAAAGTTTCCTTAATGCTTCCCCTGTCACCTAACTTCTGGGTTGTGGCCTATTTTATTTTCTCCTTACGGCTTGTCTCAAGAGTAAAAGCTCACATCTGGTACAGCCCACAAGGACTCCTCCCGTTCTGCTGCAGACCAAGGCAGGGCCCTGAGCCTCGGCCTCAAGTCAAGCTTTTAGGGTTCAGAATTAGGTCCTTAAAGACCGTCCATCGTCTGACTTTTTGAGGCAGGGGCCAGGCTGGCACCAGCTCACCGAAATGCTGCAGCCACAGGATGCTGAGCAGGGACTGAACATACATTGGTCAAGACCAGATACAGGCAGTAGAGGGGATATTCACACACTTTTTCGGTCCCTGATGTCTACTGCAGCTGGCTGCATTTCAGTGTCATCACCCTGACACACAGACACAAGAGAAGCTTCACACAGCTCCTCTGTGATAAAACAGCAGCACTTGTCTTGGCTCAAGCAGCTGCAAAGGTGAAGCAGATACAGCTGATACTCCAATTGACTAGAGATTAAAAAAGGAGATTATGTGAGAGCATTTGCTCTTCCCTTCATTCCTCCTGGTCCCCAAACAGGCTAAAGCTTTGTGTTGTCAAAATCTGTCTGAGAAACAAGGTGCTCCACCTGTCAATCTTGCCTTGGTTGGAAGAAACTTCTGAACCAACTGCAAGGCTCCAGGAAGCCCTTTTGCAGCCTTTTCACCCTGGAAAAGGAACCAGTGGGATAAGGGTTCCCCAGTTCTCCCATTCCCCTAAGTTCCACAGTTCGTTGACAGAAGAGGAAAACCCAGCCTTGTGAGATTTTGGGGGCATGCCTGGGGCACACAGGGCTCCAAATGCAGGTCTGAAAGACTTTCAAATGTGCCCAACTGACACAAAAATCTAGTTGGTGGCAGCAACAGATGCAGAACAGAGTCGAGATTAGAAAACAAGCTCCCAACGTTTTCAGTAGCTCAGAGGCAGCTCATCTGCAGAACACAGACTGTGCAGAACTCTTACAAAAACATTCCTCCAAAAGCTCTTCCCAACATCTGCACTTTTAACAGTCACAGCTAAGGGCTGCTCAATGTTCTATTCAGCTCCTCTGCAGACCTTTCTAGGTGACATTTTGCTATTTTGTTAAGTTTAATTCTCACTGGTGTAATCCAAAAACCTGACGAGGACATCAAGACCTTTTCCTCCAGTGCCCACTCTTGATCCAGCTACTGTCCTCATCTCCCAGTCTCCATTCGATGTCCTTCCTCTCTCAGAAGATGGGACTGGGCATGCAAGAGGCTGCAGCCAGCCCTGCCCTCCACCTGAGGAGGAGGGAGAAGAGCTGTGCTGGCAGCACACCTGCCCCACTCTGCCCAGGACAGCTCCTGCAGGTAGAAGGCACCCTGAGTGAGCGTGAGCCCACCAGGCTTGTTGACTTGCCACAGGTTTGCATTCCAGCCTGCCACCAAATCAACCCCGACCTACACCGGTACAACCTCATTTACAACCAGACAACTGCTTCAAGGTCACACAGCAGCAGTGCCTTGGGGAGCACAGCAAGAAGAATCACAACCCTGCAGAACGGTGTCATCGAGCACTGAAGAGCAGGTGAGACGACTCAGCCCATTCCTGCATCTTACCGGAAGCTGGTGGTGGCTCAAGAACAGCAGTGAGACACACAGGTATGGAGAGAGCGTGGAGTCTGGCACCATGGCAACACCCCGAGAATGAGACCTGCATGAGACTGCACCACGAGGTACCATTTCAAAGGGAGCAAGTGAAAACATGGGACAGAATGGGCTGCTTGCAACTGTCACACTGTCAGCCCCTGGGGTTATTTCTTGGAAAAACGACAAGCTTTCCCCTGGGATGAGCAGAGGGAGGGCATGTGCACACCTAGGGAGGCACCAAAGACATTTTTAAAACCTGCTCTCAACGTACTTTCAGAGTTAAAAAATCAAGGTGGACCGTATCACTCTCTTCAACTACCTGAAGGGAGGTTGTAGTCAGGTGGGGGCTGGGCTCTTTTTCCAGGCAACCAGTGACAGGACAAGAGGGCACAGCCTGAAGCTGCTCCAAGGGAGGTTTAGGTTGGATATTAGGAAGCACTTCCTCACGGAGAAGGTGATTAGACATTGGAATGGACTTCCCAGGGAAGTGGTGGAGGCACCATCCCTGGATGTGTTCAAGGCAAGGCTGGATGTGGCACTTAGTGCCATGGTCTAGATGGTGTGGTGGTGTTGGTCATAGGCTGGACTTGATGATCTTAAAGGTCTTTTCCAGCCTTGGTAGTTCTGTGATTCTTGTATTGCAACAATCTTCCTTCACACGGGATTTAGGCTTTTCACAAGCCCAAACTTGTAGCAACTAAGTAAGGTCATAACTTCAGAAGAGCTGCTGGAGGGAAGCAGTCCTCAACATGCCATAGCCGTCTGCTCTGGAGTTCCAGAGTGTAGCTGCTCATCATCGTGTCCTGTTGCAGCTCGCCACTGCCGCGCTCCCAAAGCTGCCTGCCAAAGCTACGCTCGCCAAAAGCCTGCTCTTAAAGACACAGATGCCCCCACACCTGTCAGTGCTTCTGAGCCAGATACTGTAAGAGAGACCCACTGACCGAGAAATCTTTCTCCTTCTTTGTGTTCTTTTCCCCGGGCAAAAGTAATCAGCCACATTCACACATGCACCTCATCTACCCCATATGGGGAACTTGCCGGGCACTCTACCCCCAACTATAAGTGTTTCTTTCTTTCTCTTTACTTATCACAAGTTACACACCCCAAGTTTGTCTCCTGTAACTACATTTGCATATCCAGCTCCCACCCTCACACTCCCTCTGCTCCAAAGCTGCTACAGTAAAGTGGTGTTTTAAGCACATAGTCTCTGTGTTTGTGCCAGTGCATGTGCATCTGGGCAGGGTTTGTGTTCTATAGAAATACCCGCTGTAGCCAGCTGGTCCCAAGCTAGGGACCGATGCACCGTTCTCCACAACTGGGAAATTAAAACCACCCAACTGGGGGCTATTCCTCCTCTAATTGAGGAGGAGAGAAGGGGCGATCCGTGACTCGACTCGGGTTTTCCAGCCCAGGTCGCACTCGGACTGCAACACACAGTTTTGTCCATTAAAACTGCACTCCCCATGTAACAGGACATCCTCACTGACTGCTTTCTTGCCTGGAAAAGAGATGAGCATTAAGCACTTCCTTGGAGGATCAACAATACTTGATTACTTCCAATCAAACCTAGGACTTACTTTATGAGCTAGAGTTCCTGCAGATGTACACTCTGCTGCAATCACCACTCCAGTCCTGCCATAATTCATTCAAGGAGAATCCTGTGGAGTATCAGTGACAATCAACGTAGTTGTAGGATGGCACAGAAAGCACCACAAACCAACAGATAAAACAGCTATGCATTCTCCACCCCCTGTATTTTGTCATCTGTCATTTATAAAAAAGGTCTCCTGCGTTTTGAAGCCACTGAGGTTTGAGTTAATTTTAAAATATAGTGCCATGGCAGGAATTAATTATCGAGATAAAGAATTAAGAGACAGTATTTAAAAATAAAATTGAAACAATTGCAAATAGCAGCAGATTCAGTGATAAATTGTCAGTCCCTGTCCTTGGTGAACAGCAGAGAGTATCAGCCTCCTACTCTGTCCACACCCCTAAAGGAAACACCTGGTTATACCTGCTCTGACCCAAGCCAGTCAGCCTTTTGGACTATGAGGCATGTCAGCTTCCAGTGCTGGTGGTCAACGCAGACAGCCGTGGTGAGCTGCATGCCACCTGTCTGCTGACCATCACCACCAACACCTCTGCCATGCACACCTGGAAACTGCATAGGAGGTAAAATGAAACTGAACTCCAGAGACCCACGAATTTCAAAGCAATCCATTTTTGGAAAGTGACAGTCCACAATGTGCAGTGCCAAGAAGAGTCATGAAATGAGGCATTCAAAAGTTGCAAGTTGGCTTAGGCCTATAATACAGGACTGGGTAGACAATAATGCAAAAACCTCTGAGACACAATCACAGCCTGAATCAACCCAAAGAACCAGGTTCATCAGCAGACAGGCCAGTATACCAGGCACCATCCCCAGCAAAGCTTCCAACGGTGCTGGGGAAACTGAGCCTAGGACTGCCAGAAAACTCAACCAGATCACAACCATTCAGCTGCAAACAGAAAAGCACCATTTCCACCAAGTGCAAATGAACCAGAGGGCTCAGATTGAGCCCTAGGAGACACCTAGGGACAAGCATCGTCCCTCTGCCAGGAGCAGCACAGCAGCTCTTGCCCAGCTGGCAGCAGAGCACAGAAGCTCCTGCAAAGGGCAGCACTGGGCTCCTTATCCAATGAGCCAGCACTGAAGCTGACATCAGGTAATGGTATTAGAAGTTTTTCCTAAGGCACTTTGTCTCCTCTCCTGTTCCTGTCAACTACTCCTGGCGACGGCAGCAGGACTTGCGTGGCATGCAGGAGCAGGTGGCAGGCTGAGGAAGTCCTGCACCTCTGTTGCTACATAATACAATTCAGTTTAATCAAATATCCTTTTTTTGGCTTTCTGCAGAATATATGGCAATAGGCTGCCCAATTTCACATCAAAGATCTCTGTGTTTCAGAAGCTGGCAAAGCAACCTCTCTGTGCTTAACCCTGCACATTTAATGAGCAAAGGACGAGGGAAGCACCAGGCACAAAGGCTGCAAATACATGCACCAGAGTGAAGGCTGCAAGCACAGCAGCATCCTGACTCAGCCCCTAGGTGAAAAGTGTGGATCTACATCACAGATTCTAAGGCAAACCCCTGTATTCTCCTCACTTGCTCCGTTACCCCAGGAGACAGCTCCAGAGCCAACTGGCAGCATCCACTACAAGCTGGCCCACCTTCTGCCTGACCTTGCCCACAGCTCCTCTTCCCTGTGAGAAAGAGCATCCAACATTTCACCCCAAACTCACAGCATCTCTTGGGACTGTGGCAGTATGTGATTACACAGTGCACACACTCACATTCACCACCTGCATTTTCTTCTGTTGCTACAGTATTTTTGCTTCACTTAGGAGGCACCCCTCTTCTGTCAAGCTTTGCAAACTCCCACACCCCAGTTCTGTTCAATATAAGGTATTTTACATTCCTTCCATCAGAAAGCCATTCCCCAACACAAATCTGACCCAACATGCACATGATGCTCATGACTCTTGCAAAGTCGAGCCATACCTACATGCAGCATTGTGCCCAATGGTTGCATTATGTTAGCATCTAAGAGTCTCTCACATCCAGGGTGATTTAAATGTCACCTATATAATTTAAGTCACCATAATTTGTTTTATTTTCCCCAAAACTGCTCCTCTAGGGTCTGTGGCTGGAACAGCCTGAAGACGCTTTTATCATCGGGAGCTGTCAGTGACTTCTAAATCCATTACCAGGACAGTAACATCACAGCACCCACAGTGCCACCCACAACAGGATCCACCTGAGATAGCCCTTGACCCCTGTAAAGGTTCAAAGGGGAGAGAAAGGGGTTTGAGCGGTTAACCCCTCCCCTTTTGGTTTTACTTGATACCTGTTGAAACCCCCCCCACGGGTAGTACACACTCTGGCTCAGAAAGGGAATGAGGACACTGAATGTAGGTTTCTGTGTGTTGTAGCTTTATAGACAGAACAGAGGTGTACAAATGTCAATACAATACAAGCCACAGGTAGTGCAAAACATAGGGAGAAGATTATTATCATAAAGGAAAGTGATTTGGAGTGCGTCACAGTTCCGCCTCGGAGGGGTCGTCGTTGTGCGTGTGACAAAGGGCCACCCACTACCCCCCAGGGAGAGAAAACCCTATAGAAAACAGGAAAGATTTGCAGAGGGGGTTCTTACACTCCCAGCTGGTTGAATGTAGCGGCAGTGGCGGCTCCCGGGCGAACTCCAGCAGCTGGTGATGGGCGTTGAGCAGGCTGGGCTGGAGGGCAGCGACACGCACCACATGGGCGGCAGTGCTCGTGGCTCAGCCGGCGGCACGCGGCAGGGCTCGATGCTTGGGCGGCAGCGCTCAGCTAGCGGTGGCGCGTGGCAGCGCTGGTGTGGCGGCAGCTCGGCTGGGGACTCGGCTCCTCCCGGTCCAGCTTGGTCCGACGGTGGCTCGGCTTGGCAGCTCGGCTTTTCCCGGCTCGGGTTTGGCTCCTCTCGGCTCCAGTCCTCTCCACTCCGCCCGGCTCCTGTCGGCTCTGGTGTAGCTCCAGTCAGCTTGGTCTCTTCCTGTCTTCTCTGGGAGCAGGCAGGGATCTCAGCTCTCTACTCTTAAAAGAGCAGTATGGTTTCAGCCCTCAGCTCCCATGGATTCTGCGAGGATCCAGCAGCAGAGTGGCGTGCCCTTAGGCTACCAGTGATCTCCCTCTCACTCAATAGGGGCAGAAGCGCCCCCCCCACCATCTGGGGACTTCCATCTAGGTTAGGGTGATCCAGCTCACAGTTTCAGGTGCCGCAATGCATTGGTCATCTGCATGCCAGCCCTGGCCCAGCCAATCTCGAGTCTCAGAACAGACTGCCCCCAGGGAAGCAGGCCCCCCTCCCCGAGAAGCCTGGTTCCTGGTGCCACAGGTGCCAACCATACAGGAGCAATATCCCTTTAGTCTCCCTTATATGGTGAAATAGTTTTATGGGAGGCATATTTTCATATTTTCAACCCTTACAACCCCAGCTGATTTTTTATAACTTAGCAACAACATTTTTAATATATCCAGTCCAACTTCCACTTGCATTCACTGCTGCATCAAGTTCCATGCAGGCTTTAGGTCCTACAAATTCAGGTACATTTAGACAGCACAAACTAGGAAACCAATTAGTCATGTTATTACCCGCTGGGAAGAGACATTCAAACAGCTCCAGCTGCAAGTACCAAACTTCTGGCACAGCCAGGAGACAGGATGGCACTGGGCAGGGATATAGGACCTTGCAAGACACCTCAAGCTTAGAGTGCTAAAAATCCACATTAAGATTTGGGGTAATTCTGTCTGGATTCGTCCCTTGGAGGAACCTGTTGACCTTATCCAAGACCTGCAGGAACTAAGGGGCTTCCCTGGGTCAGGGAGGAGCAGGGAAGCTCAGCAAGGGAAGGCAGATCTCCACACTTCTGACACATTTACATTTACATGCTCCATGCAAAAAAAAAAAAAATTGCCCCACATTGTACACTGACAATATCAGACTGGGTATGTAACACCCTCCGAGGCACAGGCAGGAGAACCAGGCATCTACTCCCACCTGAACCCTCCCAGCACTGTGTCCCGTAACCCCTGCAGAAGTTACTGAAGGAGCTGTCTAACCCACGAGCCTTCAACAGGTAAAGCTACATCCCTGATTTTCCATAGGACCTAACATCTCAGGGATACTAGCACCTCTAGAAAAATCTTTTTTACTAACCGGGCTTAAATTTGAGCAATGTGAGATATAAAATGTTCTACTCTGAGTGTGATCCACTGGAGTCAGAAGACACACCAGCTTTAATGAGCTGCAGATCAGGCCTAACTTCCCAAATTTCAATAGCACCTTTTGCCTAGTAATGCTTTTCAAGCATGACCTGATTTCTGTTAATTAAAAGAATGCACATGGAATCCAACTCTCAGAGGCCATGGCAGGATGCGTGTGCTCAAAGCCAGCAAGAAGGCAGCAGCCCTGCTGTAGGCCAAGCACCAGCAGCGTCTGCAGCCATAGCAAAAGGTGTTTTCAGAAGGAAATCCAGACCCCAGGATAGTTCTTCTCCCTGTACGAGAGACTGCCAACTCAGTGCTAAACCGACACAACAAGTGACGCAGCCTTTTCAAGGCACTTAACACCATCACTGAACTGCCTCTGATCTTATAAATGCTTTCTTGCTAGCTTAGCCACAGGGATCTAGGGAACATGCTTCAACTCCTGACATGGTGCACAAGGGGATGTCAAGCGCTCGAGAAAAGGCACCAGTGGCCAGCAGCCACCAGGCATTCCTCACCGTACCTCTGCTGATCTGAGTCTTACTGGTGGCAGAGTTTGTGCCAGAGATGACAGTGGGGAGGCAGACAGAGCTGGGGCTTAGTGTACTTGCTGGCTCAGCAGGCAAGACAGAGGTAAACAGGGAGCACAGAGGGGTGCACTGTGAGAAGGAGAGATGTGACCCTTCTCGTTACGGGCCAGGCAGGAGACACAGCTCAGGAAGGGACAAGTGGCCACAGAGGGGCCAGCAGGACTGCCCAGGTGCTCCTCCAGCCCCACTGAGCTCACCTGCATCCTGTAACACTTCTATGACCATTGACCCCCATGCCCACCACCTTGCTTGCAGGACTGCAGGGCAAGCCACGTGGTTTTTGTTTTGTCACACACTGGAGCCTCCCCAGACCTCAGACCGGCTGAGCGAGACGGATGCTTCTGCACAAGAGGTGTCACTGCCCTGTTGTTCACCGTAGGGAAAGGAAGTGCCTGAGCTTTACTTTCCCTAGGTCTTCTCTTAAGGAAACTAAAATGCTGTTGGTTTTGCCTGGAATATTTTGCTCACAGAAGGTGCCCCTCAGCATTGCCATGCAAAGGCATCATTTTAGTTGCCATTATTATGCTGATGATGTGCTGATTTGTGCCAAGATCCCAGATGACCCTGGAAAAGCAATTTCCTGTTTGATGAGGTGCCAGAATGATACCAAGTCTGGAAGGTCTGAGGCCCTCCTGAACTTATGAATATTTCACTCCTGGCTGTTCCTCCCGGCAGCTGTATGACACAGCCAGCTGTCTGGATGTGCAGCCTTGGGCTCGCCTGTCATCCAGAACCTTCTGCGGTCACCCTTTGGGTTGAACCAGACACACCTAAGAAGTTGGGGGTTTTATTCTTGTCTGTCATCTCTAAAACACAGAGGCTATCTCAGGAAAAGAGGAGGTTTTAACAAATGCCTTTTGCACATCTTGTTTGGATCAGGGCAGTTCTTTCCCTGGAGTCCCCCTCCCCCAGACTGTTCCTTGTGCATTGCTACAACACCAGCAAAACTGTGCAGCTGAAACCCTCCCTGGTTCCCAATGGGAAGCAGAACCCATTACAGCAGCACAGACATCTATGCAACACTCCTAATGAAGTTTCGGATTACAGAATCACAGAATCTTAGGGGTTGGAAGGGACCTTGAAAGACCATCTAGTCCAACCCTCCTGCCAGGCAGGGTCACCTAGAGCACATCACACAGGAACACGTCCAGGCAGGTTTAGAATGTCTCCAGCAAAGGAGACTCCACAACCTCTCTGGGCAGCCTGTTCCAGTGCTCTGTCACTCTCACATTAAAGAAGTTTTTTCTGATATTTACATGGAACCTCCAATGCTCCAGTTTGCACCCGTTGTCCCTTGTCCTGTCGCTGGACGTCACTGAAAAAAGCCTGGCTCCATCATCCTGACACTCTCCCTTAACATATTTGTAAACTTTGATGAGGTCACCCCTCAGTCTCCTCTTCTCCAAGCTAAAGAGGCCCAGCTCCCTCAGCCTTTCCTCATAAGGGAGATGTTCCACTCCCTTCATCATCTCTGTGGCTCTGAGCTGGACTCTTTCAAGCAGTTCCCTGTCCTTCTGGAACTGAGGGGCCCAGAACTGGACACAATACTCCAGATGCGGCCTCACCAAGGCAGAATAGAGGGGGAGGAGAACCTCTCTTGACCTACTAACCACACCCTTTCTAATGCACCCCAGAATGCCATTGGCCTTCTTGGCCACAAGGGCACATTGCTGGCTCATGGTCATCCTCCTGTCCACCAGGACCCCCAGGTCTCTTTCTCCTACACTGCTCTCCAGTAGGTCAGCCCCAACCTGTACTGGCACATGGGGTTGTTCTTCCCCAGATGCAAGACTCTACACTTGCCCTTGTTGAATTTCATCAAGTTTCTCCCCGCCCAACTCTCCAGCCTGTCCAGGTCTCACTGAATGGCAGTGATTGGATTGATTTTCCTCCTCAAGGTTATCTGTGATGGTACCTCCAGGCACATCAGAAAACTGATGGTTTAGAACAGTTTGCTCTAACAGGCTCCCTACAGCATCCTGTGACACACAGCAATAACTGCAGGAAGGCTGAGCTATTAAGGACCAAAACCTGAAAAAATACATAATTCCCAATGGATAAGAACAGTGTTACCTACATAACAGTCACCAAGTAGATGTATGATGAGAAGAGTAAAAAAATCCCTCCTAAAGCCTAACTTGCTTTGCATCAGTTTGCATGGCCATGAGAAAGTCTCCTGTGTGAAGATCTTTGGGAAGAAGATTTCTTATGCACAGGAAATCCTGCTCACAGACCCCACCACCCCTCCTCTAGGCTCCTCCTCAGCAAAATAAACCCCACAGCATCCCTGTCTTCTGCAGACAGAGTGAAGACCACTGAGGGGAAGAGGAGAGAAAATTATCAAGGAGAAAAATTTCTCAGTGTTGGAGCTTTAAAGACTGGAAAAGGAAGAAAAAAATCCACAACTGAAATAGACCTGAGGTTAAAAATAAAGATACAGAGTGAAAGAAAGACGGCAGAATGCCATAAGCCAAAATACAATAACAAATCATATGCTAAGAGCAAAAAATGTCAGGAGACAAGGCCACATGGGGAAGGAGTGTGAAAATCCAGGAGCCTGCTGCACTGCTGCTGAACCTTCCCTGGGAAGGTGGTGGGACGGATAAAGTCCCATCATGGCATCCTGTCACTGGATGGCTCATTTCACCCAACATGGCCCCTTTCACCCTTTTCCTTCCCAACCAAGGCACACCAGGAACAACAGTGCAGTACGTATTGCAGGCTTATCCCTGAGATGGGAATGAAAAATTGCAGAGTGGCAATAGCAAAACCACTCCATCTGTGGAGCACGAACCATTTTCAACGTACAAAGCTGACAGCTCATTTTACTGCACTCATAGTACAAAGTTAAAAAGGCAAGTCCAATACACACTCCCTCTACTATAAAAATGCCTTAATTTGAGAGAATTAATTTTTATGCCATTTTCTCACCACAACCAGGCAATTTTTTTTCCTTTTGCAGAATGATGTCCAAGCTCTCGTTACGGCTGGTCTAAAACACTCCTGCCCACTCAAATCTGCCAAAAGAGAAATGAATCGAATGTCAATAGAACATGTGTTTCAGAATTAATCTTAACAGTGAAATGTGCAAACCTGAGCCCAGCTCCAGCAAGGCCTGCCAACTGCACTCATGGTAATTAAGCAAAGCCACACACATTTAAGGGGATATTTGAGGAGCGCAGAGTGTTCCTATGGGGACTGGACTCAAGAGCTACATCACGAGTAGTTACTGTACTTCAGAACACATTAATTACCCTGAAAGAAAAAGCCTCCCAGAACTACCAAGGATAGAGAATTTGGCATTACCTGCCCTGACATCTTCTACAAGGAGTAGGTCCTTCTGTTCAGCTGCTGGCTCTGATGATACACTGAATGGCAGCGCCCCAGTGCCTCCACATTGGACTCCATCCTCTTAAGCGCTCAATGCGTGATCCAAACAAAAAAAACATTTCTTGACAGGTACAGCCTTTGGCCTGATGCTCAGCATCAAGTGGTTTATTGCACTGATCCCTTGAGGCTGAGAGAACAGCATGCTGCTCACCCATATTTGGGTTCTCTGATGACCCATTCCTGATGTAACAAGCATGGCAATGCTGCACAGCCAACCTTCTTACACCCAAGAAAAGTTCTCAGCTGTTAGTTAACAAGTAACTCCATGAGGTGGTAATGAAGATATTCTGCTATTAATGATGGTGGGCTTTCACCCACCGAGAAGCTGTACATCCCACCCACAGGCCTAAGGAGCTTATCAAGGAGTCAATGGCATCATCAGCTGCAGAAGCTGAATCATGCCTCAGCCTGGGAGAAACCCACCCGTCCCTGCCAACACCACACACACCACGAAATCGCCAGCAACACAAGATTGCCAAAACGATTTTAGCAGGGCTCCCTTGTGTGGCACAGCTCTGTACTGAGGCACTGTCCCAGCTCTGGGCTTGATGGGACTCAGCATGGCAGTGGAACAAGGATCCACCACGTGCCTTTATCAACACTCTCCATGGCAATGGCTTCCACGTGGATATAGCAAATGCAAAACAGATGTTCATCTTAGCCAGTACCATTTAGGCCACTTCTGCTCTTCCACAAACTTTGCCCAATCCCACTCCCATTGGTAGGAAGAGAAAACCTTCTCCACAGCTCCTGCCATCTGGATTCACTGTCTGTCCAGCCCATCATGTTTCTGTCTATAAATGCCAGTTAAAAAAGCAACAAGCCATGTATTTTGTGCCTTTCATCTTTACATATCACGCCTATGACTGTCTATTTTTCTCTCCTCCTGTTACTCATTTTCCAAGCACCTGCTTCAGCAGTTTCTCCACGATTTTTATCGCTGGGGGTTGCTGCTGCCAGCTGCTCCTCCATGTCAGAGCCCCAGGGCAGCCAACCCAGCCTGGAACATTTTCATCAACTAACAATTAGAACTGCCCAAGGACCACAGGTACAGTCCCTCTGGGAAACAGGACTGGCTCAGGCCCTTTTATCAGTGTTGGGTTGCTTTTCTTTCTCTACAAGTCACTTCATTTTGAGTCATTAGGTTTTTCCTTCTCTGTCCTTGATGGGATGAGGTAAGGACCTAGGACAAATCTCCCAGCCCTTCAGATGGGTGCTGTGAGCCAGAGCACCAGCTCTTCCCACCCTAATTGCTGAGTGCTTATAAGCTGGTTTCCCTGGACTGATCCTCCCTCAGGTTTCCTCCCATGCTGGTTTTTTCCCCTCCCTTCCCCTGTGTGGTTGATCCAGCCCAGGCTCATCAGGAGGAGTGCCAGCTGAGCCAGGATCCAAGGCCGTAAGCTGCTAACCGAGCTTGTTCCCTGTTGGGTGCTCACCTTTGATTCCATGTGCTGTATTTTGTTGCTTCATGCCCAAGCTTCACCTTTGCAGCTCACTGCTGCAGGTTATTTGTCAGGCACAAAGCCCTGTCTCTAGTTTTGTGGCAATTGTAGGGGTACGAAAGCCCAGAAAAACACGGAGGCCTGGCAGGCTCATGGCTGGGACCAGGTATCAAGAGTTACTGGAGGGGAGGTGGCTGCTGCCGCTCTTTAAAATCTGCCAATGACATAGACATGGTGCTGCTAACATGGGTAGAAAGCTGTGGGGTGAGTTGAGGTCTTTCGTCTAACTCCCTTGCACTGGTTTATGAAAAAAAGAAGCTTTTTAAATTTTGTTGTTGTGGTTAAGGTGATATGTATCACCAAGGAGCTGTTTCAACTGTGCGATTTGAGACTGCCAGGATAAATTCACAAGTGCTGGTAGATGGAATTTATACATGTAGTGGGGAAAGCCAGGGAAGTTTAATCTACTTTATGAAAACGTGTATTTTTAAAGGTAAAAAACAACAGATGATTCTCTGAGCAGCCAATGATGTTTTGGCACTATTGCTCTCAAGTGGGATGAATTCTTGGCGTCCTGCTGCAGCCTGAGGACCTTAACAGGATTTTTCTCTTATAAAATTGCATACATTAATGCTTTGGACTTCTGCTCTCCTTCCCAATGTCCAACTTCCTTGGGAAGCAAAGGGAAAAAGTGTGTTCCAATAATGTGAGCAATAAATAGCAAGTTGAAACCTGTGTTAAATTATCTTTCCTAAGTCCTTTCTTCACGAGCAAACAGGCATTAAAGATCCATACCTATTTAAAATGGTAAATCTTGCTAAATTGATTTTAAAATCAAATAGCACAATAACCCCAAACCAGTATAATTAAAGTCTTACAATTCTCATTTAAATTACTCTGCTTTAATCAGCAAAATAGGGCTTAGCTATGTGATCAGTTTTCATTAGTTTAGCAAGTTATGGCGCAAATATATGTTTAAGTGACTTACCATTAATGAAGCTAAACCATTTCAGTTGGTGATTAAATTTACATTTGAATACACACAGGTCCAGATTTCATTAGATTAATATTCCTTTTTTTTTATTAAACTAGTTAAATACAAGCCCATAATGCAAGATTTGGCTCTACCTGGTATTTTTCAAGCCTGGGAGTTATCTGGCTCCAACTGGTCCTCAGACCCCCAAATTCTGCTGAGCCCTGGGGTGGTAGGGAAAGGGGAGGGCTGTGCAGGCTCCTGCACAGGGAAGGTGACACACTGGGACCTTGTCCTGCCACCTGAGCTCTCAGGTAAGAGCAGGTAAGGCACAGTGCAGGGCTGATTTCTGGTGCTCAGGCAGGGTGCTGGGAGCACCAGCACAGTGTGCCAACCTCCTCCTGCCCTGGGACAGGTAGTGGGGCTTGTTGGCTGGAGCCTTTAGATCACAGAATCACAGAATGTTAGGGGTTGGAAGGGACCTCTGAAGATCATTGACTCCAACCTCCCTGTCAGAGCAGGACCAAAAACTAAGGCAGATCGCTCAGAAAGGCATCCAGACAGTTGTTGAAAGTCTCCAGAGACGGAGACTCCACAACAATTAGAACTGTGTCGTGGCAGATTTGCATTGCTTTCCAGAATCTGAGGACACCTTCTGCAAAATAAAATGGTATTGCTCATGGATTTTTTTCATCCCCATCTATGATGATCTCACAAAACAAAGTCCACTTCAGCAGACTCGGGTTCAATCCAACAATAAGCTATATTAAAGGCTGTCTGTCCCTCAACTAATCAAGCAAAACTGTGAGAAATATAAAAAAAAATTCTCGACACATCAAAACTATCATTCCACAGGCAGATTCTCCCAACTAGCTATGAAAAAAGCCTCACAAATTTCTAGCACAAGCATCACTGTTATTGAAAGACATCAAAATGCAGTTTTTCAAAGTAATAATCTGTATTGTTTTACTTCTTCCAGGACTTATTTTAACCTTTTGATCAATGCATTTAACTTTAAATCACTACTAACAGAAAATACATCTCATTCAATGAACTTTAAAAAGCTTATCACTGAGAAAACATGGGAAGATGATACCAAACAACCTCCCTGGATGTCCCGGTGCAAGTACTGCTGTTCTCTTTGCAGTTGCAGTCTGGCAGCTAAGGCCCAGCCAAAAAGAACAAAGAAGTATTAAAAAAACAAAACAAGGCACTTCAGTAATCAAGGTGTGAAGGACTTTTTGCTTAATTTACATTTTCCAAATGATAGCAAGTAGATAAATGCAAAAGGCTTGTAAGGTTAGGCCCTACCCATTCAAAGGGAGTTTTCTCTTTTTCTCCTTCCTTTTATACGTCAGAAATGCCAATTTCTGCATAAATAATTTCTCTTGAACACTGGTGAAGCACTGCTAAAAAGAGCAGCAGCTTTCAGTGAAACTTTGGAGACGGAGGGAGGAAGGGCTGGCTTTGAGCTTGGCACATGAAGGCAGAGATGAGCTTGTCTAATCAAAGTCTGTATTAGCTGTGGAATGAATCCAAGTTACTAATAAAGAGATACGTAATACAAAGAAGTATTTATTGTGCAAAAGCAGAGGGAAAAAAAAAATCAAGGCTTCATGGTGTGAAACACGGGAGGATAGGGGGATGCTAAGAGGAGAGCACTGTCCTCACATAACACAGAGCCCAGGATGAATCCCTAATACCAAACAAAAATAAATCGTTGCAGGCATTTGTACATAAGCATTCGGGGGAAAGGCTCAGGCAGCGAAGGAAGCCCATGAATATCTATCCTTGTCCATTTTCTTTATGAACCACTTGGTAACACAGCTGTCCCCTCACTTCCCACAGCACTCCAATGACCAAAGCAGACCCCACTGCTGTGAAGACACATCCTGCATAAGGACATGCTCAGAGACCCCACGAGTTTGGCTTGTGTTCATCTCCCAAAACTTTCCTCTAGTCACTGCTCTCACAGTTACCAGGGGACTTGACCTTCCCTCTCACGCACCACGGAAAGTCTGAGCAACAGGTAAAAGTGCTGACAGAGAGGGGATAAAGCAGAGTCACAGACTTGGCTGTCTTCACATATAAATACTGCTCAGTGGATTTTACTTTCACAAGTGTCTGATCACAAGTTTCCACTCTGAATCAGACTCTTGGACCCATACCACAAATCAGCAGTGAGGACAATGATTTACTGTTCATCTCATCTAATACCTCTGGCTATGCCACCCTGCTGTGAGTACATAGAAATCAAAGAGTATGTGAACCATCCAAGTTCACCCAGGATTTTGATTCATCAAAGGCTCTAAAACTTCGAAATTGCAGTCTTAGAGCTGGCAAAGAACTGGAAGAGGCAACCCTGTTCTACCAACCTTGAGTGGTACTCCTGTCCTTAGCACAAATGCTTGAGGTGCTCATGCCACACTCTCAGCTTAGCTTTGTACATGGCTGTAGCCATGTGGGTGACACTGCTAGGGGCAACTTTAGTAGCTAGCGGCTATTCCTGGTTGCAAAGCTTAGACCTTTTCATTGAACAGCTCTCTCCCTGGCTGACAAGGAGGTGGCACCGACGAGAGCCCTTTACCGAGAGCAGACATGGAAGCACACAGACCCCTTGCACACTCTCTTCCCATCCCATCGGACCATCGAATCTAGCCCAAAATTCATGCTCAAAATTGCCTGCATGCAACATGCCACTTACATTGGAAGAAAACTACGGCAAGTTTATTTCCTTCAGGGACACGACGACAATAAATCTACCTTCCATTTTTTGCTTATGCATTATGCCACAGGTCTGTAGAGATTTTACCTTCTATATGCTTTCCTGAATCAAATTATTACTGAACTGACACCACTGGTTCCCCTCATGTCCACAAGTCAACAACCACAGGAGTGACCCAGATGGGACCGTGTCACTGCACTGTCTGGGCAGGGATGCAGGTCACTGCAGTGACAAGGAAGATCTTCCAAAAGGTTCAGACTTCCAAAGCAGTCTTGAGTTGTTCTCATTAAAGCTGACACAGGACCTTTTGTCATGCCATAACCTTTGAATATGAAGGAAGAAAGCTCCTCTACCTCACAGTACTAGTTACAAGACCAGTTACAGGCCCACATTATTTCAACCCAGCAGATGCCATATTAACAAGGTGACAGTGACTAATTAGGAACCGCATTACTTGCTAACAAGCAAAGCAATCGCACCAAAAAAACAGAGAGAAAAATTGTGGCAATAATCTGATAAATTCTGTTACCTGAGAACTAGGCACAAGGCTTTCCACCAGTGTCCTCCTTTCACAGGGTCTACATCGTTCAAGGGCATTGACACTTTGCCAATAACACTGTGCCATGAGAATTTGTCAAAATCCACTACGGTTAAAAGCAGAGTTCTTCTCTGGGCTTCTAAAAAAGGGATTTCAAATGTGTACCTCTCTTCGAACACCAGGTTCTGCATTTTGCGTTTCATTCCGGTCTGCTTGGAGTTCTTCTGGTCAGGAAGAAGGCAGATCTTCACAAAGGGGCTGGAGTGAGCCATGTCTTGCCTTGAACCATCATAAGAAATGGGAGGAGGCAGATCTTTAGCCTCCATCACTCGCACTATTAGGTAATTATGCAACAGGTCATACTGCGTGTTATTGGTCAAGGAGTCCATATCATCGCTATTCGAGTCAAGGGGGTACAGTCTTGGTTCAAATTTTCTAAAATAGTCATCTGGAGTATAGGTTTTTTCACAGGATAGTTGGCTGAACTATTTCTTTTTTAGCTCCTCTTATTCCAAACTCAATAGGTTTAATGTCAATTAAGGGAGAACTTGGCCTCCTCAACTCTAAACCTAAACAAGAGAACTGCAAAAATACCACTGTTAGAAACTCAGCTGAAAATACTACAGGTGCAAGTCAACTTGTGCTTCTTTGGGTACAGCCATTCTGTGTCTGTGCACTGCCCAGCACAGCAGACTCCCCAGGGAGACTTTTCACCACTACATCACCAACAATAGCATCCTTAGGTATGCTGAAGTCCAAGCTCAGATACACTCCCCCCCAGCCCCATCCGTTTTCATGTGCAGTCACCATGCATATGCTTCAGCAAGAAAAACAGGGCTGGCTCCTTCCACTGTGCTCCTGCACAACAGGATTTTCAGGGAATCATAGAATCACAGAATCATCCTGGTTGGAAGGGACCTTGAAGATCATCAAGTCCAACCATAACCTAAATCCACCAACCAGAACCTAATCTACCCGTTCAATGCTTAAATCATGTCCCTAGGCACTATATTTCTTTTAAACACTGCCAGGGACGGTGACTCCACCACCTCCCTGAGCAGCCTGTTCCACTGTCCAACCACTCTTTCAGTAAAGAAATTCTTTCTAATATCTAGTCTGAACCTCTCCTGGCACAACTTCAGGCCATTCCCTCTCGTTCTGTCATTCTCCACTTGAGAGAAGAGGCCAACTCCCACCTCCCTACAACCTCCTTTCAGGTAGTTGTAGAGAGCAATGAGGTCTCCCCTCAGCCTCCTCTTCTTCAAACTAAACAACCCCAGTTCCCTCAGCCTCTCCTCATAGGACTTGTCCTCCAGGCCTTTCACCAGCTCGGTAGCTCTTCTCTGGACTCGCTCCAGCAACTCGACATCCTTCTTGTACTGAGGGGCCCGGAACTGCACACAGGACTCGAGGTGTGGCCTCACCAATGCCCAGTACAGAGGCACAATCACCTCTCTACTCCTGCTGACCACACTATTCCTGATGCAGGCCAGGATGCCGTTGGCCTTCTTGGCCGCCTGGGCACACTGCTGGCTCATGTTAAGTCGGCTGTCAACCAGCACCCCCAGGTCCTTCTCTACCATGGAGCTTTCCAATCACTCATCCCCAAGCCTGTAGTTTTGCATGGGGTTGTTATGACCAAAGTGCAAGACCCAGCACTTGGCCTTGTTAAACCTCATACAATTGGCTTTGGCCCAGCCAGCCAGCCTGTCCAGGTCTCTCTGCAGAGCCTTCCTACCCTCAAGCAAATCGACACTTCCTCCCAGCTTAGTGTCATCTGCAAACTTACTTAGGAAGCACTCAATCCCCTCATCTAGGTCATTAATAAAGATACTGGACAAGACTGGACCCAAAACTGAGCCCTCTGGGACACCACTGGTGACCGGCCGCCAACTGGATCCAACCCCATTCACTACAACTCTCTGGGCTCGGCCAGCCAGCCAGTTTTTTTACCCACCAGAGAGTGCACCTGTCTACTCCATGTGCCTCCAGCTTCTCCAGGAGAATGATGTGGGAGACGGTGTCAAAGGCTTTACCAAAGTCCAGATACACAATATCCACAGCTCTTCCCTCATCTACCAGGCGGGTCATCTGATCATAGAAGGAGATCAGGTTAGTCAAGCAGGACCTGCCTTTCCTGAACTCATTCTTGCTGAGCCTGATCCCATGGCTACCCTGAATTTGCCACAAGTGCACTCAAGATGAGCTTAGCTTCTCCATGATTTTCCCAGGTACTGAGGTCAGGCTGACAGGCCTGTAATTCCCAGGATCCTCCTTCGGGCCCTCCTTGTAGATGGGCATCACGCTGGCAAGCCTTCAGTGATCTGGGACATCCCCTGTTGTCCAGGACTGTTGATAGATGACAGAGAGAGGCTCGGTGATCTCCTCTGCCAGCTCCCTCAGTACCCTTGGGTGAATCCCATCTGGCCCCATAGACTTTTGAGTGTCTAGGTGCTGCAGCAGGTCGCTGACTGTATCCTCCTGGATTATGGGGGGTTGTTCTGCTCTCCATCCTTATATTCCTTCTAAGGAGGTTGAATACGCTGAAGGCAGCTGGTCTGACTACTAAAGATGGAGGCGAAGAAGGCATTAAGTATGTCAGCCTTTTCTTCATCCCTGATTGCCATGTTCCCCCCCTCATCCAATAAGGGATGGAGATTCTCCCTGCTTCTCTTTTTGCTGTTAATGTATTTGTAAAACCTTTTTTAATTGTCCTTAATGGTAGTGGCCATTTTGAGCTCCAGTTGGGCTTTTGCCTTTCTAATTTTTTCTCTGTATGTCCTCACAAGCTCCCTGTACTCATCTTGAGTTGCCCCCCTTCCTTCTCCCTGAGTCCCAGCAAAAGCTCCCTGTTCAGCCAGGCTGGTTGTCTTCCCCGACAGTTTGTTTTACAACACACGGGGAAAACTTTAATCAATGTACCTTCAACCTGACTTGATTCCCTGTCTAAAAGATGAAAGAGCAAGCACTACTGTTTGATTTTCTCCCCCAGAAGAATGACATGGATGTTGGAAGGACAACCTTACTTGAAATGCGCCTCGTGAGGCTGTCAGTGGACTGTGATGCATCTGAAGACGACCGCCTTCTGTCAGAGGAAACATCCTGAAGAGTGGGAGGCAGCTCACTGATTGTCTCCAATGCCAGAGTCTCCATCTTTGTCCTCATTTTGGCTGCTTATCCTGTTATAACAGAGAGATCTTTGAGTGATTCAACCCAGTAAAAGGAGTATACACAGAATAAAAAGGCATTCTGATATTCTGGGTCTAATCTTGGGTGCACATCCCTGGATGCTGCAGGATATCTTCTGATCTATCTGGCAAGTAAAAGACTGAGCAACTGACTTGAGATCTATGTACAAAAACAGATTTTTTTATCTTTCTGCCTGTCTTTCAAACAGAGTTGTATCAGTATTAGAGCACAACACAGGCACAGGTGACTCAGATCTTGATCTGAAGTATTGTGTTTGTCTTTGAGAAAAGAAGAAAAATCCAAAACCCCACAAACCACAACCCCCAAACAGCAGATTACTGCTGTAAATTCACAGCTACGCTCTGGAAGCACTGACTTCACTAGGAACAAACCAGCATGGAAAACCACCACGCTCAGACATCTCAAACCTACCACACACCTCTCTCAGTAAAATATTGCTTTGCAGGTATGTCGCTGAAGTTTCAAAACTTGATCTTATAAATACAATTCATTAAGAGCTATTGATTGACATGCCTTTTCAAATAACTGGCTGCTTTTTATCCACTTCTATAAACCAGAGGTGATTCTCACCAGACAGTAATTTTACTGTCCAGGGATCTCAGTGAGGGCAGAGAAGTTGGCAGGATCTAAATAACAAAGCAAGTTTCCATAAGAGCTGTAGCATATTTGACAAGACTCAACAGAAGACTGGCATCATAAAGAAGTCCATGTGTAATTCCCATTTCTGTTTGGTTTTATATTTATTTAATTAATTTGTTTATTTTTATGTTTTATATATGTAAGTTGTTTTCATATAAACCAACATTCTGGTTAAAAACCCCAACGTGTCACAGCTGCAGTGGCTCACACGGCAGTCAGGACCTCCCAGCCTTGACTGAAAGAAGAGCAAGAGCAGACAGCAATAACTACAGCAGATAAAGTCTCCAACCGCATGTTCAGGGCAGCGGCTGCTGATGGAAATGAAATCACACAGTGGCACGAGTGCATCATGCAAAACATGACTTTTGGTTAAACCACGTGAGAATACTCAAAAAACCAGCAGCAGTTCACAAGGAAAGTGTCATTGTAAAATGAGCAAAGCCAAGGGCAACACTGTGTGAGTTTGGCTCCTGATTCACCCTTTCTACGTGCATGACTCCACTGGGTATCAATGAAATACGCTGAATCATTTGCTTTAGTGACCAATAACTGCAGTAGAGCAATAAATACATTCTACAAGAAGCAGTAAACTCACAGAGAAGGCCCCCTAAATAAAAAACAGATTTTAAAAGGGAATTCTTAACCAAACCCACAAAGTTCACCCAGGATCCATGCAAATCTCATCAATTCAGTCACACAACCCATCCACATAAAAAAAAAAAAAGTCAAAACCAAACCCTACACTTAAAAGAGGCACACAACATTTGCACAACTCTGCAGCCCATCAAAGGTAGTCCAAATCATGTGGTTTGACACATAATCAGTACTTGGAACACAAATAGCTTTCTCATGCCTATATGCGGCTCTACACAATCATAGGCAGCATTTGGACACACTTGTGTTTGAGCAGCAAATGCACAGAACGAGGAGCAGGCAGGGAGAAAAGGGAATCAGGAAGAGAGGCATTAAGGATGTTCTACAAGGGGTAAACGTGAGTTAATAACATACAGATGACCTTTAGTAAGGAAATTGCTACTGAGCCACAATAATTTTCCCTTAAATAAACTTTGGCTCTGGTTAGAGCAGCTCTGTTTCTGTTTAATCCGAACGTTTGGGAAGAGGAGTCACATCCTCATTTCAATTCAGTCTCACAGAGTTTGCACCATTTATCTTTGGGGTAGAATATTCCATAATGGACAGCTCCAACATATACCCTCATTCCCAGCCTGTTTCTGCAAAGGCCAGGATGCAAGGGCTCCTCATGAAATAACAAGAAACTACCCTGCTTTCAGGTCAATACAATTAGACTCATTTCAGTAAGATATTTTTTTTTTCCTAAGTTGCCACTGTAAAAAATTCAGAAAATGAGAAGGATCAATAGTCTCCTAAGAGCCAGGGCTTAAACCTGCAGCTTAATGTCCCTGCCTGAATTTCCTGGGCCATAAGGTATCTCAGAGCTGCCAAAGGCAAAACCTACGGGCGAAAAATAAAGGCTGGATTATTAAGCACGGGCATTCAGATGTCTGCTACTAGGGCAATGAAGAATATAGGAAGCAGTTTTCCCCTGGGGACTGGGGAGGGTGGTAAGGAAGAAGCAAATTGCATTTTGCATTACACCAGTGTCCCGGGCCCAGGAAGAAGTGGCAAGATGGAAAGTTCTCAGCTGAAAACCTAGATCTACTTCTACAAAACATTTAGGCTGTGAGTGGGAAATACACAGATTTGCTCCCAAATTCAATGCATGCATCTAAATGCAGAATATGGTGGTGTTAAATCCATCTTCCATTTTGGTGGTTTCCACTAAATCCAAAATCCCGCTTTTCGAAAATAAAAGGAAAAACAGGACAAGGCAGTCAATGGGCACACACAGATCTCTGAGCACTTAAAAACACACCCATTAAACACCTTATTCTGAGACCAATTCCAAACTTTTACTCTGCTCACACATCTAACTCCAGATGTTTCCTACCTCCAAAAATGCATAGGAAGATTTAAGAGTGTAAGATCAATGCAGTGAAAATATAAATCTTCTTTGGCTTCTGAATTCTGAGCCAACAGAGGCTGTATAGGATCATTTCCACCTTAAACCTGCACACACAAAAGCATGGCCCTCCTGTTGATCAGCAAACAAAACACACCGTTTCTGCCTCCTGCCTTTTACTCTTCTTTCCTCTTCTCCCAGACTCTTGCTCCTCTACAGGCTCATTTATTCCCCTCTCCCCTCAATCACATCCCCTCAGCTCCATTCTGTCTCCATCTCGCCTCTCCTTGCCCTCCTCACTTGACTAATTTCTGGGCTCCCTCAACATTTTCCAGCAAAGTCACCCTGGAAGCTGAAAGCATCACCATCTTCTCTGGCACCACCCTGGGTCCATCTCAGCTCAGGAAGAGGAGCAAACAGCCTTTTCAAGCCAGCAAAGCCTGATCTCCAGCTTTCGCATCAACGTGGTTAACAGGTGTCCTTAGAGATCACAGTATTTGCAGCAATGCCAGAGGAGATGGTGCCTTCAGTGATCCCGAGGCATGGCAGCATCCATGCCTCCCAGCAAAGGAAAGCTGCTCCACTTGTCTATCCTTTTCTTTGGTCCCTGCTGCCCCTCTCAGGCACTACCTCTGGGAACTTACCTCATCTCAGCACCAGGGCAGAAAAGGGAGACACTAACTGCACCAAATCACCCGATACTGGAAGGAAAGATGGATACCTGACCTAGGCTGGGGTCCCGGGGACCCTACCCAGGGCTGTCAGCATGAGTAGCTGCAGCAGTGCAGCATAAAGAGCAACATGGCTGAAGAATTGGGCTTTTTTTCTTTCTTTTCCCCCCCCTCCCCCCCCCCAGAGTGCACTGTCTTCTGCTTATGGCCATTCCAGTAAGTTAACTGTAGAGGCTTTCACATGGAGCAGGACTCGGGGAAAACAATACAGGCTGCAGAGAGCATTTTACCATCCTATTCTGCCTGGATTCAAAAGAGCACATAGACAAGACTGCAACTTAAAGACGAGACAATTTATCTCATGTAGCACCAAGACACGGACCTTCCAGACCTGGCACAGAGTACCAGCAAGTACTCACAGGAGTAGGTAAAATTAACAGAGTGTCTCAGTGCCTATGTACCAACTTCTGAGCATCACAGCATGCACTGAGTAGGCATCTCCTGTACCACAGCTTCTGGACACACTGAAGCCGTGTCCAGCAAATGATCTGCCCAGCCAGACAACCCAACCCAGTTGACAGAGCAGCTACGGAAAGACAGGAGACCTCTGCTCCCTTCTTGGTTTCACTAATGCCTCCATGGGGTCACCTCTGTGGTGCAGATTCCCAAACAAGAGAGAATAAAACATGGAAGACTTGTTTGACTTCCTTTGTAACAGATTTGCAAATGCACTGATCAAAGCCCCAGATAACAACAGTGGCCGCGCCAGGTTTTCAATGATTCAAGAGGAAATCTTTTAAAGATGACGCAGGAGATCAAGTCTTGCTAAATTAAACTTTAAATTGATGTCCCCTTTAGAGCACGTACAAGGTGCACCTTTCAGCTGTCTATATGATAACCACCTCCACACTAGGATAAGAAAATCTTTCAAAACAACCTCATCAGCATTTCAGCTAAATTGAAGTGCTCCAAAGGACTGATCCATTTGAAGGGAAAATAGGTGTTGCTTGTTGAGAGACCAAAGTGACAGATGTTGCTTGTGTCCCTTTTCCTACCCCTGTTGCCTGGTGGCACTGCTCAGGTCCCTTCAGTCGGCTTCGCTTCTGCACTTGTGAAATGGGTGTAACGGAGCCTATTCATTCCCCCTCCTTGCCCTTAGACATCGGGAGGAAATTCTTCACTGTGAGGGTGGTGAGACACTGGCATAGGTTGCCCAGGGAAGTTGTGGAGGCCCCATCCCTGGAAGTGTTCAGGGCCAGGTTGGACGGGGCTCTGAGCAACCTGATCTAGTGGAAGGTGTCCCTGCCAATTCAGGGGGGGTGGATCTAGATGATCTTTCAGGTCCCTTCCAACCCAAACCATTTCATGACTCTGTGATTCTATGACAAAAGATGAAAGGCATCTTCAGAAAAGGATGCACAGCTAAACCATTTACCAGCTTGCTGTGCTAGCTTACAAAGTACCTTCTGTCTTACTGACCAGAGAAGTGTTTTACAAAGACTAACCTTAGTATTTGAGCTGCCCTTTTCCACTTTGCTGTTGAGTAGTGCTACGTTCCCACCCTCAGCCGGAGGTTCCTCCTTTCTATGTGGCACCCTCCAAATGCCCTGTATCACCATTTTGTATTCATATTCCCATCACAGCTGAGCAGCCCTACTCCTCAGTTGAAGCTAGGAAGTTGTGCATCTAAACTTACAGCCAGGCTGGAGCCTGAGCAGATAAAGGTCCCACGATTTCAACTTCATCTTCATTTGTTTGACAACAGCTACAGTCGAAACACGTCTGACAACAACTTCTACAAGTCTACCGCCACCGCAAGAGATCCAAGATTCTAGCAAGTAGACCCTGAAGCCATTGGAAACCAAAGTACAAGATTACAACCCATCAAGAGATATTAAGAAATAACATTCAGCTGTATTTATGTTTGTGTTTCTGCAACAGAACATTAAGAACTATATTATTCCATCTATATCAACAAAGTGCTATGCAGTTACCAGCCCAACTTCACTGATGCCACAACAAGGCAGGAAAAGAAGCATTCACGGCAGGTATCGTCCCCTCTAGATGCAATGTATTATTATGTAGGTTGGCAAGTGGGTGACTTACAAAACACGATGGCATAGCAATATGCCAGAGTGGAAACATGCTTATTCGGTCACACACGTCAACAAATTAATAGATTGGCAAATGTAGAACAGAGGGAGTTAAAAACAGAAGGTAAGTGAAAGCTCCAATTTAATCCGGCAAGGGTCTCTTTAATTAACACAGCGATGTGAACACATTTTCTCCCTGCAGACGTATCAGTGTATAGTATTTTTATGACCCATACACATACAGCATCAACAAACCAACAAACTTGCCACTAAAATGGATCAGCAGAAGCCCACTATCCATATGCCTCTCCTCTGCTATGATTATTCATTTAATGAAGAATCTTCTATCATTTTCTTTTAAAGAAGTTACTTGACCCAGAAAAGTATTTCATTCCTTAGGTTTCCAAGGTGGCGCTGGCAGCAGCACCTGTAACAGTGCTCCTCTGCTGCTACAGCCACGGGGTGCAAACACCCAGCAGAGGGACAACAGGCTGCTGCTCCATTCCCATGCCATCTCCAGCCTCCCCTTCACTCACTTCAAAGCTCTGCTTGCTTCCAGAGGAACAGAAAGCCAAACCTCAGCCCATTTCCCACCCACACCAGTGCCAACTTCTGTGGTTCATGAGAAAGCTCATTAAGCAGCACAAGGGCACTGCTAATAAAGGGTATTGCTCCACAGTCTCAGGGGAGAGACGTGAAGCCGCAAGGGCACAGCACATACACACCCAGGGTAGAATCACTTTATGATTGTATGTGACCTTTAAATCTTCCTAAGAAGCTGAAGAAATAAAGCATGTGAGATTTTCTCCCTAGATATTCCTCAAAAATACTTGAGACATTTGCAGTATTCACAACTGTACAGATACAAGGGCACTATCCCACCAAAGGGATAGGGGTTTCTTCTCAGGAAAGCAGATCTGCAGCAAAGACCCCACAGGAACATTCCTTTTTGCGTCTGCTGCCTCTAACCTCTTCTTGTGCCGGGGAGTGCATTACCAGGAATGGTCAGTAGATGTCGCTGGATTAAAGGCCATAATAGAGTCCGTCTCTCACAGCTCCAATAAAACACACACTTTTTTTCCATTAACAAAATCTGAACATTGCAAAAATAAATAAATAAAAATTACCAGCCCAAAATGCAGTGCAGTACTATATATCTATATCTAGGACATCAGTAAAGAGTCAGAAAATACGAGACAATCCCCTCAGGATGGAGCGAGGAGACAGAGTGGAGAGTGAATCATCAGATTAACTCACCTCATTTATTGGTTCCAACTGTCCTTTAGACATCCAGGATGAAGTAAAGGGGAACAAAATGAAAAAGACAAAAATAGGTTAGCAATGCTTAAATAACTTTAAATTTTCTGCCCTGGCCTAGGATGAGCTTAGATTTCTGGTAAGGCCTTGTAGTCGTTAGAAGAAGAGGAGGTCTCCTGACTGGGCATCAGCTTTTGCTGTTTCCAATCCTTCCCACCAAGCTCCTTCTGCTCCTCCTTCCCCAGGACCACAATTCCCAAACCCATTCTGGAGCATGAAAATCCTGCTCATTGTCCCTTGCTAATGGGGTATCACATGCAACCACTTACTGTCTTTAATAACCTGTCTCTAATTGCAGCAACTGCTTGCTGCTGCCAGTTAAAAGCCACAGTGGAAAAAAAAAAAAGGCTGTCCTTTCAGATTCAGCCCACATAAACACTGCTTTTAATGAGCTGGCATTGAAGCTAAGTTTCTAATGAAGGGCCACAGACCCAGAAGACTCTTCATTATGCACACATCACTCGAGGTAGCTGGGCATCTTCCGTCTCATCCTGGGACGCAACTTGAAGAACACAAAGAAAGAGAAATTAAGTGCTTAAAACTGGAGTCTCAGTTCGAAAATCTGCACTGCAGCCACTTCCCTCAAGTCAAAGAGAAAATCTACAGCAAAGGAAGAAGTCATTGCAAGCCAGCGTTTTATTCACTAAGCCACCCTTGGAATATTATACTTGAATCGCTTCCTTTATAAGTGGAGACTTAGTAGCTTTTCAGATGCCTGCTGAAATGTCTTTCCTATCGTCTGCCCTTGATAATGTCTGAGAGTTTCCCAATTGTCCTGTCTTTCTGCAGGGGGAAGCCTTAAAAAAAAAAGCCAAAAAACCCCTAAAACCAACACAAAACAAACAAAAAAAAACACACCAAAAAACACCACTCCATGCCTTCACACGTAGAAACAGTTCTCTAGGTTTATGCTCATGACAGGGACAAGAGCAGCCTTTTATAAAGAAGCTGGGGCACAGAAGTTGCTTTTAGTTCCAAGAACTGTCCCATGGATCACCTTTTGGTGCAAGTCTCCCTTTTCAACTCCTTGGAAACCAGTACTTGCTGAAAAGGCCACCAGTTTAACTAACTAAGCACAAATTAAGAGGCTGGAAATTCCACAGTACAATGTGACAAGACAGCGATCACCAGATACCCATGGACCAACTGTTTAGGAAAATTCTACATGGTTTAAAGGGCTTTATCATTCCTTATTAATGCAAAGTTGCAGCCAAAGCTACAGTGGTTTAGCAAAGCTGCAACGAGAATATTTAAATCACTCTAAAATAAAGCGGCTGCATCAGTGCCACCCGATCGAGCACCACAGCACGTGCTGGGCCAAGGAAGTGGTATTTCCAAATGTCCCACAGGGACACACGGTCGGCTTGTGTCAAACAGCCCTCCTGGTTACCATGGGGCACCAGGGATGTGAAACCATGACTGTGTGCCGCCAGCCCCAAGGGCACACGCAGCGGTCCCACAGGCACCATAATGAAGTCAGCCCACGACCACCCACAAATCTCCACCAGGAAATGGGAGGACAGAAATAAGAACCAAATATTACAGTGCAGAAGAGGTAAACGAGTAACCAGTGCCACATAGGGCTTACATACAGGGGCCTACGAAAGGAAAGCAAACGTGACCAGCTGTGTTCATCCCCCTTGCTCCCACTGGGAGGAGGGTTGGGGCTGTGGAAGGGTTTAGAGGAGGATGCAGCAGCCGGCAGCTACACCCCCCCAGGGAAGGCTCACAGGCCCCACCCTACTAGGGTCCCACAGCCTAGGGACAGTGCTGTCCTCCCAGCCACACACCCGTCGGTGCCCCCCCCACCCGCCAGTAGCCCCCCCACCACCCCAACGTGATCAGCACCATAGCGTGTGTCCCTGCTGCCCTCCTCCCCACGTCGGGGGACCTGACCGTGGCGCTGCCGAGGGGCCCGCCCGGCCCCACTCGAGATCCCCGCCGAACCGAGGGGGCCCGGGAGCCCCGCAGCCCCCACCCTACCCCACCTCCGCCGGGGCTCACCCGCGGGCAGCTCCACCCGCCCTCGAGGGGAGCGCCTGAGGCGGCGGGAGCCGCGGGGGCACGGCGGGGCGGCCGCGGAGGGGTGACGAGGGGAGTCGATAGCGGGTGTCTCCACCAACACCTCGGCGCCCGGAGTCCCCGCGCAGCTGGAAACGCTCCGCTCGGGTTTATCTTAAAACGGGCCGGCAGCCTCCAGAGCTACAGATGGAAAACAGGCAGCTGGAAACTGCAGGACCGGAGGGGAAAATCGCTCAGGGCTTAAACCAGCCCAAAAATGAATTCAGCCTCGCAGCGCTGGTCCCAGCCATCACGCCCAAAGCTGGGGCTCGCCGCAGCCCAGGGCGCCTGTTGCTCGCCGACCCGCCGGGCTGTGCCAAGGCTGGAGGGGCCGATTAAGTCTCCATCGCATCTCAGTCCGCCCGCGGGGTTCCCCATCCTCTTCCCTCCAGTAAATCCGTGTGCGGCCTCGGCACCCGGGCTACCCCACTCCCGACACAGAGGGCCGAAGGCTGCCCGCCACCCCCGTCGCGACCCGCTCCTGCCCCGGAGCCTCGCCAACAGCGGGCTGCCAGCCTCGCACCTGCCCCGGCCCCGCCTGCCCCCCTGGCCTGGGGCTGCTACCGCCCCCACCAACTCCTCCCCAGGAGTTAACCCGAAGCTGCGCATCCGCACCAGGCGAGGAGCACGGGGGGGGCCCGCCGCCCATCCCGCAGCCGGAGCAGTGGGTCCCCAACAGACACCCCCCATTTCCCCCGGGACACGGATCAGGCCGGGAGCCGCCGCTCCACACCCACCTGGATGTACGCCATCTTCCGCCGGCTGCTCCGCGGGGTGCGCACGGCACCTCCCGCCGCGCCGCTCCAACCGCTCCCGCCCCGCCCCGCCCCGCCCCGCCCCGGGCGGGGAGGAGGACAGCGCCCCGCTGGTGCAACAGCTCCGCTGCAGCGCGGGCGAACACTGACCTACAGAGCGCTCGGCGCGGAAATTCAGGGCTGGAAACCCATGGCGTGCATGGGCTATTTTATTCTTTTTTTGCATGTTGCAACATAGCAGAGAGAGGCTTAAACTTTTCAGACAGATTTTTTTTTTTTTACTCGTTAAAAGCAAAATGGTGTGAGTCACAAAAGCTGTGGCATGCCTTACTATATAAACATGTGCATGGTTGTACTTTCCCCTTTAAAAATCTTTAGGACAGAGAAAGATCAACTGCTGCATCAATTGTCATTGCCTTTTTTTTTTTTTTTTTACTGACACATATAAGCATAATGAACCCACAAAGAAGAGCAAAAGAAATTGTATAGCGGGGTTCACTAATACTATTGATTTTTATGTGTCAGGGCCTGTGTCAGGGTTTGTGTCATGCTTTGTTACAAGTGCAGCAGAAAATGCCTGCAGTGACCTGAGCTGAGTTCTGCTTCCTGCTGATGGCAAAGGTGAAAACTAAACCCCACCAGCTGCCACTTGAGCTCATGTGCTGATTCCTTCAATCCCTTCTCCCAAATTCCCACATAGCAGCATGATCAGACCACTTTGTTTAGAGTAGGGAAAGATGATCCCCTTCTCCCAGATAATTCCTGGTGCACTCAGAGGGTCAGCAAGAAGCCTTGGCCCCCAGTGCCTTTATCCCAGGCTCTGGCCCCTTGAGGCATGTGAGGGTCATAGCAGCGGGATTTGTGCCAGCGATGATACAGTTTCCTGCAGGAGCTGGCTGACAGTGTGACAGACACAGATTCCAGCTAGTGACAAAAGGGGAAGGTGCTACAACCCATCTCCAGGACTCATCCAGCCCTTGGTCTCAACTGCTTCTAAATTATCCCACGGACACCTGTGAATCTGCCCGATTTGAAGCCAAGATACCATTTCCCAGGCTCCTGCATTTTCAAAAGCCAACTGTTCTTTAGATTTCAAGACATGCCCCACCTCCTTTCTGCAATGTTCCTAAGCTCTTATCCCTTTCTGGTTTGGCATTACCTACCCCGGGATCTCCCTCTTGTCACATCTCCCATACCCAACTCAGGCCTGTACCCGGGAGGAAACTGCTGGCACTCCCCCAGTTTGTCCCTGTGACCTGGAAAGCACTGCTCTGCTTCTCTTCACACAGCCCCTGCTGATGCTGCAGCTTCTGCCGAGCACCCGCGTTATTAACCCCCCACCTGGCAGCTCCCTAATTGGCAATATCAGTAAAAGCACATTTTTCCCTTTTCTTAAGCCTCCAGATAAAGTGGCTAAATTTGATCTCAAATGCTCAGATCCTCATTGCCTCATACAATTTATAATGGCCTTGCTTGTGTCATAAAAATTACAGCTGCTCTCTTACACTCTCACGCTTTCTATTTTGTTTTTAACATACATTCTGGCAGGGAACTGAATGAGAGAATAATCTACTAAAGCTATTTCTATATCACAAGTTTCTAAGCAAAGGAGCTGTGAGAGACGGACTCTATAATGGCCTTTAATCCAGCGACATTTACTCGATTCCCCGAGGCGGGGGTGTGGGTCGCGGCTTTACCTATCTCGGTCCGCGACAGGAGCCCAGAACGTCACACAATACTCCAAGTGAGGTCTCACCAGGGCCGAGTAGAGGGGGAGGAGAACCTCCCTCGATCTGCTGGACACACTCCTCCTAATGCACCCCGAGATACCATTGGCCTTCTTGGCCATGAGGGCAGGGCTGCTTATCGCTCATGACCCATCACTTCAAACACTTTGTTCCACACCCCCAAACCCCAAAAAGGGTTGAAAAACACAGCTGTGGAAGTGGTGGAGGCACCGTCCCTGGATGTGTTCAAGGAAAGGCTGGATGTGGCACTTAGTGCCATAGTCTAGACGGTGTGGTGGTGTTGGTCATAGGCTGGACTTGATGATCTTAAAGGTCTTTTCCAGCCTTGGTGATTCTGTGATTCTGTGTGATTCTGTATGAAGCCCATCCTTCCAGATGTTTCCTTGAAAAATAACCATTGGCCCATAGGTTCAATTTCTACTAGCCTTGCTTTTTTACACCCACAAGCCCAATGTGTTTCACATGCCTTCAGGTCTTGCTTACAGACACACCGATTTTTCAAGACAGCCTGTGCTTTCTTTTCATGCAAGGTTGATTTGATTAGCTGCACGTCCACACTCAGAAGACAGACAGCTACATCTGCAGGATTGGCAAGGCCCTTCTTGCCAATGGATACAGTTCCTCCACATTACCACAGCTTATCCATAGTTTGTATTTTATAGCCCATCACAGAGGGAAAGAAGCAAACCTCTTTATCTTGTCTGGAGTACTTTGCTCATCCTGTCACTTCTAGTAACAAAAACATGTTGAACTTGAGAACAAGTCGCAGTGAGGTGACTCACCTCTCCTGCATGGTCTTCCACCACTTTTCAGGAGCCGGACCACATGCAACACATTGACTTTTGTGGTGGCTATCAGATTTATTTTCCTCGTTCTGTGTCTCCCAAAGAAGTAGCAGCTCATTTGTTTGGATTGAAGTATCTATAAACTCCACTGCTGGCAAGTTATAATGCTGATGCTCCTTGTTTTTTCTCTTAAGTGGTAGTTTTCTTGTTCCTGTATAGAACTAAAAACAAACAAAACCAATGTTTATGAGGGTTTTAATAGGAATTGCGTACTCCAGAAATATAATAGATTGTGCACTAATAACCATTACCTCAATCAGGACCAGAGAGAATTCACAACATCAGCCTTTACTATCATTGTTTAAATCACCCATTGTTTAAATAGATGTTACCTAAACACTTGCTTCAAAATGTCCCTAAGCAGGAAATCCTGTTCACTAAATAAAGAATAATGTTACGCTTATTCACATACAAGTCTGAGCTAAAAATAGAAACCCCAGTATATACAATCTGCATGATAACTCTGGAGGAGATCTGCAGAAGCAAAAAAAAAAGTGTTTGGTATTTAGCAGCCATTAAAGTTTCTCCTCAGCCCTATTTCATACACCTGTGGAACTCATCTGTTAATGCTACAGTATGCCAGGCACTGAGACCTAGGAAGAGCAGTCTGCACCAGGGAGCTCACCATCTGAGCAGGCAGAAGAAAGTAGCAGAAAGAAGGCACAGACAGGTGATGACATCTGTCTGGTGCTTTCATGACGTACCTGAGACACCAGCCTTAGCTTCCTATCAGGCCAGTACCTGCCCTGGTGAACTACAACTGCACATGGCCTATTGCAGGTGCAGGAGGAAATATATGGGGACCCCTTCCTGCACCAGTGACGTACAGCTGCTCTTCCACAGTGAGTGGTTATACCTCCAACTCAGTATAAGGCACTGTTAAACGATCTACAGCAGAAAAATACAATAATCAATTGAAAAAAAATTTGAAAAATCAGTCACCTGACATCATGCTTCAGTCATTATTCTTCCAAGTATTTCCTGTGAAACAAAGCTCCTTCCCCAGCCCACTGGGTGGTCTTGCAAGGGAGATGCCATCATCAAAATAAACACTCTTCAGCTACTATTCCTCTGATGCTGAGGTTTTACAGGGTACTGTTTGTTACAACACAAACCAACATGATCAGGCAGACCATCCATTTTATGTTGTGGACTAATGAATCTCTGTCAGCCACAGGAGCAGGGTAACCAAGTCCCCATTTAGGGACAGGAAAACTGGAGAGGGCGTCTTGCTGCCACAACCAGCTGAGGAAACTAGCAACCCAGGACTGAGGAGAGCTAGACTTTCAGAGCATGTGCATGAACATGGAGGAGTATGGGGGTAGGCATGTTACTACACATTCTGTTTAATGAGTGAGATGTTCTTGCCACCTCTGCCAGTCTCTTTGCTCACTAGCCATCAGCAGGGTGTAGCACTTCTTAATCAGGAAGGCTGCAAGCAGACCTGGCTGCTATAAACCACATATAGCCCAATACAGGATTTCCATGCTGTAGAAGGATGGCTTCCGGACTAATTCCTACAACAATCTCTTGTCCAAGCTTCTCCATATGACAGACAAATGCCCTGGCTCTACGTTGTGACCAGCACCAGCTCACCTCCGACTTGTCCCATATTATTTTAAAGCCCTCAAGGACTTATTTTGCTTAGAAACTTGTGTGAGCAGGGCATTTATTCCTACCCATTGCACTGCCACTCAGGAAGCCATGCCCATATGTTTCCAGCTAAATAATCAAACAGGAGCAAAACCACCCCAGCCTATCTGCACTACTGTCAGCTGGCATGCTGAGCTGCCTGACAAGCTGTGAGCATGGCAGACTGTTGCTGAAGTTGCTGGTATTGTGAAAAAAAAGCCAACTGCAGCATCATGGAAAGGAAACATCTTTCAGCAAGGGAAGTGCAAGTGTATGACTGTCACATGGAAAGGGAATCAGCAGTAATTGGGAATGTGCGGCGGAAGCTCGGACTCTCACACCACAATCAATGTGATCAAGCGAAAGCGATTTATTCAAATCAAATGCCTTGTTATATACCTTATTGCTCATAACATGCACTTTAAGCTACATTATTATTGGTTAAATGTCTTTGTCCACGCAAACAGTACATTGTTCTAATTGCTATACTGCTACTGTCCATGCACCTGCTTCTAATACATGATTGGTTACTAGCTTTAGGCGAGAAAGTCCTTACATTGCATCATCTCAGCAACTCTGCTATCTTGTTTCGTCTTCTGCATCTGGGAGTTGTTTTTCTTCTGCCAATTTTCTTGTTTCCCAGCCGCAATCATTCTTCAGTCAGCCTTTGAAGTAACAGTAGTTGGGCTAAAGCCTCGGTAGCACAATTAAGCCTTTATACCAAAGGCTGGATTGCTCACATGCCCATGCTCTGCAAGAAAATCCTCCACAGGAATGGGAATACCCTCGGGTATTTCTATCAGAGATGTTTCTTGCATTAATAATGGAAACATGAAAACTCTCCAGGTCAAGTTCAGTATTTTATGTGATCCACATATGAATGGCAACAGTCACGCTGATGTGTAGCTTCCAGTGCTTTCCAGCTTCCCAGGGGAAATCATGCTTGACTAATCTGATAGCCTTCTATGATGTTGTGACTAAATGGATAGCTGCAGGGACGCCAGTGGATGTGTGTACCTCGACCTTAGCAAGGCTTTTGACACAGTCTCCCATAACATCCTCCTGAGCAAGCTCAGGATATGTGGGAGAAAAGAATGGACAGTGAGATGGATTAAGAACTGGCTACACAATAGAGCCCAAAGAGTGGTGATCAATGGTGCAGAGTCCAGCTGGAGACCTGTAACTAGTGGAGTCCCTCAGGGATCAGTGCTGGGTCCAGTCCTGTTCAACATCTTTATCAATGACCTTGATGACAGGACAGAGTGTCTTCTCGGCAAGTTTGCTGATGACATGAAGCTGGGAGGATTGGCTGATTCACCAGAAGGCTGTGCAGCCATTCAGCAAGATTTGGACAGGCTGGAGAGCTGGGCAAGGAGGAATAGAATGAGGTTCAACAAGAGCAAATGCAGAGTCCTGCACCTTGGAAGGAACAACAAAATGTACCAATACAGGTTAGGAGGTGATCTGCTAGAGAGCAGCTCCATGGAGAAGGATCTTGGAGTCCTGGTAGACAACAAGTTATCCATGGGACAACAATGTGCCCTCATGGCCAAGAAGGCCAATGGTATCTCGGGGTACATTAGGAGGAGTGTGTCCAGCAGATCGAGGGAGGTTCTCCTCCCCCTCTACTCAGCCCTGGTGAGACCTCACTTGGAGTATTGTGTGACGTTCTGGGCTCCTGTCGCGGACCGAGATAGGTAAAGCCGCGACCCACACCCCCGCCTCGGGGAATCGAGTAAATGTCGCTGGATTAAAGGCCATTATAGAGTCCGTCTCTCACAGCTCCCCAGTTCAAGAGGGATAGGGATCTACTGGAGAGAGTCCAACGGAGGCTACGAGGATGATGAAGGGACTGGAACACCTGCCTTACGAGGAAAGGCTGAGAGACCTGGGGCTTTTCAGTCTAGAGAGGAGAAGACTGAGGGGGGATCTAGTTCATGTCTGTAAGCACATGAGGGCTGGGCATCAAGAAGGCAGGACAACCTCTTGTCATTTGTGCCCAGTGATAGGACAAGGGGCAATGGATTCAAACTGGAGCACAGGAAGTTCCACCTCAACATGAGGAAGAACTTCTTTCCTGTGAGGGTTACAGAGCCCTGGAACAGGCTCCCCAGAGAGGTTGTGGAGTCTCCGTCTCTGGAGACTTTCAAGAACTGTCTGGATGCCTTTCTGAGCGATCTGCCTTAGTTTCTGGTCCTGCTCTGACAGGGATGTTGGGACTCAATGATCTTCAGAGGTCCCTTCCAACCCCTAACATTCTGTGATTCTGTGATATCCTCTTACTTTTTAAGATGGGCACTGGAAGTACCTTGAGTAGCTTTACCTCTAAAGGTGTGTCCCTTTGGAGACCTGGTTTCTGTCCGCCATGTGCTCAGCCCCCTTTGCCAGGGTTTTGCTGCATCCCCCTGCGGCCTGGCAACCCACATCTGCATCCAGCCCCTCTCAGTAGGAATTATTCTCCAGCTGGATTTGTCTTCCTGAGAAATGGGGATACAACTTCTTGCCTTCAGAGAGGCTGATGTCACTTGTTTCTCAATCATTAGAATAAAACAAATACTAAGTAGAAATTTTCTATAAAAATAGATGTCACTTCCATAGGAACTTGCTTCAGTGGGAACCATGAGATATTCTCTCTCTAATGATTTATATGAAAAAAATAGCTCTGTGCTATGTCTGCACATGGTTAAAAATGTGAGCCTGGAAAAGAAATCTAGCAGCTAACTCCGCAGCCCTACAGCTTGAATAAACCAGTCAGAAACAAAATGAATTACAAAAGCAACTGAAAAACTGAACTTCCCTATAATAATGACGTTGTCTCCTCAGAAGTCTGAAAATACTTTGGCTTTGTAGCATGACCCAAAGCATACCATATCCAAGTTTTTTTGGCCTAAAAAGCAGAGAGTGAGATCCAAAGCAGAAGAGTCCTCAGAGTGTTGTGCCTTTCCCAGGGGACTCTCCTGCTGCCAAAATTACACCAGGTGAGGAGGGACCCTGTGAGCAAGTGAGTCCCAGGCCAGAGAAGTCTTGTCTTTATTGCAAAATGAGGTCGTTGAAAGAGCACGACCTCAAATTCATATTTACATATGTGACCTACCAGTCATTTGACTTCAACACTGTTGGCAATTCTCAGCTCACACATAGTGACACTGTGGGAAGCCAGCGATGTCTCTGCTAAGATGGGACTAGTGCTGAGACACAGTCAGCAGGCTGGAACCCAGCACGACTTACCTGGGCAGCGATGGCTCCCTCTGGGGACAGGTTTCCTTTGAGCAGGAACTCAAGAGTGCTTGATAGAGTAGTATGTGGTGCCTGCTTCCTCAGAGGTGGTGTGCCCTTTGGCTGTGACTTTTATTTCTGTTTACTATAGAAATAGCTTTAGTAGATTATTCTCTCATTCAGTTCCCTGCCAGAATGTATGTTAAAAACAAAATAGAAAGCGTGAGAGTGTAAGAGAGCAGCTGTAATTTTTATGACACAAGCAAGGCCATTATAAATTGTATGAGGCAATGAGGATCTGAGCATTTGAGATCAAATTTAGCCACTTTATCTGGAGGCTTAAGAAAAGGGAAAAATGTGCTTTTACTGATATTGCCAATTAGGGAGCTGCCAGGTGGGGGGTTAATAACGCGGGTGCTCGGCAGAAGCTGCAGCATCAGCAGGGGCTGTGTGAAGAGAAGCAGAGCAGTGCTTTCCAGGTCACAGGGACAAACTGGGGGAGTGCCAGCAGTTTCCTCCCGGGTACAGGCCTGAGTTGGGTATGGGAGATGTGACAAGAGGGAGATCCCGGGGTAGGTAATGCCAAACCAGAAAGGGATAAGAGCTTAGGAACATTGCAGAAAGGAGGTGGGGCATGTCTTGAAATCTAAAGAACAGTTGGCTTTTGAAAATGCAGGAGCCTGGGAAATGGTATCTTGGCTTCAAATCGGGCAGATTCACAGGTGTCCGTGGGATAATTTAGAAGCAGTTGAGACCAAGGGCTGGATGAGTCCTGGAGATGGGTTGTAGCACCTTCCCCTTTTGTCACTAGCTGGAATCTGTGTCTGTCACACTGTCAGCCAGCTCCTGCAGGAAACTGTATCATCGCTGGCACAAATCCCGCTGCTATGACCCTCACATGCCTCAAGGGGCCAGAGCCTGGGATAAAGGCACTGGGGGCCAAGGCTTCTTGCTGACCCTCTGAGTGCACCAGGAATTATCTGGGAGAAGGGGATCATCTTTCCCTACTCTAAACAAAGTGGTCTGATCATGCTGCTATGTGGGAATTTGGGAGAAGGGATTGAAGGAATCAGCACATGAGCTCAAGTGGCAGCTGGTGGGGTTTAGTTTTCACCTTTGCCATCAGCAGGAAGCAGAACTCAGCTCAGGTCACTGCAGGCATTTTCTGCTGCACTTGTAACAAAGCATGACACAAACCCTGACACAGGCCCTGACACATAAAAATCAATAGTATTAGTGAACCCCGCTATACAATTTCTTTTGCTCTTCTTTGTGGGTTCATTATGCTTATATGTGTCAGTAAAAAAAAAAAAAAAAAGGCAATGACAATTGATGCAGCAGTTGATCTTTCTCTGTCCTAAAGATTTTTAAAGGGGAAAGTACAACCATGCACATGTTTATATAGTAAGGCATGCCACAGCTTTTGTGACTCACACCATTTTGCTTTTAACGAGTAAAAAAAAAAAAATCTGTCTGAAAAGTTTAAGCCTCTCTCTGCTATGTTGCAACATGCAAAAAAAGAATAAAATAGCCCATGCACGCCATGGGTTTCCAGCCCTGAATTTCCGCGCCGAGCGCTCTGTAGGTCAGTGTTCGCCCGCGCTGCAGCGGAGCTGTTGCACCAGCGGGGCGCTGTCCTCCTCCCCGCCCGGGGCGGGGCGGGGCGGGGCGGGGCGGGAGCGGTTGGAGCGGCGCGGCGGGAGGTGCCGTGCGCACCCCGCGGAGCAGCCGGCGGAAGATGGCGTACATCCAGGTGGGTGTGGAGCGGCGGCTCCCGGCCTGATCCGTGTCCCGGGGGAAATGGGGGGTGTCTGTTGGGGACCCACTGCTCCGGCTGCGGGATGGGCGGCGGGCCCCCCCCGTGCTCCTCGCCTGGTGCGGATGCGCAGCTTCGGGTTAACTCCTGGGGAGGAGTTGGTGGGGGCGGTAGCAGCCCCAGGCCAGGGGGGCAGGCGGGGCCGGGGCAGGTGCGAGGCTGGCAGCCCGCTGTTGGCGAGGCTCCGGGGCAGGAGCGGGTCGCGACGGGGGTGGCGGGCAGCCTTCGGCCCTCTGTGTCGGGAGTGGGGTAGCCCGGGTGCCGAGGCCGCACACGGATTTACTGGAGGGAAGAGGATGGGGAACCCCGCGGGCGGACTGAGATGCGATGGAGACTTAATCGGCCCCTCCAGCCTTGGCACAGCCCGGCGGGTCGGCGAGCAACAGGCGCCCTGGGCTGCGGCGAGCCCCAGCTTTGGGCGTGATGGCTGGGACCAGCGCTGCGAGGCTGAATTCATTTTTGGGCTGGTTTAAGCCCTGAGCGATTTTCCCCTCCGGTCCTGCAGTTTCCAGCTGCCTGTTTTCCATCTGTAGCTCTGGAGGCTGCCGGCCCGTTTTAAGATAAACCCGAGCGGAGCGTTTCCAGCTGCGCGGGGACTCCGGGCGCCGAGGTGTTGGTGGAGACACCCGCTATCGACTCCCCTCGTCACCCCTCCGCGGCCGCCCCGCCGTGCCCCCGCGGCTCCCGCCGCCTCAGGCGCTCCCCTCGAGGGCGGGTGGAGCTGCCCGCGGGTGAGCCCCGGCGGAGGTGGGGTAGGGTGGGGGCTGCGGGGCTCCCGGGCCCCCTCGGTTCGGCGGGGATCTCGAGTGGGGCCGGGCGGGCCCCTCGGCAGCGCCACGGTCAGGTCCCCCGACGTGGGGAGGAGGGCAGCAGGGACACACGCTATGGTGCTGATCACGTTGGGGTGGTGGGGGGGCTACTGGCGGGTGGGGGGGGCACCGACGGGTGTGTGGCTGGGAGGACAGCACTGTCCCTAGGCTGTGGGACCCTAGTAGGGTGGGGCCTGTGAGCCTTCCCTGGGGGGGTGTAGCTGCCGGCTGCTGCATCCTCCTCTAAACCCTTCCACAGCCCCAACCCTCCTCCCAGTGGGAGCAAGGGGGATGAACACAGCTGGTCACGTTTGCTTTCCTTTCGTAGGCCCCTGTATGTAAGCCCTATGTGGCACTGGTTACTCGTTTACCTCTTCTGCACTGTAATATTTGGTTCTTATTTCTGTCCTCCCATTTCCTGGTGGAGATTTGTGGGTGGTCGTGGGCTGACTTCATTATGGTGCCTGTGGGACCGCTGCGTGTGCCCTTGGGGCTGGCGGCACACAGTCATGGTTTCACATCCCTGGTGCCCCATGGTAACCAGGAGGGCTGTTTGACACAAGCCGACCGTGTGTCCCTGTGGGACATTTGGAAATACCACTTCCTTGGCCCAGCACGTGCTGTGGTGCTCGATCGGGTGGCACTGATGCAGCCGCTTTATTTTAGAGTGATTTAAATATTCTCGTTGCAGCTTTGCTAAACCACTGTAGCTTTGGCTGCAACTTTGCATTAATAAGGAATGATAAAGCCCTTTAAACCATGTAGAATTTTCCTAAACAGTTGGTCCATGGGTATCTGGTGATCGCTGTCTTGTCACATTGTACTGTGGAATTTCCAGCCTCTTAATTTGTGCTTAGTTAGTTAAACTGGTGGCCTTTTCAGCAAGTACTGGTTTCCAAGGAGTTGAAAAGGGAGACTTGCACCAAAAGGTGATCCATGGGACAGTTCTTGGAACTAAAAGCAACTTCTGTGCCCCAGCTTCTTTATAAAAGGCTGCTCTTGTCCCTGTCATGAGCATAAACCTAGAGAACTGTTTCTACGTGTGAAGGCATGGAGTGGTGTTTTTTGGTGTGTTTTTTTTTGTTTGTTTTGTGTTGGTTTTAGGGGTTTTTTGGCTTTTTTTTTTAAGGCTTCCCCCTGCAGAAAGACAGGACAATTGGGAAACTCTCAGACATTATCAAGGGCAGACGATAGGAAAGACATTTCAGCAGGCATCTGAAAAGCTACTAAGTCTCCACTTATAAAGGAAGCGATTCAAGTATAATATTCCAAGGGTGGCTTAGTGAATAAAACGCTGGCTTGCAATGACTTCTTCCTTTGCTGTAGATTTTCTCTTTGACTTGAGGGAAGTGGCTGCAGTGCAGATTTTCGAACTGAGACTCCAGTTTTAAGCACTTAATTTCTCTTTCTTTGTGTTCTTCAAGTTGCGTCCCAGGATGAGACGGAAGATGCCCAGCTACCTCGAGTGATGTGTGCATAATGAAGAGTCTTCTGGGTCTGTGGCCCTTCATTAGAAACTTAGCTTCAATGCCAGCTCATTAAAAGCAGTGTTTATGTGGGCTGAATCTGAAAGGACAGCCTTTTTTTTTTTTTCCACTGTGGCTTTTAACTGGCAGCAGCAAGCAGTTGCTGCAATTAGAGACAGGTTATTAAAGACAGTAAGTGGTTGCATGTGATACCCCATTAGCAAGGGACAATGAGCAGGATTTTCATGCTCCAGAATGGGTTTGGGAATTGTGGTCCTGGGGAAGGAGGAGCAGAAGGAGCTTGGTGGGAAGGATTGGAAACAGCAAAAGCTGATGCCCAGTCAGGAGACCTCCTCTTCTTCTAACGACTACAAGGCCTTACCAGAAATCTAAGCTCATCCTAGGCCAGGGCAGAAAATTTAAAGTTATTTAAGCATTGCTAACCTATTTTTGTCTTTTTCATTTTGTTCCCCTTTACTTCATCCTGGATGTCTAAAGGACAGTTGGAACCAATAAATGAGGTGAGTTAATCTGATGATTCACTCTCCACTCTGTCTCCTCGCTCCATCCTGAGGGGATTGTCTCGTATTTTCTGACTCTTTACTGATGTCCTAGATATAGATATATAGTACTGCACTGCATTTTGGGCTGGTAATTTTTATTTATTTATTTTTGCAATGTTCAGATTTTGTTAATGGAAAAAAAGTGTGTGTTTTATTGGAGCTGTGAGAGACGGACTCTATTATGGCCTTTAATCCAGCGACATCTACTGACCATTCCTGGTAATGCACTCCCCGGCACAAGAAGAGGTTAGAGGCAGCAGACGCAAAAAGGAATGTTCCTGTGGGGTCTTTGCTGCAGATCTGCTTTCCTGAGAAGAAACCCCTATCCCTTTGGTGGGATAGTGCCCTTGTATCTGTACAGTTGTGAATACTGCAAATGTCTCAAGTATTTTTGAGGAATATCTAGGGAGAAAATCTCACATGCTTTATTTCTTCAGCTTCTTAGGAAGATTTAAAGGTCACATACAATCATAAAGTGATTCTACCCTGGGTGTGTATGTGCTGTGCCCTTGCGGCTTCACGTCTCTCCCCTGAGACTGTGGAGCAATACCCTTTATTAGCAGTGCCCTTGTGCTGCTTAATGAGCTTTCTCATGAACCACAGAAGTTGGCACTGGTGTGGGTGGGAAATGGGCTGAGGTTTGGCTTTCTGTTCCTCTGGAAGCAAGCAGAGCTTTGAAGTGAGTGAAGGGGAGGCTGGAGATGGCATGGGAATGGAGCAGCAGCCTGTTGTCCCTCTGCTGGGTGTTTGCACCCCGTGGCTGTAGCAGCAGAGGAGCACTGTTACAGGTGCTGCTGCCAGCGCCACCTTGGAAACCTAAGGAATGAAATACTTTTCTGGGTCAAGTAACTTCTTTAAAAGAAAATGATAGAAGATTCTTCATTAAATGAATAATCATAGCAGAGGAGAGGCATATGGATAGTGGGCTTCTGCTGATCCATTTTAGTGGCAAGTTTGTTGGTTTGTTGATGCTGTATGTGTATGGGTCATAAAAATACTATACACTGATACGTCTGCAGGGAGAAAATGTGTTCACATCGCTGTGTTAATTAAAGAGACCCTTGCCGGATTAAATTGGAGCTTTCACTTACCTTCTGTTTTTAACTCCCTCTGTTCTACATTTGCCAATCTATTAATTTGTTGACGTGTGTGACCGAATAAGCATGTTTCCACTCTGGCATATTGCTATGCCATCGTGTTTTGTAAGTCACCCACTTGCCAACCTACATAATAATACATTGCATCTAGAGGGGACGATACCTGCCGTGAATGCTTCTTTTCCTGCCTTGTTGTGGCATCAGTGAAGTTGGGCTGGTAACTGCATAGCACTTTGTTGATATAGATGGAATAATATAGTTCTTAATGTTCTGTTGCAGAAACACAAACATAAATACAGCTGAATGTTATTTCTTAATATCTCTTGATGGGTTGTAATCTTGTACTTTGGTTTCCAATGGCTTCAGGGTCTACTTGCTAGAATCTTGGATCTCTTGCGGTGGCGGTAGACTTGTAGAAGTTGTTGTCAGACGTGTTTCGACTGTAGCTGTTGTCAAACAAATGAAGATGAAGTTGAAATCGTGGGACCTTTATCTGCTCAGGCTCCAGCCTGGCTGTAAGTTTAGATGCACAACTTCCTAGCTTCAACTGAGGAGTAGGGCTGCTCAGCTGTGATGGGAATATGAATACAAAATGGTGATACAGGGCATTTGGAGGGTGCCACATAGAAAGGAGGAACCTCCGGCTGAGGGTGGGAACGTAGCACTACTCAACAGCAAAGTGGAAAAGGGCAGCTCAAATACTAAGGTTAGTCTTTGTAAAACACTTCTCTGGTCAGTAAGACAGAAGGTACTTTGTAAGCTAGCACAGCAAGCTGGTAAATGGTTTAGCTGTGCATCCTTTTCTGAAGATGCCTTTCATCTTTTGTCATAGAATCACAGAGTCATGAAATGGTTTGGGTTGGAAGGGACCTGAAAGATCATCTAGATCCACCCCCCCTGAATTGGCAGGGACACCTTCCACTAGATCAGGTTGCTCAGAGCCCCGTCCAACCTGGCCCTGAACACTTCCAGGGATGGGGCCTCCACAACTTCCCTGGGCAACCTATGCCAGTGTCTCACCACCCTCACAGTGAAGAATTTCCTCCCGATGTCTAAGGGCAAGGAGGGGGAATGAATAGGCTCCGTTACACCCATTTCACAAGTGCAGAAGCGAAGCCGACTGAAGGGACCTGAGCAGTGCCACCAGGCAACAGGGGTAGGAAAAGGGACACAAGCAACATCTGTCACTTTGGTCTCTCAACAAGCAACACCTATTTTCCCTTCAAATGGATCAGTCCTTTGGAGCACTTCAATTTAGCTGAAATGCTGATGAGGTTGTTTTGAAAGATTTTCTTATCCTAGTGTGGAGGTGGTTATCATATAGACAGCTGAAAGGTGCACCTTGTACGTGCTCTAAAGGGGACATCAATTTAAAGTTTAATTTAGCAAGACTTGATCTCCTGCGTCATCTTTAAAAGATTTCCTCTTGAATCATTGAAAACCTGGCGCGGCCACTGTTGTTATCTGGGGCTTTGATCAGTGCATTTGCAAATCTGTTACAAAGGAAGTCAAACAAGTCTTCCATGTTTTATTCTCTCTTGTTTGGGAATCTGCACCACAGAGGTGACCCCATGGAGGCATTAGTGAAACCAAGAAGGGAGCAGAGGTCTCCTGTCTTTCCGTAGCTGCTCTGTCAACTGGGTTGGGTTGTCTGGCTGGGCAGATCATTTGCTGGACACGGCTTCAGTGTGTCCAGAAGCTGTGGTACAGGAGATGCCTACTCAGTGCATGCTGTGATGCTCAGAAGTTGGTACATAGGCACTGAGACACTCTGTTAATTTTACCTACTCCTGTGAGTACTTGCTGGTACTCTGTGCCAGGTCTGGAAGGTCCGTGTCTTGGTGCTACATGAGATAAATTGTCTCGTCTTTAAGTTGCAGTCTTGTCTATGTGCTCTTTTGAATCCAGGCAGAATAGGATGGTAAAATGCTCTCTGCAGCCTGTATTGTTTTCCCCGAGTCCTGCTCCATGTGAAAGCCTCTACAGTTAACTTACTGGAATGGCCATAAGCAGAAGACAGTGCACTCTGGGGGGGGGGAGGGGGGGGAAAAGAAAGAAAAAAAGCCCAATTCTTCAGCCATGTTGCTCTTTATGCTGCACTGCTGCAGCTACTCATGCTGACAGCCCTGGGTAGGGTCCCCGGGACCCCAGCCTAGGTCAGGTATCCATCTTTCCTTCCAGTATCGGGTGATTTGGTGCAGTTAGTGTCTCCCTTTTCTGCCCTGGTGCTGAGATGAGGTAAGTTCCCAGAGGTAGTGCCTGAGAGGGGCAGCAGGGACCAAAGAAAAGGATAGACAAGTGGAGCAGCTTTCCTTTGCTGGGAGGCATGGATGCTGCCATGCCTCGGGATCACTGAAGGCACCATCTCCTCTGGCATTGCTGCAAATACTGTGATCTCTAAGGACACCTGTTAACCACGTTGATGCGAAAGCTGGAGATCAGGCTTTGCTGGCTTGAAAAGGCTGTTTGCTCCTCTTCCTGAGCTGAGATGGACCCAGGGTGGTGCCAGAGAAGATGGTGATGCTTTCAGCTTCCAGGGTGACTTTGCTGGAAAATGTTGAGGGAGCCCAGAAATTAGTCAAGTGAGGAGGGCAAGGAGAGGCGAGATGGAGACAGAATGGAGCTGAGGGGATGTGATTGAGGGGAGAGGGGAATAAATGAGCCTGTAGAGGAGCAAGAGTCTGGGAGAAGAGGAAAGAAGAGTAAAAGGCAGGAGGCAGAAACGGTGTGTTTTGTTTGCTGATCAACAGGAGGGCCATGCTTTTGTGTGTGCAGGTTTAAGGTGGAAATGATCCTATACAGCCTCTGTTGGCTCAGAATTCAGAAGCCAAAGAAGATTTATATTTTCACTGCATTGATCTTACACTCTTAAATCTTCCTATGCATTTTTGGAGGTAGGAAACATCTGGAGTTAGATGTGTGAGCAGAGTAAAAGTTTGGAATTGGTCTCAGAATAAGGTGTTTAATGGGTGTGTTTTTAAGTGCTCAGAGATCTGTGTGTGCCCATTGACTGCCTTGTCCTGTTTTTCCTTTTATTTTCGAAAAGCGGGATTTTGGATTTAGTGGAAACCACCAAAATGGAAGATGGATTTAACACCACCATATTCTGCATTTAGATGCATGCATTGAATTTGGGAGCAAATCTGTGTATTTCCCACTCACAGCCTAAATGTTTTGTAGAAGTAGATCTAGGTTTTCAGCTGAGAACTTTCCATCTTGCCACTTCTTCCTGGGCCCGGGACACTGGTGTAATGCAAAATGCAATTTGCTTCTTCCTTACCACCCTCCCCAGTCCCCAGGGGAAAACTGCTTCCTATATTCTTCATTGCCCTAGTAGCAGACATCTGAATGCCCGTGCTTAATAATCCAGCCTTTATTTTTCGCCCGTAGGTTTTGCCTTTGGCAGCTCTGAGATACCTTATGGCCCAGGAAATTCAGGCAGGGACATTAAGCTGCAGGTTTAAGCCCTGGCTCTTAGGAGACTATTGATCCTTCTCATTTTCTGAATTTTTTACAGTGGCAACTTAGGAAAAAAAAAATATCTTACTGAAATGAGTCTAATTGTATTGACCTGAAAGCAGGGTAGTTTCTTGTTATTTCATGAGGAGCCCTTGCATCCTGGCCTTTGCAGAAACAGGCTGGGAATGAGGGTATATGTTGGAGCTGTCCATTATGGAATATTCTACCCCAAAGATAAATGGTGCAAACTCTGTGAGACTGAATTGAAATGAGGATGTGACTCCTCTTCCCAAACGTTCGGATTAAACAGAAACAGAGCTGCTCTAACCAGAGCCAAAGTTTATTTAAGGGAAAATTATTGTGGCTCAGTAGCAATTTCCTTACTAAAGGTCATCTGTATGTTATTAACTCACGTTTACCCCTTGTAGAACATCCTTAATGCCTCTCTTCCTGATTCCCTTTTCTCCCTGCCTGCTCCTCGTTCTGTGCATTTGCTGCTCAAACACAAGTGTGTCCAAATGCTGCCTATGATTGTGTAGAGCCGCATATAGGCATGAGAAAGCTATTTGTGTTCCAAGTACTGATTATGTGTCAAACCACATGATTTGGACTACCTTTGATGGGCTGCAGAGTTGTGCAAATGTTGTGTGCCTCTTTTAAGTGTAGGGTTTGGTTTTGACTTTTTTTTTTTTTATGTGGATGGGTTGTGTGACTGAATTGATGAGATTTGCATGGATCCTGGGTGAACTTTGTGGGTTTGGTTAAGAATTCCCTTTTAAAATCTGTTTTTTATTTAGGGGGCCTTCTCTGTGAGTTTACTGCTTCTTGTAGAATGTATTTATTGCTCTACTGCAGTTATTGGTCACTAAAGCAAATGATTCAGCGTATTTCATTGATACCCAGTGGAGTCATGCACGTAGAAAGGGTGAATCAGGAGCCAAACTCACACAGTGTTGCCCTTGGCTTTGCTCATTTTACAATGACACTTTCCTTGTGAACTGCTGCTGGTTTTTTGAGTATTCTCACGTGGTTTAACCAAAAGTCATGTTTTGCATGATGCACTCGTGCCACTGTGTGATTTCATTTCCATCAGCAGCCGCTGCCCTGAACATGCGGTTGGAGACTTTATCTGCTGTAGTTATTGCTGTCTGCTCTTGCTCTTCTTTCAGTCAAGGCTGGGAGGTCCTGACTGCCGTGTGAGCCACTGCAGCTGTGACACGTTGGGGTTTTTAACCAGAATGTTGGTTTATATGAAAACAACTTACATATATAAAACATAAAAATAAACAAATTAATTAAATAAATATAAAACCAAACAGAAATGGGAATTACACATGGACTTCTTTATGATGCCAGTCTTCTGTTGAGTCTTGTCAAATATGCTACAGCTCTTATGGAAACTTGCTTTGTTATTTAGATCCTGCCAACTTCTCTGCCCTCACTGAGATCCCTGGACAGTAAAATTACTGTCTGGTGAGAATCACCTCTGGTTTATAGAAGTGGATAAAAAGCAGCCAGTTATTTGAAAAGGCATGTCAATCAATAGCTCTTAATGAATTGTATTTATAAGATCAAGTTTTGAAACTTCAGCGACATACCTGCAAAGCAATATTTTACTGAGAGAGGTGTGTGGTAGGTTTGAGATGTCTGAGCGTGGTGGTTTTCCATGCTGGTTTGTTCCTAGTGAAGTCAGTGCTTCCAGAGCGTAGCTGTGAATTTACAGCAGTAATCTGCTGTTTGGGGGTTGTGGTTTGTGGGGTTTTGGATTTTTCTTCTTTTCTCAAAGACAAACACAATACTTCAGATCAAGATCTGAGTCACCTGTGCCTGTGTTGTGCTCTAATACTGATACAACTCTGTTTGAAAGACAGGCAGAAAGATAAAAAAATCTGTTTTTGTACATAGATCTCAAGTCAGTTGCTCAGTCTTTTACTTGCCAGATAGATCAGAAGATATCCTGCAGCATCCAGGGATGTGCACCCAAGATTAGACCCAGAATATCAGAATGCCTTTTTATTCTGTGTATACTCCTTTTACTGGGTTGAATCACTCAAAGATCTCTCTGTTATAACAGGATAAGCAGCCAAAATGAGGACAAAGATGGAGACTCTGGCATTGGAGACAATCAGTGAGCTGCCTCCCACTCTTCAGGATGTTTCCTCTGACAGAAGGCGGTCGTCTTCAGATGCATCACAGTCCACTGACAGCCTCACGAGGCGCATTTCAAGTAAGGTTGTCCTTCCAACATCCATGTCATTCTTCTGGGGGAGAAAATCAAACAGTAGTGCTTGCTCTTTCATCTTTTAGACAGGGAATCAAGTCAGGTTGAAGGTACATTGATTAAAGTTTTCCCCGTGTGTTGTAAAACAAACTGTCGGGGAAGACAACCAGCCTGGCTGAACAGGGAGCTTTTGCTGGGACTCAGGGAGAAGGAAGGGGGGCAACTCAAGATGAGTACAGGGAGCTTGTGAGGACATACAGAGAAAAAATTAGAAAGGCAAAAGCCCAACTGGAGCTCAAAATGGCCACTACCATTAAGGACAATTAAAAAAGGTTTTACAAATACATTAACAGCAAAAAGAGAAGCAGGGAGAATCTCCATCCCTTATTGGATGAGGGGGGGAACATGGCAATCAGGGATGAAGAAAGGCTGACATACTTAATGCCTTCTTCGCCTCCATCTTTAGTAGTCAGACCAGCTGCCTTCAGCGTATTCAACCTCCTTAGAAGGAATATAAGGATGGAGAGCAGAACAACCCCCCATAATCCAGGAGGATACAGTCAGCGACCTGCTGCAGCACCTAGACACTCAAAAGTCTATGGGGCCAGATGGGATTCACCCAAGGGTACTGAGGGAGCTGGCAGAGGAGATCACCGAGCCTCTCTCTGTCATCTATCAACAGTCCTGGACAACAGGGGATGTCCCAGATCACTGAAGGCTTGCCAGCGTGATGCCCATCTACAAGGAGGGCCCGAAGGAGGATCCTGGGAATTACAGGCCTGTCAGCCTGACCTCAGTACCTGGGAAAATCATGGAGAAGCTAAGCTCATCTTGAGTGCACTTGTGGCAAATTCAGGGTAGCCATGGGATCAGGCTCAGCAAGAATGAGTTCAGGAAAGGCAGGTCCTGCTTGACTAACCTGATCTCCTTCTATGATCAGATGACCCGCCTGGTAGATGAGGGAAGAGCTGTGGATATTGTGTATCTGGACTTTGGTAAAGCCTTTGACACCGTCTCCCACATCATTCTCCTGGAGAAGCTGGAGGCACATGGAGTAGACAGGTGCACTCTCTGGTGGGTAAAAAACTGGCTGGCTGGCCGAGCCCAGAGAGTTGTAGTGAATGGGGTTGGATCCAGTTGGCGGCCGGTCACCAGTGGTGTCCCAGAGGGCTCAGTTTTGGGTCCAGTCTTGTCCAGTATCTTTATTAATGACCTAGATGAGGGGATTGAGTGCTTCCTAAGTAAGTTTGCAGATGACACTAAGCTGGGAGGAAGTGTCGATTTGCTTGAGGGTAGGAAGGCTCTGCAGAGAGACCTGGACAGGCTGGCTGGCTGGGCCAAAGCCAATTGTATGAGGTTTAACAAGGCCAAGTGCTGGGTCTTGCACTTTGGTCATAACAACCCCATGCAAAACTACAGGCTTGGGGATGAGTGATTGGAAAGCTCCATGGTAGAGAAGGACCTGGGGGTGCTGGTTGACAGCCGACTTAACATGAGCCAGCAGTGTGCCCAGGCGGCCAAGAAGGCCAACGGCATCCTGGCCTGCATCAGGAATAGTGTGGTCAGCAGGAGTAGAGAGGTGATTGTGCCTCTGTACTGGGCATTGGTGAGGCCACACCTCGAGTCCTGTGTGCAGTTCCGGGCCCCTCAGTACAAGAAGGATGTCGAGTTGCTGGAGCGAGTCCAGAGAAGAGCTACCGAGCTGGTGAAAGGCCTGGAGGACAAGTCCTATGAGGAGAGGCTGAGGGAACTGGGGTTGTTTAGTTTGAAGAAGAGGAGGCTGAGGGGAGACCTCATTGCTCTCTACAACTACCTGAAAGGAGGTTGTAGGGAGGTGGGAGTTGGCCTCTTCTCTCAAGTGGAGAATGACAGAACGAGAGGGAATGGCCTGAAGTTGTGCCAGGAGAGGTTCAGACTAGATATTAGAAAGAATTTCTTTACTGAAAGAGTGGTTGGACAGTGGAACAGGCTGCTCAGGGAGGTGGTGGAGTCACCGTCCCTGGCAGTGTTTAAAAGAAATATAGTGCCTAGGGACATGATTTAAGCATTGAACGGGTAGATTAGGTTCTGGTTGGTGGATTTAGGTTATGGTTGGACTTGATGATCTTCAAGGTCCCTTCCAACCAGGATGATTCTGTGATTCTATGATTCCCTGAAAATCCTGTTGTGCAGGAGCACAGTGGAAGGAGCCAGCCCTGTTTTTCTTGCTGAAGCATATGCATGGTGACTGCACATGAAAACGGATGGGGCTGGGGGGGAGTGTATCTGAGCTTGGACTTCAGCATACCTAAGGATGCTATTGTTGGTGATGTAGTGGTGAAAAGTCTCCCTGGGGAGTCTGCTGTGCTGGGCAGTGCACAGACACAGAATGGCTGTACCCAAAGAAGCACAAGTTGACTTGCACCTGTAGTATTTTCAGCTGAGTTTCTAACAGTGGTATTTTTGCAGTTCTCTTGTTTAGGTTTAGAGTTGAGGAGGCCAAGTTCTCCCTTAATTGACATTAAACCTATTGAGTTTGGAATAAGAGGAGCTAAAAAAGAAATAGTTCAGCCAACTATCCTGTGAAAAAACCTATACTCCAGATGACTATTTTAGAAAATTTGAACCAAGACTGTACCCCCTTGACTCGAATAGCGATGATATGGACTCCTTGACCAATAACACGCAGTATGACCTGTTGCATAATTACCTAATAGTGCGAGTGATGGAGGCTAAAGATCTGCCTCCTCCCATTTCTTATGATGGTTCAAGGCAAGACATGGCTCACTCCAGCCCCTTTGTGAAGATCTGCCTTCTTCCTGACCAGAAGAACTCCAAGCAGACCGGAATGAAACGCAAAATGCAGAACCTGGTGTTCGAAGAGAGGTACACATTTGAAATCCCTTTTTTAGAAGCCCAGAGAAGAACTCTGCTTTTAACCGTAGTGGATTTTGACAAATTCTCATGGCACAGTGTTATTGGCAAAGTGTCAATGCCCTTGAACGATGTAGACCCTGTGAAAGGAGGACACTGGTGGAAAGCCTTGTGCCTAGTTCTCAGGTAACAGAATTTATCAGATTATTGCCACAATTTTTCTCTCTGTTTTTTTGGTGCGATTGCTTTGCTTGTTAGCAAGTAATGCGGTTCCTAATTAGTCACTGTCACCTTGTTAATATGGCATCTGCTGGGTTGAAATAATGTGGGCCTGTAACTGGTCTTGTAACTAGTACTGTGAGGTAGAGGAGCTTTCTTCCTTCATATTCAAAGGTTATGGCATGACAAAAGGTCCTGTGTCAGCTTTAATGAGAACAACTCAAGACTGCTTTGGAAGTCTGAACCTTTTGGAAGATCTTCCTTGTCACTGCAGTGACCTGCATCCCTGCCCAGACAGTGCAGTGACACGGTCCCATCTGGGTCACTCCTGTGGTTGTTGACTTGTGGACATGAGGGGAACCAGTGGTGTCAGTTCAGTAATAATTTGATTCAGGAAAGCATATAGAAGGTAAAATCTCTACAGACCTGTGGCATAATGCATAAGCAAAAAATGGAAGGTAGATTTATTGTCGTCGTGTCCCTGAAGGAAATAAACTTGCCGTAGTTTTCTTCCAATGTAAGTGGCATGTTGCATGCAGGCAATTTTGAGCATGAATTTTGGGCTAGATTCGATGGTCCGATGGGATGGGAAGAGAGTGTGCAAGGGGTCTGTGTGCTTCCATGTCTGCTCTCGGTAAAGGGCTCTCGTCGGTGCCACCTCCTTGTCAGCCAGGGAGAGAGCTGTTCAATGAAAAGGTCTAAGCTTTGCAACCAGGAATAGCCGCTAGCTACTAAAGTTGCCCCTAGCAGTGTCACCCACATGGCTACAGCCATGTACAAAGCTAAGCTGAGAGTGTGGCATGAGCACCTCAAGCATTTGTGCTAAGGACAGGAGTACCACTCAAGGTTGGTAGAACAGGGTTGCCTCTTCCAGTTCTTTGCCAGCTCTAAGACTGCAATTTCGAAGTTTTAGAGCCTTTGATGAATCAAAATCCTGGGTGAACTTGGATGGTTCACATACTCTTTGATTTCTATGTACTCACAGCAGGGTGGCATAGCCAGAGGTATTAGATGAGATGAACAGTAAATCATTGTCCTCACTGCTGATTTGTGGTATGGGTCCAAGAGTCTGATTCAGAGTGGAAACTTGTGATCAGACACTTGTGAAAGTAAAATCCACTGAGCAGTATTTATATGTGAAGACAGCCAAGTCTGTGACTCTGCTTTATCCCCTCTCTGTCAGCACTTTTACCTGTTGCTCAGACTTTCCGTGGTGCGTGAGAGGGAAGGTCAAGTCCCCTGGTAACTGTGAGAGCAGTGACTAGAGGAAAGTTTTGGGAGATGAACACAAGCCAAACTCGTGGGGTCTCTGAGCATGTCCTTATGCAGGATGTGTCTTCACAGCAGTGGGGTCTGCTTTGGTCATTGGAGTGCTGTGGGAAGTGAGGGGACAGCTGTGTTACCAAGTGGTTCATAAAGAAAATGGACAAGGATAGATATTCATGGGCTTCCTTCGCTGCCTGAGCCTTTCCCCCGAATGCTTATGTACAAATGCCTGCAACGATTTATTTTTGTTTGGTATTAGGGATTCATCCTGGGCTCTGTGTTATGTGAGGACAGTGCTCTCCTCTTAGCATCCCCCTATCCTCCCGTGTTTCACACCATGAAGCCTTGATTTTTTTTTTCCCTCTGCTTTTGCACAATAAATACTTCTTTGTATTACGTATCTCTTTATTAGTAACTTGGATTCATTCCACAGCTAATACAGACTTTGATTAGACAAGCTCATCTCTGCCTTCATGTGCCAAGCTCAAAGCCAGCCCTTCCTCCCTCCGTCTCCAAAGTTTCACTGAAAGCTGCTGCTCTTTTTAGCAGTGCTTCACCAGTGTTCAAGAGAAATTATTTATGCAGAAATTGGCATTTCTGACGTATAAAAGGAAGGAGAAAAAGAGAAAACTCCCTTTGAATGGGTAGGGCCTAACCTTACAAGCCTTTTGCATTTATCTACTTGCTATCATTTGGAAAATGTAAATTAAGCAAAAAGTCCTTCACACCTTGATTACTGAAGTGCCTTGTTTTGTTTTTTTTAATACTTCTTTGTTCTTTTTGGCTGGGCCTTAGCTGCCAGACTGCAACTGCAAAGAGAACAGCAGTACTTGCACCGGGACATCCAGGGAGGTTGTTTGGTATCATCTTCCCATGTTTTCTCAGTGATAAGCTTTTTAAAGTTCATTGAATGAGATGTATTTTCTGTTAGTAGTGATTTAAAGTTAAATGCATTGATCAAAAGGTTAAAATAAGTCCTGGAAGAAGTAAAACAATACAGATTATTACTTTGAAAAACTGCATTTTGATGTCTTTCAATAACAGTGATGCTTGTGCTAGAAATTTGTGAGGCTTTTTTCATAGCTAGTTGGGAGAATCTGCCTGTGGAATGATAGTTTTGATGTGTCGAGAATTTTTTTTTATATTTCTCACAGTTTTGCTTGATTAGTTGAGGGACAGACAGCCTTTAATATAGCTTATTGTTGGATTGAACCCGAGTCTGCTGAAGTGGACTTTGTTTTGTGAGATCATCATAGATGGGGATGAAAAAAATCCATGAGCAATACCATTTTATTTTGCAGAAGGTGTCCTCAGATTCTGGAAAGCAATGCAAATCTGCCACGACACAGTTCTAATTGTTGTGGAGTCTCCGTCTCTGGAGACTTTCAACAACTGTCTGGATGCCTTTCTGAGCGATCTGCCTTAGTTTTTGGTCCTGCTCTGACAGGGAGGTTGGAGTCAATGATCTTCAGAGGTCCCTTCCAACCCCTAACATTCTGTGATTCTGTGATCTAAAGGCTCCAGCCAACAAGCCCCACTACCTGTCCCAGGGCAGGAGGAGGTTGGCACACTGTGCTGGTGCTCCCAGCACCCTGCCTGAGCACCAGAAATCAGCCCTGCACTGTGCCTTACCTGCTCTTACCTGAGAGCTCAGGTGGCAGGACAAGGTCCCAGTGTGTCACCTTCCCTGTGCAGGAGCCTGCACAGCCCTCCCCTTTCCCTACCACCCCAGGGCTCAGCAGAATTTGGGGGTCTGAGGACCAGTTGGAGCCAGATAACTCCCAGGCTTGAAAAATACCAGGTAGAGCCAAATCTTGCATTATGGGCTTGTATTTAACTAGTTTAATAAAAAAAAAGGAATATTAATCTAATGAAATCTGGACCTGTGTGTATTCAAATGTAAATTTAATCACCAACTGAAATGGTTTAGCTTCATTAATGGTAAGTCACTTAAACATATATTTGCGCCATAACTTGCTAAACTAATGAAAACTGATCACATAGCTAAGCCCTATTTTGCTGATTAAAGCAGAGTAATTTAAATGAGAATTGTAAGACTTTAATTATACTGGTTTGGGGTTATTGTGCTATTTGATTTTAAAATCAATTTAGCAAGATTTACCATTTTAAATAGGTATGGATCTTTAATGCCTGTTTGCTCGTGAAGAAAGGACTTAGGAAAGATAATTTAACACAGGTTTCAACTTGCTATTTATTGCTCACATTATTGGAACACACTTTTTCCCTTTGCTTCCCAAGGAAGTTGGACATTGGGAAGGAGAGCAGAAGTCCAAAGCATTAATGTATGCAATTTTATAAGAGAAAAATCCTGTTAAGGTCCTCAGGCTGCAGCAGGACGCCAAGAATTCATCCCACTTGAGAGCAATAGTGCCAAAACATCATTGGCTGCTCAGAGAATCATCTGTTGTTTTTTACCTTTAAAAATACACGTTTTCATAAAGTAGATTAAACTTCCCTGGCTTTCCCCACTACATGTATAAATTCCATCTACCAGCACTTGTGAATTTATCCTGGCAGTCTCAAATCGCACAGTTGAAACAGCTCCTTGGTGATACATATCACCTTAACCACAACAACAAAATTTAAAAAGCTTCTTTTTTTCATAAACCAGTGCAAGGGAGTTAGACGAAAGACCTCAACTCACCCCACAGCTTTCTACCCATGTTAGCAGCACCATGTCTATGTCATTGGCAGATTTTAAAGAGCGGCAGCAGCCACCTCCCCTCCAGTAACTCTTGATACCTGGTCCCAGCCATGAGCCTGCCAGGCCTCCGTGTTTTTCTGGGCTTTCGTACCCCTACAATTGCCACAAAACTAGAGACAGGGCTTTGTGCCTGACAAATAACCTGCAGCAGTGAGCTGCAAAGGTGAAGCTTGGGCATGAAGCAACAAAATACAGCACACGGAATCAAAGGTGAGCACCCAACAGGGAACAAGCTCTGTTAGCAGCTTACAGCCTTGGATCCTGGCTCAGCTGGCACTCCTCCTGATGAGCCTGGGCTGGATCAACCACACAGGGGAAGGGAGGGGAAAAAACCAGCATGGGAGGAAACCTGAGGGAGGATCAGTCCAGGGAAACCAGCTTATAAGCACTCAGCAATTAGGGTGGGAAGAGCTGGTGCTCTGGCTCACAGCACCCATCTGAAGGGCTGGGAGATTTGTCCTAGGTCCTTACCTCATCCCATCAAGGACAGAGAAGGAAAAACCTAATGACTCAAAATGAAGTGACTTGTAGAGAAAGAAAAGCAACCCAACACTGATAAAAGGGCCTGAGCCAGTCCTGTTTCCCAGAGGGACTGTACCTGTGGTCCTTGGGCAGTTCTAATTGTTAGTTGATGAAAATGTTCCAGGCTGGGTTGGCTGCCCTGGGGCTCTGACATGGAGGAGCAGCTGGCAGCAGCAACCCCCAGCGATAAAAATCGTGGAGAAACTGCTGAAGCAGGTGCTTGGAAAATGAGTAACAGGAGGAGAGAAAAATAGACAGTCATAGGCGTGATATGTAAAGATGAAAGGCACAAAATACATGGTTTGTTGCTTTTTTAACTGGCATTTATAGACAGAAACATGATGGGCTGGAGAGACAGTGAATCCAGATGGCAGGAGCTGTGGAGAAGGTTTTCTCTTCCTACCAATGGGAGTGGGATTGGGCAAAGTTTGTGGAAGAGCAGAAGTGGCCTAAATGGTACTGGCTAAGATGAACATCTGTTTTGCATTTGCTATATCCACGTGGAAGCCATTGCCATGGAGAGTGTTGATAAAGGCACGTGGTGGATCCTTGTTCCACTGCCATGCTGAGTCCCATCAAGCCCAGAGCTGGGACAGTGCCTCAGTACAGAGCTGTGCCACACAAGGGAGCCCTGCTAAAATCGTTTTGGCAATCTTGTGTTGCTGGCGATTTCGTGGTGTGTGTGGTGTTGGCAGGGACGGGTGGGTTTCTCCCAGGCTGAGGCATGATTCAGCTTCTGCAGCTGATGATGCCATTGACTCCTTGATAAGCTCCTTAGGCCTGTGGGTGGGATGTACAGCTTCTCGGTGGGTGAAAGCCCACCATCATTAATAGCAGAATATCTTCATTACCACCTCATGGAGTTACTTGTTAACTAACAGCTGAGAACTTTTCTTGGGTGTAAGAAGGTTGGCTGTGCAGCATTGCCATGCTTGTTACATCAGGAATGGGTCATCAGAGAACCCAAATATGGGTGAGCAGCATGCTGTTCTCTCAGCCTCAAGGGATCAGTGCAATAAACCACTTGATGCTGAGCATCAGGCCAAAGGCTGTACCTGTCAAGAAATGTTTTTTTTTGTTTGGATCACGCATTGAGCGCTTAAGAGGATGGAGTCCAATGTGGAGGCACTGGGGCGCTGCCATTCAGTGTATCATCAGAGCCAGCAGCTGAACAGAAGGACCTACTCCTTGTAGAAGATGTCAGGGCAGGTAATGCCAAATTCTCTATCCTTGGTAGTTCTGGGAGGCTTTTTCTTTCAGGGTAATTAATGTGTTCTGAAGTACAGTAACTACTCGTGATGTAGCTCTTGAGTCCAGTCCCCATAGGAACACTCTGCGCTCCTCAAATATCCCCTTAAATGTGTGTGGCTTTGCTTAATTACCATGAGTGCAGTTGGCAGGCCTTGCTGGAGCTGGGCTCAGGTTTGCACATTTCACTGTTAAGATTAATTCTGAAACACATGTTCTATTGACATTCGATTCATTTCTCTTTTGGCAGATTTGAGTGGGCAGGAGTGTTTTAGACCAGCCGTAACGAGAGCTTGGACATCATTCTGCAAAAGGAAAAAAAATTGCCTGGTTGTGGTGAGAAAATGGCATAAAAATTAATTCTCTCAAATTAAGGCATTTTTATAGTAGAGGGAGTGTGTATTGGACTTGCCTTTTTAACTTTGTACTATGAGTGCAGTAAAATGAGCTGTCAGCTTTGTACGTTGAAAATGGTTCGTGCTCCACAGATGGAGTGGTTTTGCTATTGCCACTCTGCAATTTTTCATTCCCATCTCAGGGATAAGCCTGCAATACGTACTGCACTGTTGTTCCTGGTGTGCCTTGGTTGGGAAGGAAAAGGGTGAAAGGGGCCATGTTGGGTGAAATGAGCCATCCAGTGACAGGATGCCATGATGGGACTTTATCCGTCCCACCACCTTCCCAGGGAAGGTTCAGCAGCAGTGCAGCAGGCTCCTGGATTTTCACACTCCTTCCCCATGTGGCCTTGTCTCCTGACATTTTTTGCTCTTAGCATATGATTTGTTATTGTATTTTGGCTTATGGCATTCTGCCGTCTTTCTTTCACTCTGTATCTTTATTTTTAACCTCAGGTCTATTTCAGTTGTGGATTTTTTTCTTCCTTTTCCAGTCTTTAAAGCTCCAACACTGAGAAATTTTTCTCCTTGATAATTTTCTCTCCTCTTCCCCTCAGTGGTCTTCACTCTGTCTGCAGAAGACAGGGATGCTGTGGGGTTTATTTTGCTGAGGAGGAGCCTAGAGGAGGGGTGGTGGGGTCTGTGAGCAGGATTTCCTGTGCATAAGAAATCTTCTTCCCAAAGATCTTCACACAGGAGACTTTCTCATGGCCATGCAAACTGATGCAAAGCAAGTTAGGCTTTAGGAGGGATTTTTTTACTCTTCTCATCATACATCTACTTGGTGACTGTTATGTAGGTAACACTGTTCTTATCCATTGGGAATTATATATTTTTTTCAGGTTTTGGTCCTTAATAGCTCAGCCTTCCTGCAGTTATTGCTGTGTGTCACAGGATGCTGTAGAGAGCCTGTTAGAGCAAACTGTTCTAAACCATCAGTTTTCTGATGTGCCTGGAGGTACCATCACAGATAACCTTGAGGAGGAAAATCAATCCAATCACTGCCATTCAGTGAGACCTGGACAGGCTGGAGAGTTGGGCGGGGAGAAACTTGATGAAATTCAACAAGGGCAAGTGTAGAGTCTTGCATCTGGGGAAGAACAACCCCATGTGCCAGTACAGGTTGGGGCTGACCTACTGGAGAGCAGTGTAGGAGAAAGGGACCTGGGGGTCCTGGTGGACAGGAGGATGACCATGAGCCAGCAATGTGCCCTTGTGGCCAAGAAGGCCAATGGCATTCTGGGGTGCATTAGAAAGGGTGTGGTTAGTAGGTCAAGAGAGGTTCTCCTCCCCCTCTATTCCGCATCTGGAATATTGTGTCCAGTTCTGGGCCCCTCAGTTCCAGAAGGACAGGGAACTGCTTGAAAGAGTCCAGCTCAGAGCCACAGAGATGGTGAAGGGAGTGGAACATCTCCCTTATGAGGAAAGGCTGAGGGAGCTGGGCCTCTTTAGCTTGGAGAAGAGGAGACTGAGGGGTGACCTCATCAAAGTTTACAAATATGTTAAGGGAGAGTGTCAGGATGATGGAGCCAGGCTTTTTTCAGTGACGTCCAGCGACAGGACAAGGGGCAACGGGTGCAAACTGGAGCATTGGAGGTTCCATGTAAATATCAGAAAAAACTTCTTTAATGTGAGAGTGACAGAGCACTGGAACAGGCTGCCCAGAGAGGTTGTGGAGTCTCCTTTGCTGGAGACATTCTAAACCTGCCTGGACGTGTTCCTGTGTGATGTGCTCTAGGTGACCCTGCCTGGCAGGGGGGTTGGACTAGATGGTCTTTCAAGGTCCCTTCCAACCCCTAAGATTCTGTGATTCTGTAATCCGAAACTTCATTAGGAGTGTTGCATAGATGTCTGTGCTGCTGTAATGGGTTCTGCTTCCCATTGGGAACCAGGGAGGGTTTCAGCTGCACAGTTTTGCTGGTGTTGTAGCAATGCACAAGGAACAGTCTGGGGGAGGGGGACTCCAGGGAAAGAACTGCCCTGATCCAAACAAGATGTGCAAAAGGCATTTGTTAAAACCTCCTCTTTTCCTGAGATAGCCTCTGTGTTTTAGAGATGACAGACAAGAAAAAAACCCCCAACTTCTTAGGTGTGTCTGGTTCAACCCAAAGGGTTGAAGTGACTTGTAGAGAAAGAAAAGCAACCCTGATAAAAGGGCCTGAGCCAGTCCTGTTTCCCAGAGGGACTGTACCTGTGGTCCTTGGGCTTGGGAAGGTTTCACCCCACCACTGCCTAGCAGCAGTGCACAGCTGGCAGCATCTCCATTGGGAGGTGCCATCCCAGTGGCAGCAGTCCACACAGGGATGTGTCCTATGCACTGCTCCTGGCCCTACTGATTTTGGTAGAAAGATGCTAGGGAGATGCTGCAGGCACTGCTCATCACCACTTGAAATTAAAACCTTGCAGCACTGTGCCTGGTATAGGAGATGTCTGCACGTGCAGTTGTTTAAATCATGCCTAAAACCCCAGCCTCACTCATACAATCTTCCTGCTCCAAGGGAAATTCTTTACCTACTCAGCAGCCCTGTGGGGGGACCAGCATTACAGCACTGGAGCCTGAAATCCTGACTGGAAGCCTAAACCCCATCTTTTCCCAGCATCCCTTGGCACCGATTTCTCAGGCTGTGCCCCTCTAACTAAGATTAAACATTCCACAGATCAATGCAAAACCACAAAATGACTTCATTAGCAAGACAGCAAGTGCAGCATATACCTGCCTTTGTTTAAGGCCAGTCAGACAAGCTCGTTAAATGACAGCCATTTTTACCTCTGGTGTCATAGGTTTCCTTATTATTACAGTGCCAACCGCTTGAACAGAGGTAGGATCATCTTTCATGTTCTACCTAATTCAATATAAATCTGTTTTCTTGATTTACCATACAGAACGCATCAAATTCACTCCCTGGAACTGTAAATTAGGAGTTATCCTTCCCATCTCACATAGGTACAAATGCAAAACAAACCCACCAAAACGACAGGAATGGTGCAGCCTCATGTAAGGGAGGCTGAGATGAAGCCCAGGCTGCCTTTACAATGAGCTGGTTCACAACTGCTTTTTATTTCTTACTTCACCCCTAGGAACACATTGTGTCTCCTGTTCTGTTTTCCATCTCTGAAACAGCACCTGCAAATGGGGGTGGAGAATAAGGAATGCAGAAGGTTGTTCTTCCATAATCTCAACACATCCAGGGCCTGGCTGAGGTCCTCCTGCTATTGCAAGTGAGTGGATCCCACTCCCTTCCCAGCAGCAGGGTCACCCGTGCCTCTGGGATCATTATATCTATGTCCTCTCTGAATGGCAAAGAACATACTTAAAGGAGGACATAGATGTTGGAGAAAGCATGGGGCAGTAAGAGACCACATAGAAAGTGAAACAGACTCAGACACCTTTGGAGCATCCCACACTAGGGACCACAGACATGGCACTGCAGAGCAGAGATGTCACCAGCCACCCTGGCAACAACTTGCTGGCCCTCGCAGTAGCAGAATAAAGGGATATGCATGGTGGCCAAAGGATAAAAAGCTTGAATTGAAAAATAAAGAGGAACAGTGACCCACCCAAAAAAGACTTCTGCTCCGATGGCAGCTCTTTAGATGACAGGACATTCTCCTTGTATGAATGAGTTATTCCTCTCCTGTCTCTCTGCTCTCTCTGCTGCCATGGCATGACAGATGGTAGAGGCTCAGGGAGAGTATGCCTCAGGCTGAGCAAATTTCAAGTTCCCTCTGAGAGCACTTTGATATTGAAAGTTAAACACTCGAAATTTCCATACCTTTTGCTGCGCTGTGGTTACAGCTTCTCTGGGAACTGATGTGAGGGAAGCTTTAACAACTCACCTCTGTGGGGAAGATTTTTAGTCATTTAAGAGGTATGAAATTCTGAGGGTTGCATCTGAACTTACTAAGAGATTTCAAGTCACGCAATTTCAGCACCAGCCTTTGGCTCTGGAATAGATAATATTCCTCTTTCTAGATCTGTTTTTCGTCAAGTTTATGAATTATAAGCCTAGGAAATACATTTTAAAGGTAATTCCTGAACGTATTAGAGTACAATGAGTTATTCATGATGACTGAATGCTTAATTGGGATTTATTCCTCTTATTTTAATGAATTATTCATGGACTTTTGGACATTTATCTTACTTGAAGCTGTTCACCAAACACTTTGAATGAGCAATTTTGAGCTAGCAGGTTTCTTGAACACATTTTGCCTGCAGTATCCTCTGTTATTGTAGTTTGTGCTGCCCATACAGCTGCATATGTGCTACAGCACTGACTTAGCTCCTCGAGTAGATGACTAAACAAATAACAGGATAAGATTAATGACAGGCAGGTAGTTGTACAAAGAATGGGTATCTCCCAAGCAGCCAGCCAACAAGTCCATTTAGGCCCTGTCCATTGATCAAAGAAGGGAAGAAAAAAAAAAATAGAAACAAACGTAACTCAGTTGTGGTGGCCATCTTCATCCATCAGCAAAAAGCAAGCCACCCAGGCCAAAATATGCCTGAACAGGGCATAGTGGCCTGCTATGTGGAAGCTTGATGACAGCAAGGTTGTCTTCTCCTGGCATCCAGCCATGCTGCAGGTCATTGTAACAGCATGAAACCACCTTTCCTCTGCTTCAGGGAAAGCCAGCTCCTGCTCAGTGGTGTGAACGCACCATTTGTCACCAGCTCACCGGGACAGGCGGAGAGGCTTCGAGTCCAGGAAAGGCATAAATATGCCTGTGTGCTCTCTCTGTCCCAGGAAAGCCCTCGGAGAGCACCCAGCAGGCTTGAAGATGAGGCTAGTAAAATGGTCTCGCCAGCTCTCCTTCACATAAATGGCTCCATCTACAGCCACGTTGCAGCCACCACCGATCCACTTCTCACCTCCCCAGGCACAGCTGACTCCACATCAGAACGTGGCTCATTGCTGGTGATCACAAGTGGGGCTGTAGCAGCTCTTACCTCTGAAAACTCTCTGCAAACAGAAGGCACATTGCCCGTTCCTCAGCTCAACAGGAATATGTAGTGCTAACAGAGAGGCACGCTCTGATGTGTATTTGCACAGGTATTTTCAGCTGCCCATCAATAATCTAAATCAAATGTCATAATATTTGTAAGTCATTACCTTCAGCACAAGAGTTTGATTCTTACTGAAGCAGAGCATTGCTGGGTAAGGGGCAGGGCTGGGCTCACCCAAATGGCCTCATTATTTAAATGAGCAACACCTTAGAAAACGATTTTAGAAGCCAAAGAAAGCAAAGCCCATGGAAAAATCACACCCTACTTCAGCCCAGCAAAGCAAAGAAAAATTAAACACCTAAAATCCATTTAAGAAGCGGCTTGAGCTTGATTTAAGGCAAATAAAGATGAGTGGTGGCTACGACTGCTGAAACATCATAGCATGCAAGTCTAAACGAAGCGGTGAGAAGCAAGGGGCATCAGTCCAGCTCCAGGAAACAAATGGACTTTAATCCACTTTGGTTCTTTATCCTTAACAATAAGCCAAAGGAAAGCAAGACAGCGACTGAATGCAAGTCCATGATGGTGTGTTGTAACCATTTCAGGTTGTTGACTGTTACAATGAGAAGCAGATTAATATACTGGTATGTTGGAGAACTCCAGAATGACTAACTGTTGCCTAAGATGAACAGGGTGAACACTGAGTAAGAACAGAGCATGGCAAAATTACTGCCAGATGCAACAAAATCTATCATTGGTTTTACAACATGGACAAATATTCTCTAGAACATATCTGTAAACTTCTCCCTTTGGCTTTACGCTATGTTTCCATACCTAACACATGCAGCTCATGTATGTAATTTGTTCTACTTAGTTTCTCTTGCCTGTGACAATAAGACTTTGTAAGTTAAATTACTGGGATTGGGGTTTGTTGTGTTTTTTTTTCAGTAAATCAGAAAGACAAGGGCATTACAGAGTTCTGCTGATTATTCTTAACTCACTACAGCTCACCCTGAAGTAAGTAGTCAGTACAAGATGACATACAGAGAGTGTATTACCACATAATTTCTAAAAACAAAGGCTGTATCAGTATCTCATATATTTTGGTAAGTGCAGAGAAGATAAAAAGGGGGAAAAATAGAACATAGGTTTTTCTTAATAATAAAGTCACTGGAAACACGACACAGGGCTTTCAGCACTGTCAGTGGTGAAAGAACAATTTCTGTTTCAGTGCCAAGTCTACAGAGAATGATGAGTCAATTGGAAAGAAATATTGAACCATCAGGTCACTCTACAGGTCACTTCAAAGAAATAGCTTCAAGTAAGCATTTTTACCCCAACATTTTGGAACATCATATCCAAGCAGTGTATCAGGTGGGCGCAGGTGGCTGTTTCAGCAGTTATCAATTGTCAGCCGTGCATGCTGATGGCAAGTTTTAAGGCTGAAAACCAGGCCATACTTGGCCTGCTCCATTTGGGATTATCCCATGGATTAGGCAACAACCCATGGGAAGGCTCGAGGTTACTGATACCTTCTTACCAGAATAAATCCTCTTGCTGGTCATCAGCCTGAAACATCCAGTGAGCATCAGGATTGGTGCCACATCTGCTGGAGAGGAGCACATATGTTCCAGCTTAGGCTGTACTAGTACTTTGTGCTGCAAGTCCCCACATTTATGACAAATTATAAGCAAATACAACCAGCTCAAGAGTCTGTCTATAAACACATATATCTGTCATCTTCCTTGGCAAGACTCAGCTCCCTGAGAAGAGAGAACTCATTTCTCATGCATTATCCCTCTAAACATATGTCTGATGTCTTACTAGATTCTCACAGTTTGTGTAAACAATAGCACTGGTGACACTTAAAAGTGAGATGTAATGATTTCTCATTAGCAAATACTGCTATAATATTTGGGTGGGAGGAACTGAAAAGCAGACAGTTGCAATAAGGACAAGAGGAGAGGTGGAAGACAGCTCCTCATCTGTCCCTAGCAGTCAGCTTTCCAGGTCTGGGCTGGAACTGAGCCATTAATCTACACTTGCAGAACAACCTCACCAGTGATTTTAAGTCCTGCTGCTATTGTCTTGCTGGATAAAAAACACTTAAAAGCAGTGAAGTCTGCACATTTTTGCCAGATACCAGCAGTGCTGTACCAGTAGAGCAGGCACCTGGGAAGTTCAGCTCCACTCCAACTGTCTCTCTAAGGTATTTTTGCCAGACTTGCTCAGTGGCCACAGGCAGGTCACTAAAGCCATAGAAGTTTAGCCTGGAGCATCCCATTATCTCTGCTGCTCTTGGGCTTTGTAGCAGGACGCTCCATCTCTTAATATGCCTGCCTCAGTTTCTCTCTATGATTCAACTGATTTTTGTCTCTCAATTTTGCAGACCCAGGCCTGGAGTGAAAGATTCCCAGGAGAAAGGAAAGAGCCTAGCAAGCTCTGAGCTGGTAACAACCTTGAAAGGTACAAACAGAGGCCAAGTTGATGGTCACAACACCAGCTGCTCTCCAGTGTTGAAGAACACAGAGCCCAACCTGGCCACAAATAGGCCCAAAACTGAGATAAAGTAAGAACGAACAGACAAAGAAAAGCGTTTGCTTGGTGAGAACAGGGCCTTCATGGTTTTTCCACAGTTTTCCTTTTATTCTCCAATGAGAGATTGTGGAGGTACAGCTAAATAAAGTGACAGCAGTCAATCCACTTTATTCTATAAAA